>JAQPPZ010002274.1:2202500-2559462 GCA_028583015.1 Wollemia nobilis
GGTAGTTGTTGCGAGGATTTGGCTTGGGCCAACCCGTAACATCATTTTGTGAAGCTCCGAAGGTGGTAGAGGGTTGAAAATTACCCCTACACCGAATACCACTGACAAATCAAAGGATAACCTAACTTTCCTTGTGTGGGTAAGAAATTGTTTTTTCTTGTTTGGAGATTGAAGAATATGTCTACTTTGAAGATCAGAGAGAAGAATGGAGGATTTTATGCTACAGATTTGAAGATCAAATTACACCAAGTTTGAGGTCAAGTTGTGGCCAAGAGGAGGTTTATCGAGGAAATAACCGAACAACTATTTAGTGTGCAGGTTCTGGTGGTGGACAAGGGACAAATAAGCAACCCATTACAGAGAAAAATTGGTTTGATTTCCATTTTATTTGTGTTGTTTCTTTAGATCATTTTGTTCCCTATTTGGCAACCCTTTTCACCTTTGCCTTGATCGATTGATTGCTTGGCCGATCAACATACTCTGGGTGGGTGCCAACTTAGCACACCATGACCTAACCTCGATCGCCCCTCCCTTCCCTTATTCCTCCATCCCCTTCCCCTTATCCCTCCATCCTTCTACCTCCCCTTCCATTCGCTATCCACCTCCTACCACAGGACATTGTTCGATCGTCCGTGGACGAGAACGACCATACTAGGCCGACGACAAACATCATCGACTCGATGATGCCAAGCATAGTAGCCTTAGGTGACTTTTAATAGCCCAGGATGGAGCTACTCTCCCTACCTTGACTTGCATAATGATTTCGCAAATGCACAGGCGGATCGCAATGACGATCAATTGTAGAAAAAACCAATGCAGCACGATGAGAAAAATTATTTTTTTTCCTAAGGTATATAAATAGACCAATCACGAAGGATATTCAGACCTAAACCAGTGCTCAATCCCTGATAGACATGTGGAACTGTATAATTGCTCAGCCAAGATTCGAGCACAGTTATCCATCGATGGTGATGATTTCCAACCAACCTATCAATTTTTGACGTGTTTTTCAATAAAAAAATTGAGTCCCAATGATCGCAAATTAAAATTCGATGTCCTCCCAGTGAAATTCTTTGTTTTTGGTGATTTGTAATGATTGCAATCATTGAGAAGGCATGAAAAACTCTTTATAAATGATGTTCGAGACATTTCGGTGTCCCTCGGGTTGGATTTTTGATGAATTTCTAGACGATGTCGACATTTTCGATGGGAGAAATTCACGTTTTCGGTGAATAAAATCAGATTCATGGTGATGTAAACCAGCTCCGCAACATTCTAGTGAGAAGAAACCAAATTCCTATGGTAATCGATATTTTGCGATAACTATTTCAATTTTTCGATGGTAATCGATGTTTTGTGGCAAATATTTCAGTTTTCGGTGGTTCAGTTGTCTTTCGACGTCGACTAGCATTTTTTGGCAGGCAAGTCGTGTTTTAGGTGCTCGTTTGTTTTATTGTAGGGGAATTATCCCACATCGGGCGTGCAAAGGCCCGAGTGAGATTTATAAGGGCCAACGTGCCCCTACCTTAGTGACCACCTTACGATGGTCACCCACTGATCGCGGCTTAGCGTGCACGCTAGAGCACCTAGTTGGCACCGCATGCAATTTGAAACTAGCACCGGTTGGTGGTGCGCACGGTGGTGACCGTTGGACGATTTGACCATTTCGAATTTGATTATTGGCTAGACCGTTGACCTTGTCATGGATTTGACTTGCGCATAGTTGACTTCTTCGGGAAGTTGACCGCACCTTCGAAAAATAATATTTTTACTGTCGTCGACAAATTTTTCCCATCGATTTTCAAAAATTCAAAATTCAAATTTTGGCACCAAGACAGAAAGGTGAAACTTTTCAAATTTTTGCAAATTAGGCCTTATTTTTTTACAATTTTCCTCGATTTTTGCAAAATTTGGCCTTATTTTTTTGCAAAAATTCATAATTTTGCCTCCATTAAATCAATTTTGTTGTATAAAAGGGTGAAATTGTAAAATCTAGGTGCTTAATTTTTGTTTACCACTCGAATTGAAGGGTAAAAATATGGTTTTTGCCATTTTTGTAAAAGCACTAGATTTATCCCTTTTGTAAATTGGAAGGCATTTTTGTAAATTTAGGCAAATTGTGCATTAGGAAACCTTACAAATTGTTTTTAAGAGCCTAGATAGTTCTTGCAACCATTTTGGAATCCTCCTAGTCTGGCATATACACGTAATCAAATGGTTGTTGACCTCAAAACAAACATGGAAAATCTTACTATTGTAGTAGATATTTTGGCAGATAAAGTAAAAGATATTGTTGTCTAATTGACTCCTGGTGATGCCAAAATTTATCACAACAATGCCAACAAGGCAAAATGTGAGGTCAAATTGTATGATGGATCAAGGGATCCTGATGTCTTATCTACTTGGCTTTTAGATATGCAAACTTGGTTCACCTATGCTAAATTCCTGAAGATGACCAAGTTGCCTTTGCCACAGTCAAATACACAGGCTTAGCAAAAGTTTTGATTGTAGAAAGACAAAGCCATAATGTTGCCATGACTTGAAAAGAATTGATATAAATTTTGAAGAACACCTTTTTCCCACCAAATTACCAAAGTGACCTCACGACCAAGTGGTATAGATTGAGGCAAGCCTATAGTATGTCAGTTGTTGACTACATTTTTCAATTCAATAGGCTAAGGGTGCTTCTTGGTGTGAAATATTCAGAAGAGGATTTGATTAACAATTTCACTCATGGATTGCAAGATCAGATTTTTTAGGAAAATCAAGTTCAATGATTTCCTCACTTTGGATGTGGCATTCAAGCATGCCATTCTTGTAGAGGAGAAAGTTGGTGCCTCTCATAGATCTCGACAGGACAACAGTTCCAAAGGAGCGAATCAACATCAAAAAAATGTGAAGAACAATTCTCATTCTTCCCCTCATTCTTCTTCTCCTCCCACTTCTCCTAAAGTACATTCTTCTTCTTCTCACTCTAAAGATTCTTCTTCCATTCACTCTAAAGATTCTTCTTCTTCTCACTCTAAAGATTCTTCTTCTTCAACAATGTATTGTGATTTTTGTAAAAAGCATGGTCATACAAAATCTAAATGCTTTACTTTTGAAAGAATGAAGAAGAAGTCCCTAATTATACAACCTACAAATGAGGAACCATAATATGGTCCCATTGTGACTATAGGGACAAAAGAAGAATATCCAGCTTTGAAGGGTAAACTAAACAAAGCTACCCTTATGTCAAATATTTTTGCTCAAAGGGGTCGTGACCATTTGTTTGTCACTCGATCCCACCTTATGCATGATTTTTATGTGGATTGTATCATAGATAATGACTTGCAACGATGATCAATTGTAGAAAAAACCAATGCAGCACGATGAGAAAAATTATTTTTTTCCTAAGGTATATAAATAGACCAATCACGAAGGATATTCAGACCTAAACTAGTGCTCAATCCCTGATAGACATGTGGAATTGTATAATTGCTCAGCCAATATTCGAGCACACTTATCCATCAATGGTGATGATTTCCAACCAACCTATCAATTTTTTACATGTTTTTCAATAAAAAATTGAGTCCCAACAATCGCAAATTAAAATTCGATGTCCTCCAGAAATTCTTTGTTTTTGGTGATTTGTAATGATTGCAATCATTGAAGCATGAAAATATTTATAAATGATGTTAAACATTTGGTGTCCCTGGTTGGATTTTCGATGATTTCTAGACGATGTCGACATTTTCGATGGGAGAAATTCACGTTTTGTGAATAAAATCATATTCAGTAAACACACCAATCTAGTGGAAGAAACCAAATTCCATAATCATATTTTCGTAACTATTTCAATTATGTAATCTTTTGTGGCAAATATTTCATTTTGTGGTTATTGTCTTTACTAGCATTTTTAAAAGTCGACCGCATGTTTTATTGTAAGGGAATTATCCCACTGCAAAGCAAGTGAGATTTATAAGGGCCAACTGCCCTACCTTAGTGACCACCTTACGATGGTCACCCGCCTATGCACGCTAGAGCACCTAGTTGACACCACATGCAATTTGAACTGCACCTTGGTGTGCACGGTGGTGACTTCATGATTTGACCATTTTGAATTTATTATTGGCTAGACCTTGACCTTGTCAAGATTTGACTTTGCATAGTTGACTTCTTAGAAGTTGACCCACCTTCAAAAATAATATTTATTAAACTTTTTCCCACCGATTTAAAAATTCAAAATTCAAATTTTGGCACCAAGAAATGAAACTTTTCAAATTTTGCAAATTAGGCCTTATTTTACAATTTTCCTCATTTTTAAAATTTGCCTTATTTTTAAAATTCATAATTTGCCTCCATTAAATCAATTTTCTGCATAAAGGGTGAAATTGTAAAAATCTAGTGCTTAATTTTTACCACTCAATTGAAGGTAAAAATATGGTTTTTGCCATTTTTAAAGCACTAGATTTATCCCTTTTGTAAATTGGAAGGCATTTTTGTAAATTTAGGCAAATTGTGCATTAGGAAACCTTACAAATTGTTTTTAAGAGCCTAGATAGTTCTTGCAACCATTTTGAAATCCTCCTAGTCTAGCATATACACGTAATCAAATGGTTGTTGACCTCAAAACAAACATGGAAAATCTTACTATTGCAATAGATATTTTGGCAGATAAAGTAAAAGATATTGTTGTCTAATTGACTCCTAGTGATGCCAAAATTTATCACAACAATGCCAACAAGGCAAAATGTGAGGTCAAATTGTATGATGGATCAAGGGATCCTGATGTCTTATCTACTTGGCTTTTAGATATGCAAACTTGGTTCACCTATGCTAAATTCCTGAAGATGACCAAGTTGCCTTTGCCATAGTCAAATACACAGGCTTAGCAAAAGTTTTGATTGTAGAAATACAAAGCCATAATGTTGCCATGACTTGAAAAGAATTGATATAAATTTTGAAGAACACCTTTTTCCCACCAAATTACCAAAGTGACCTCACGACCAAGTGGTATAGATTGAGGCAAGCCTATAGTATGTCATTGTTGACTACATTTTTCAATTCAATAGGCTAAGGGTGCTTCTTGGTGTGAAATATTCAGAAGAGGATTTGATTAACAATTTCACTCATGGATTGCAAGATCAAATTTTTTAGGAAAATCAAGTTCAATGATTTCCTCACTTTGGATGTGGCATTCAAGCATGCCATTCTTGTAGAGGAGAAAGTTGGTGCCTCTCATAGATCTCGAAAGGACAACAATTCCAAAGGAGCGAATCAACATCAAAAAAATGTGAACAATTCTCATTCTTCTTCTCCTCCCACTTCTCCTAAAGTACATTCTTCTTCTTCTCACTCTAAAGATTCTTCTTCCATTCACTCTAAAGATTCTTCTTCTCACTCTAAAGATTCTTCTTCTTCTCACTCTAAATATTCTTCTTCTTCAACAATGTATTGTGATTTTTGTAAAAAGCATGGTCATACAAAATCTAAATGCTTTACTTTTGAAAGAATGAAGAAGAAGTCCCTAATTATACAACCTACAAATGAGGAACCATAATATGGTCCCATTGTGACTATAGGGACAAAAGAAGAATATCCAACTTTGAAGGGTAAACTAAACAAAGCTACCCTTATGTCAAATATTTTTGGTCAAAGGGGTTATGACCATTTGTTTGTCACTCGATCCCACCTTATGCATGATTTTTATGTGGATTGTATCATAGATAATGACTTGTAGAAGAATCTCATCATGAGGACCATTGTCGAGAAGTTGAAGCTTCCCACAAAGCCACATCCTCAACCCTATGCACTTGGATGGAAGGATGTAGACTCTACATCTAACATCACACACACTTGCACCTTGAATTTTGCTTTTGGTGATAAGTTTGTGGATAAGGCACGATGTGATGTCACAGAGATGGATTATTATGGACTATTACTTGGTAAGCCCTATCAATTTGATAGGGAAAACAATGTATCATGCTAAAAAGAACACATATACCTTGGACTTGCATGATAAAACATTTTTGATACAAAGCACTACACCCATATCAAATTTGATGCTAAGTTATAGGCAAGCTCGTAAGCCATTAAGTCAAGCACTTGTATTGGCTCTTACTTGCATAAGTCCCACACAAGAGAAAGAACAAGAACATCCAAAGACTCATGATAAAGAAGAAGCTTCACTTCCACAAATTGAACAATCACAATAGATCATGGTTAAGGAAACCATCACTCTCACTCATGAGAAAGATACCAAGCATTCCATTGGCATCATTTTGGGTACACCTATGAACACACAACCACTTTATCCATAGAAGTTGCCTTTGACTTTGCCCTCTTCCACCATTGCACATACGGAGGAGCAAGCTAAGGTCACTTCCTTATTAGCATCGATAGAGTCTTTAGGGCAAGATAACACAGGACTTGCAAAAGACTTAGTAAGAGCAGCAAAGAGCGATGGGTAAGTATCGCATTCCTCACTCATTTAAGGTTGGAGACAAAGTTTGGATTCCCTTGGATAAGTAACGCTTTCTAGAGATACCATATTAGGAACCTCCTTTGGTACCTAAACCTATCATCAACCCTACAACAAGGTACTTGACCCTCAACTTTCACTCATTATAGATAGATTTTGAGATGAAGACTCATCACACTGATAGGGTCTCCACTTTACCTGTCACCCATGGTCACTTCCACATATGCTCATGATTCCTCACCATCAAGCCCATGACTTCCAATTACAAACATGGTCCAACATAGATTAGAATTATTGTACCACTTAATAAACCAAAAACTATTTTCAAAACAAAAAACCCAGAAAAAAGAAAACAAAACTTCTATTATTGGCATCTATTTAAAATTTTACTAACAATGTCCAAAAAACAACCAACCATTTATGTAAAATACAACCTAAAAAAACACACAGAGTCCAACAAAAGCATCCAAAGCCCAACCCAACAAATAAATCAAAAAGATAAAAAGAATCATGGACCTACAAGAAGATTTACTTCCCCATCTAGATACTTTTAAAAAATAAAATATGTAACCCATCAACAAAAAAAATTAATATTCAAATAAAATATTACTATTTCATTATTAATTATACAAATAATAAAAAAAAAAAATCAAAATTATCCAAGTTTAATATACCACACAAAATTACAATATCTCATCAAACAAAAAAATCATAACACTAAATTAACAACTAATCATCAACAATAATGCATTAACAAATTTACCAACCAAAAAAAATCCAAAATCAATAATTAAAAAAAAAAACCAAAATTCAAAAATAAAAACCCCCCAAGAACAAAAAACCAAAGATAAAATTACAAAAAAATAAAATCAAAATCACAAATTATTTACACAAAAAAATAATTTTTAATAAAAAAATATTATTTAATGTTCCATTTATATTAAATCCAAAATACAATATAAAAAAAATATAACCTAATTTTGACCATCTTAAATTAAAAAAAACAATCAAAATATCTAATCAAAAAAAAAAATTAATTATAAAAATAAAATTATAAAAAAAAATAATATAATAATAATATTTTATATTTTTAACAAAAAATATAACTATTAAAAAATATTATAATTTCAAATCATTACTCATAATTCTCAACTTCAAAGAACAACCTAAATGAATATACTTATAAACCACAATCAACAAAAAAAAAAAAAACAAAAAAATAAACAAAAACCAAAAAAAAAAAAAAAAAAAAAAAAAAAAAAAAAAAAAAAAAAAAAAAAAAAAAAAAAAAAAAACAACAACCAAAAATATATTATATATTACTATATCTAAATTATATTAAATTAAGATTCCACAATCAAAGTGGGAGGCAAAATCATACATTCACCTATTTATTAAAAAGACATTAACAAATAAATATTACAAAACTTAAAATATTTAAACTAAAAACGACTAACCAACCTAAGTTTAATAAAATATTGTATAAATACATGAACATCCATTGCATATACAAAACAATCCACCAATTGATTTCAAACTACTTAAATTGGAATAGAGAAATTCATTCGATAAAGGTTTGAACTGTATGAGTTACATTCACCACTTATTTAGGGGGTGCAAAGATGTAATCTCGAGATGGTGCAGTAGCATAATTGGAAATTCTTGACATCATTGAAATTAAAAATGCACACAATCGATACTAAAAACCTTTGACTACTCAAAACATTTTATACTAGAATTGACTTAGTATATTATATTATTATATATATTATAATACTATAATATTAATTTCTAGGGTTTCATTGATTTATCGAATGTATGATAACTATAGTATTATTATAATATTAATATTAGTATTATAAGTTGGACTATAGTATTATTAATATAAGATTAATATTATATATTATAATATTATATAATATACTATTATAATATTATTATGATAATGTATATTATTATTATAGAATACTAATATCAGTTTATATATATATATATATTGTACTATTTTAATATTTATTAATTTAAACTAATAATATTTAAAATATTTTTTTACAGGAACAAATGGAAAATACACCAAAAATAAATATATCAGAGGAGGAAAAGAAGCAACAACGTTTGGCATATCAAAGAGAATATCAGAGACAGAGACGTGCACAGATGACAATTAGCCAAAGAGAAAGAGAAAATGAGAAACAAAGACAAAATCATGCAAAACGCAAGGCAGAATCAATAGTTGAAAAGATACAAGAAGAAAGAGAAAAACAAACAAAACGAAAAAGAATGTCTCATGCACAAATGACACAGGAACAAGACATAAGAGAGCACCAACAGATGATAGACACAGATAACGAGGTGAATAATGAACTTCAAATCCTCCATCAAACACTTGAGAGAATTAGATGATCTAACCAAGACAGACAAAGGCAATAGGGTAATGGAGAAAATATTGAAAACAATGAAGTAGTACGATAGATGGATGCATCTGAAGCATCTTCTTTTCTTAGAAGAAATGCTTCAAATATAGTTGTCGTTCAACAGACACAAAGTGGATGCAATGAGATTAACATGGAGATGCATCAAGAAAGGACATCGCAACCTCGAAGAGAAGGAAATATTGAAGGTATAGCAATAAATATACAACAAATTCCAACATATGGTGTGGATTTCAATGAATCGTAGACTATATTTTGACATCAATTAGACAGTCTTGCATCACCATCGATGTGTTATATTTGTGATGAATGCTATCCTGGAATAAAGGTGTGTTTGACAGACAAAGGTCCAGTATGTAATAGGTGTCGACAAGAAAAAGGTCCTAATCGATTTTCTGTAGAGAATAATATGGATCCTGGACTACAACCACCTGAACTTGCGAATTTGACACAAATTGAAGAAATGTTGATAGCCCGTGTTAATCCCATATTACAGAGTAACACATGCTACGGGAGGCCAATACAAGTATAAAGGGCACACAATAAGTTTTCCTCAAGAGGTGAAAGAAATTGCTAAGGTATTGCCTCATTCAATAAGTGATTTGCCAATCATTATTGTTAGGAGAAAAGATCAACGTGGTACAAATTATAATTTTACAGTGAATAAAGAGAGAGTATACAAAGCTCTTAAGTATAAGGTTGAGCATGATAAGTTTTATAAGGATGTACAAATTGATGAAAATGTTTTGAGTGAACTCCCAACTGAGACACCACTACAAATGTCTTTCATAAACTTAATTATGTCCATATGGAGTTCGATTATGATATGAATGAATATGTATTTATGGGTCCAATTCTAGAGACTGATGAAGGAAATATAATTGATCACACCACATCAATGGCCTCCAAACCGCCTAATGCTCCGAGGGAGATGGAACTCATTCGTGCATGGGTAAACAACCCTAATGCGGATCCTGGAACACTTATTGATTGGCCTGGAATTGGAGCATCTCCTATAAATGAGTATGTTACAGAAGGGTTACTGGATATGGCCTTCCCGACATTATTTGCAGATGGAAATTGTGATTGGTTGCAGCCTAGAATGAAAAAACTTCATCTACATGAATTCGTAAAACATCTAATTCGATATAGAGATCATCATTTTGGAAAACATCCAAGATTTAGATATTTCATGATGAACATGATTATGCGACATCGTGCACAGAATTCTTTAGCAGTATTTGTAAAGAAGAGTCTTCAAGACTTACCCATTACAATCAATGAACTACGTGAACATATGGAAAATATCCCTCAATCCCATCTTGCAGATCGCTTAATGCATTTTGGTACATCGTTAAGAGGCACAAGATCTTACTGGACAAAGTGTCGTGCTGAGTTAAATGACTTATTACATCAAATTGGGTCACCCACTATTTTCTTCACCTTAAGTGCAGTTGATCTGTATTGGCCCGACCTACATGCATTGATGCCAGGAACTCCACCAATTGATCCTCATGAAGCACAAAAATGGAGAAAACAAAATATTATTGACTATCCTCATATTGTAGCTTATTACATGCATATTCGAAACACCACATTTCGAAAGGAGGTGTTGCAAAAAAAAAATGAAAGTAAAAGAATTTTGGTGTAGATACGAATGGCAACATAGAGGCTCTCCACATGTCCATGGTTTCTTATGGTTAGAGGGAGCTCCGAATATGGACAATTTAGATTGGAAAAATGAAAATCAAGTTAAAAATGCACAAAGATATTTTGATAATATTGTGCATGCATGGAATCCTCGAGGAGACCCTCACCAACGGAATATACAGGTAAATATAAATAACTGTTTAGATTTATATTTATATGAGTTTATATTTAGGTTTGTATTTATATAGTTGTGAATTGCGGGTATTACAAAGTTTCGGTCAACATCCATGTTTGAGAAATACACGACAACTTATGCAAATTGATGCAAATCTAGATTACGAAGAGATTCTCAATTGTGTAGAGCGCCACACGCTATGTAGAGAGGGTGCTTGCTTACGAAAAAAAGAGGGAAGATGGTTTGCAGGTATGTAGAGGTAATTCAAAGTATTTCAACTATTCCACATATACATAAAAAATTTGTAACTAATACCATTTATCTTATTTCTTTTATTTAGGTACAATGCACCATGGCCTCTGAATCTAGAAGGTTCAAAATTATACGAAGATCCTGAAATAGGAGATAAGAAGTATGAACCAACAAGAAATGATGAGCGAGTAAACACACATAATCGTTACATTTTACAGTTATGGAGAGCAAATGTAGATTGGCAACCTGTTCTTTCAAAGCATGCAGTTATAAACTATATTGCCAAGTATGCTGCGAAAGCTGAAAAAAGCTCAGAAACTTATCAACAAATGTTGATGCGAATAGCAAATATGCAGAATAATGATGATCCAGCAACAAGAGCATATAGACGTCTTCTAACAGAAACACTTATAGAGAGAGATATAGGAGCACAAGAAACATGTCATATGCTATTAGAGCTTCCATTGGTTGAATGCAGTCGAGTATTTGTTCCTCTAAATGTTGGACGAAAAGTATTCAAGGAGGTGGAACATAATGATGAAGATGAGACCGAAAGAGAAGGTAAATATTTAATTGACGGATATATGCAACGACCTTATAACATGGAAAGTGTTTCACTTATAAATGCAACTAAATCTTGGATATATAATCCTAAGAGAAAAAATGACTTCAAATGGAAAGCTAGAAAAGAAGCAGATATTGTGAGGGTATTTCCATGATTTATCACCATTCCTGAATGACAATCAAAAAAAATTTTATTGAGTTTTGTTGGTCAGAGTTGCTACTTTACAAACCATTCAGAAATATAGAGAGAGATATCGGACTTGATGATGGAAATATCATTTCAAATTGGGAGTCATTCAATTACAACCCATGGCATGTTGAAAGGATAAGTAGGCAAAACAATACAGAAGAACATTATAGTGAATCTTAAGATGATGATGTTGGAGTGGTACAACAAAACACGACTGAACATGAATGGGAAATTATATCCAAACTATACCGTGGGCAACTCATGGACGTAAGTGAAATAGATATGCTTGGAAGAAGAGATTTTGATAAACTTGCGCCATGGAATATAGAATATCAAGGAGAAGATTACACAAAAAAAGCAATACAACATATAACCTTCATGAAGGAAAATGGCTTGCTCATTCCTGATGATACCACTTCGAATTATCCATATGAAAGCTTAAGCATCAAACAAAAAAAAGCTTTTGATATAATCAAGGAACACTATAATGAAGGTCAAAATGTACCTCCATTGCACATGATAATACAAGGAACAACAGGAACAGGGAAATCTTATCTTATAGGTGCAATTCGTCAATTACTTGAAAATTTATCATCTCCAAGAACTTTGTCCCCTATTACTACTTGCACCAACTAGAGTCGCTGCATTTAACATAGGTGCAACTACTATACATGGAACTCTGCGAATTCCTATTGCAGATTTTGAAAAATTGGAAGGAACTAGATTAACAAGTTTTCAAGAAGATTTACAACATATAAAATATATATTGATTGATGAGATGAGCTTCATAGGCCAGAAATTATTGGAACAAATAGATTCACGTCTTCGTCAAGCATTTCCACAGTATTCTAACATATGCTTTGGAGGAAGGTCAATCATTTTGGTCGGTGATTTAGGACAATTACCACCTGTGATGGATAGCCCACCATATGCCAGCGATAAGTATGCAAAATTATTATGGCAAGAATTTTCAACAGTCATAATATTGGATAAGGTATTCCGATAGGAAGGAGATAGTGAAGAACAAAAAATATTTCGTCAACTTCTTACAAATATCAGAGATGCAAATCCAACTATTGATGACTGGCAATTATTGATGAGAAGGACCAATACATCATTAGATGCAGCTACAATAGAAGAATTTGACAATAGCTTCCATCTATTTGCCACGAATGAGAATGTGCATAATCATAACAGGAGACAATTGTTAAAATCAAAATATCCTGTGGCACGTAGTATTGCAACAAAAGGGGGAAGAACTAATCCAGGAGGACGTGATAATGAAGAACTTGAAGTTGAGTTACTAATTGCAAAAAATGCAAGAGTTATGTTAACAACCAACTTATGGACTGAAGCTGGACTTGTTAACGGTGCATTAGGCTATATTCGAAATATAGTCTATAAACCTGGAAGGTCTCCACCAGATCAACCAACATATGTTTTGGTGGAGTTCGATAACTACACAGGGATGCTATTTGATGATACATCTCCTCGAATTGTTCCAATTACACCAGTAGAAAAGGGAAAGATAAGACAACTTCCATTAAAATTAGCTTGGGGATTGACAATTCATAAGTCACAAGGTTTGACATTGAATAAAGCAACAATTGACATAGGACATACAGAAAGACAAGGTTTAACTTTTGTTGCCATCTCAAGAGTTAAGGCATTGGAAGGACTTAGAATAATACCACCCTTTTCATATGATCGATATGAAAAACTGAAGTCGGGAAAAGGAGTTGCTAAGAGAAAGGAAGAAGAAGAGCGACTAAAGTCTTTGGAGCTTAAATGATTGGCTCTAGCCAATCTATGAAATAATAAGGTGTTTATCAACATCAATCTTTGAAATAATAAGGTGTTTATCAACACCGCCTATTGGGATTCAGATTTGTTATCACTTGAGCATTTTCATCTCACTCAAAGCTATTTACGCCGAGAGGCGTTCCTACAATGGCAGACAGGGGGGTGGGAGGCAAAGAGGTCATAAATGTCACGTCGTAAACAATTTTTTTTTTATTAAAAAAGCCGACATTAACAAAAACATTTAAAATATTTAAACTAAAATAGCCGACTAACCAACCGTTGCAAACATTTAAAATATTTAAACTAAAACAACCGACTAACCAACCGTTGCAACTGTTTAATAAAATATTGTATAAATACATGAACATCCATTGCAATATACCAAAAACAATCCACAACGCAATTGATTTCGAATTGCTTCTGTAAATTGTGAATAGCGAGAAATTCATTCGGGACTACTTCTGTAAAGGTTTGAACAATGATATAGAGTTACATTCACCAACATTATTTAGTTGGGCAGGTGCAAAGATGTAATCCTGTAGATGGTGCCAGGTAGCATAATTGAAAATTCTTGACATCATTGAAATTAAAAATGCACACAATCGATACTAAAAACCTTTGATACTGCTCAAAACATTTTATACTAGAATTGACTTAGTATATTATATTATTATATATATTATAATACTATATTATTAATTTCTAGGGTTTCATTGATTTATCGAAATGTATATATTATATATTATTAATATAAATTAATATTATAATATTATAATATTATAGTATTATAATATTATATATTATAGTATTATAATAATATAATATTATAATAATATATTATAATATTATTATATAATTATATTATTATTATAAATACTAATATTATATATATAATATATATTTATAATATTATAATAATTATAATATATATTATAATATTATTATATAATATATAATATTATTATATATATATATATATATATATATTGTACTATTTTAATATTTATTAATTTAAACTAATAATATTTAAAATATTTTTTTACAGGAACAAATGGAAAATACACCAAAAATAAATATATCAAAGGAGGAAAAGAAGCAACAACGTTTGGCATATCAAAGAGAATATCAGAGATAGAGACGTGCACAAATGACAGTTAGCCAAAGAGAAAGAGAAAATGAGAAACAAAGACAAAATCGTGCAAAACGCAAGGCAGAATCAACAGTTGAAAAGATACAAGAAGAAAGAGAAAAACAAACAAAATGAAAAAGAATGTCTCGTGCACAAATGACACAGGAACAAGACATAAGAGAGCACCAACAGATGATAGACACAGATAACGAGGTGAATAATGAACTTCAAATCCTCCATCAAACACTTGAGAGAATTAGACGATCTAACCAAGACAGACAAAGGCAACAGGGTAATGGAGAAAATATTGAAAACAATGAAGTAGTACGACAGATGGATGCATCTGAAGCATCTTCTTTTCTTAGAAGAAATGCTTCAAATATAGTTGTCGTTCAACAGACACAAAGCGGATGCAATGAGATTAACATGGAGATGCATCAAGAAAGGACATCGCAACCTCGAAGAGAAGGAAATATTGAAGGTATAGCAATAAATATACAACAAATTCCAACATATGGTGTGGATTTCAATGAATCGTAGACTATATTTTGACATCAATTAGACAGTCTTGCATCACCATCGATGTGTTATATTTGTGATGAATGCTATCCTGGAATAAAGGTGTGTTTGACAGACAAAGGTCCAATATGTAATAGGTGTCGACAAGAAAAAGGTCCTAATCGATTTTCTGTAGAGAATAATATGGATCCTGGACTACAACCACCTGAACTTGCGAATTTGACACAAATTGAAGAAATGTTGATAGCCCGTGTTAATCCCATATTACAGGTAACACATGCTACGGGAGGCCAATACAAGTATAAAGGGCACACAATAAGTTTTCCTCAAGAGGTGAAAGAAATTGCTAAGGTATTGCCTCATTCAATAAGTGATTTGCCAATCATTATTGTTAGGAGAAAAGATCAACGTGGTACAAATTATAATTTTACAGTGAATAAAGAGAGAGTATACAAAGCTCTTAAGTATAAGGTTGAGCATGATAAGTTTTATAAGGATGTACAAATTGATGAAAATGTTTTGAGTGAACTCCCAACAGACACCACTACAAATGTCTTTCATAAACTTAATTCTGTCCATATGGAGTTCGATTCTGATATGAATGAATATGTATTTATGGGTCCAATTCTAGAGACTGATGAAGGAAATATAATTGATCACACCACATCAATGGCCTCCAAACCGCCTAATGCTCCGAGGGAGATGGAACTCATTCGTGCATGGGTAAACAACCCTAATGCGGATCCTGGAACACTTATTGATTGGCCTGGAATTGGAGCATCTCCTATAAATGAGTATGTTATAGAAGGGTTACTGGATATGGCCTTCCCGACATTATTTGGAGATGGAAATTGTGATTGGTTGCAGCCTAGAATGAAAAAACTTCATCTACATGAATTCGTAAAACATCTAATTCGATATAGAGATCATCATTTTGGAAAACATCCAAGATTTAGATATTTCATGATGAACATGATTACGCGACATCGTGCACATAATTCTTCAACAGTATTTGTAAAGAAGAGTCTTCAAGACTTACCCATTACAATCAATGAACTGCGTGAACATATGGAAAATATCCCTCAATCCCATCTTGCAGATCGCTTAATGCGTTTTGGTACATCGTTAAGAGGCACAAGATCTTACTGGACAAAGTGTCGTGCTTGAGTTAAATGACTTATTACATCAAATTGGGTCACCCACTATTTTCTTCACCTTAAGTGCAGCTGATCTGTATTGGCCCGACCTACATGCATTGATGCCAGGAACTCCACCAATTGATCCTCATGAAGCACAAAAATGGAGAAAACAAAATATTATTGACTATCCTCATATTGTAGCTTATTACATGCATATTCGAAACACCACATTTCGAAAGGAGGGGTGGCAAAAAAAAGGAAAGTAAAAGAATTTTGGTGTGGATATAGAAAGGGAACATAGGGGGTCTCCACATGTCCATGGGTTTCTTGGGGTAGGGGGGGCTCCGAATATGGACAATTTAGATTGGAAAAATGAAAATCAAGTTAAAAATGCACAAAGATATTTTGATAATATTGTGCATGCATGGAATCCTCGAGGAGACCCTCACCAACGGAATATATAGGTAAATATAAATAATTGTTTAGATTTATATTTATATGAGTTTATATTTAGGTTTGTATTTATATAGTTGTGAATTGCAGGTATTACAAAGTTTCGGTCAACATCAATGTTTGAGAAATACACGACAACTTATGCAAATTGATGCAAATCTAGATTACGAAGAGATTCTCAACTGTGTAGAGCGCCACACGCTATGTAGAGAGGGTGCTTGCTTACGAAAAAAAGAGGGAAGATGGTTTGCAGGTATGTAGAGGTAATTCAAAGTATTTCAACTATTCCACATATACATAAAAAATTTGTAACTAATACCATTTATCTTATTTCTTTTATTTAGGTACAATGCACCATGGCCTCTGAATCTAGAAGGTTCAAAATTATACGAAGATCCTGAAATAGGAGATAAGAAGTATGAACCAACAAGAAATGATGAGCGAGTAAACACACATAATCGTTACATTTTACAGTTATGGAGAGCAAATGTAGATTGGCAACCTGTTCTTTCAAAGCATGCAGTTATAAACTATATTGCCAAGTATGTTGCGAAAGCTGAAAAAAACTCAGAAACTTATCAACAAATGTTGATGCGAATAGCAAATATGCAGAATAATGATGATCCAGCAACAAGAGCATATAGACATCTTCTAACATAAACACTTATAGAGAGAGATATAGGAGCACAAGAAACATGTCATATGCTATTAGAGCTTCCATTGGTTGAATGCAATCGAGTATTTGTTCCTCTAAATGTTGGACGGAAAGTATTCAAGGAGGTGGAACATAATGATGAAGATGAGACCGAAAGAGAAGGTAAATATTTAATTGACGGATATATGCAACGACCTTATAACATGGAAAGTGTTTCACTTATAAATGCAGCTAAATCTTGGATATATAATCCTAAGAGAAAAAATGACTTCAAATGGAAAGCTAGAAAAGAAGCAGCTATTGTGAGGGTATTTCCATGATTTATCACCATTCCTGAACGACAATCAAAAAAATTTGTTGAGTTTTGTTGGTCAAAGCTGCTACTTTACAAACCATTCAAAAATATAGAGAGAGATGTCGGACTTGATGATGGAAATATCATTTCAAATTGGGAGTCATTCAATTACAACCCATGGCATGTTGAAAGGATAAGTAGGCAAAACAATACAGAAGAACATTATAGTGAATCAGATGATGATGTTGGAGTGGTACAACAAAACACGACTGAACATGAATGGGAAATTATATCCAAACTATACCGTGGGTAACTCATGGACGTAAGTGAAATAGATATGCTTGGAAGAAGAGATTTTGATAAACTTGCGCCATGGAATATAGAATATCAAGGAGAATATTACACAAAAAAAGCAATACAACATATAACCTTCATGAAGGAAAATGGCTTGCTCATTCCTGATGATACCACATCGAATTATCCATATGAAAGCTTAAGCATCAAACAGAAAAAAATCTTTTGATATAATCAAGGAACACTATAATGAAGGTCAAAATGTACCTCCATTGCACATGATAATACAAGGAACAACAGGAACAGGGAAATCTTATCTTATAGGTGCAATTCGTCAATTACTTGAAAATTTATCATCTCCAGAACGTTGTCCCCTATTACTACTTGCACCAACTGGAGTCGTTGCATTTAACATAGGTGCAACTACTATACATGGAACTCTACGAATTCCTATTGCAGATTTTGAAAAATTGGAAGGAACTAGATTAACAAGTTTTCAAGAAGATTTACAACATATAAAATATATATTGATTGATGAGATGAGCTTCATAGGCCAAAAATTATTGGAACAAATAGATTCACGTCTTCGTCAAGCATTTCCACAGTATTCTAACATATGCTTTGGAGGAAGGTCAATCATTTTGGTCGGTGATTTAGGACAATTACCACCTGTGATGGATAGCCCACCATATGCCAACGATAAGTATGCAAAATTATTATGGCAAGAATTTTCAACAGTCATAATATTGGATAAGGTATTTCGACAGGAAGGAGATAGTGAAGAACAAAAAAGATTTCGTCAACTTCTTACAAATATCAGAGATGCAAATCCAACTATTGATGACTAGCAATTATTGATGAGAAGGACCAATACATCATTAGATGCAGCTACAATAGAAGAATTTGACAATAGCTTCCATCTATTTGCCACGAATGAGAATGTGCATAATCATAACAGGAGACAATTGTTAAAATCAAAATATCCTGTGGCACGTAGTATATCAAGGACAATATTACACAAAAAAAACAATACAACATATAACATTCATGAAGGAAAATGGCTTGCTCATTCCTAATGATACCACATCGAATTATCGATATGTAAGCTTAAGCATCAAACAGAAAAAAGCTTTCGATATAATCAAGGAACACTATAATGAAGGTCAAAATGTACCTCCATTGCACATGATAATACAAGGAACAACAGGAGCAGGGAAATCTTATCTTATAGGTGCAATTCGTCAATTACTTGAAAATTTATCATCTCCAGAACATTGTCCCCTATTACTACTTACACCAATTGGAGTCGTTGCATTTAACATAGGTGCAGCTACTATACATGGAACTCTACGAATTCCTGTTGCAGATTTTGAAAAATTGGAAAGAACTAGGTTAACAAGTTTTCAAGAAGATGTACAACATATAAAATATATATTGATTGATGAGATGAGCTTCATAGGCCAAAAATTATTGGAACAAATAGATTCATGTCTTCGTCAAGCATTTCCACGATATTCTAACATATGCTTTGGAGGAAGGTCAATCATTTTTGTCGGTGATTAAGGATAATTCCCACCTGTGATGGATAACCCACCATATGCCAACAATAAGTATGCAAAATTATTATGGCAAGAATTTTCAATAGTCATAATATTGGATAAGGTATTTCGACAGGAAGGAGATAGTGAAGAACAAAAAATATTTCGTCAACTTCTTACAAATATCAGAGATGCAAATCCAACTATTGATGACTGGCAATTATTGATGAGAAGGACCAATACATCATTAGATGCAGCTACAATAAAAGAATTTGACAATAGCTTCCATCTATTTGCTAGGAATGAGAATGTGCATAATCATAACAGGAGACAATTGTTAAAATCAAAATATCATGTGGCACATAGTATTGCAACAAAAGGGGGAAGAACTAATCTAGGAGGACGTGATAATGAAGAACTTGAAGTTGAGTTACTAATTACAAAAAATGCAAGAGTTATGTTAATAGCCAACTTATGGACTGAAGCTGGACTTGTTAATGGTGCATTAGGCTATATTCGAAATATAGTCTATAAACTTGGAAGGTCTCCACCAGATCAACCAACATATGTTTTGATGGAGTTCAATAACTACACAGGTATGCTATTTGATGATACATCTCGAATTGTTCCAATTACACCAGTAGAAAAGGGAAAGATAAGACAACTTCCATTAAAATTAGCTTGGGGATTGACAATTCATAAGTCACAAGGTTTGACATTGAATAAAGCAACAATTGACATAGGATAGATAGAAAGACAAGGTTTAACTTTTGTTGTCATCTCAATATTTAATGCATTGGAAGGACTTAGAATAATACCACCCTTTTCATATGATCGATATAAAAAACTAAAGTCGAGAAAAGGAGTTGCTAAGAGAAAGGAAGAAGAAGAGCGACTAAAGTCTTTGGAGCTTAAATGGCCAATCTATGAAATAATAAGGTGTTTATCAACATCAATCTTTAAAATAATAAGGTGTTTATCAACACCGCCTATTGGGATTTAGACTTGTTATCACTTGAGCATTTTCATCTCACTCAAAGCTATTTTAAATATTTTTGGCATGTTATATTTATCAATACATATACATATATATATTTTTAAATGTCATTGAAAAATATTTTAATATAATAATTGTGCGGCTGCGGATGCTACTATCTTAGATATAAAGGATATATATCTAAAAACGTAGAGAGTTATCAATCTTGAGGTGCTTATCTCATTTCTTGGGGGTGTGATCTCCAAGATAGGTGCCTCGAGATTGATAACTCTCGACATTTTTAGATATATATCCTTTATATCTAAGCTAGTAGTTATATAATTGTATATAATATTTACTTCAAAATATTTTTTTCTTTGGCGGCACAAAAAAATAGTCTCCCATTTGTATTAGATAAAAAGCTCCATCCCTTCAAATCTTGTAACTTCGTGGTGGAGAGGAAGCTTTTCTAAATCATTCTTCTTCTTCTTATTTTTGTGGAGTTTTTACTAAGTCCAGTTTCTTTGTCCAGTGCACGAATCAACTTTTTCGAATCTAAATTTTGCTATCTTGATTAGGTTCTAACTGTTAACATCTACATATGTTATCATTAAAAATAAATAAGATGTTAAGAGGAAGGTTCTAATGTATAATAGCCAAGTTGTTGATTATAAAATAATACAATTGGAATCTTATCAATAGTACATAACAAAATTTAAAAAATAATGAATATTATAATATAATAAAATATTATTATTATATACATTATAAATAAATAAATAAAATTAAAATCCTGAGGTACTCCTCACAATGAGTTTTAGGGTAGGTAATGGCCCAAGCACTTCCCTCAGTTTTCGAAAATATATATTAAAACTTTTTAATTAAAATAATATATTATAATTATTATATATATACCATATTACATTTATCATAAATAAAAATTTAACAACACAAGATCTTGCATTATTATAAAAGTAAATCAAAGAAACTATGGCTAACCATGTGATTATAAAAATTTAAGAGCTTAACAACTAAACTATACATGTCATGTGTGAACGATATATTTGGCAAGCGGCTATGCAAGGGTTTCATCTGGGTTGAGTGCAAGCAGCTCCAAAGGTTGGTTTTTAGGGCCTTCGGGCCCTAGCGACCAATATTTTTGTGGTTTATGCTCAATATTTTAGCAGGAAATGTTGCAGGGGATACAAGATGGGTTAGAAATTTGTCTTTCAACAGATCATACTGTGAACTTGAGTGACAACGGCTTCCAATTTGCTGCACAAAATAAAAGTGAAAACCATACCTTTCCACGACATCTAGGGCAAGGATTAAAGAGACCACAAAATAAGTTTCAAGCAGTTGATCAAAAAATGGCTCATATCTCAAGTGAATCTGGTGCTAAGGTGCACCCACAAAATAATTCTACTATGAAAACCCCTGTCAAAGGGTAAGAATTTCGAAGACTCAGTCCCAAAAATGAATTTTAGGGATGCCCTTCATGGTGGACAGCCTCAGCCCAATGCTAATATCAATATTAGGGCTTCTCATAAACCTCTAAGAATGCCTAAGATTGATCCCAGGAAAACGGAGTCAGGATGTCTTAAAGCAACTGATGGAACTCCTATTGTTAAGCTTGATATGGGTAACATTCAGACTGGCATTGAAGATTTGGAAAAAAGAGGACTAATTTGTCGGTTCGTGGGTTTTTGTCCGAGTCTATCTACTTTCAAAGTCTGGGCTGCAAAAATCTGGAAAACTAAAGGTGAGTTACAAATCTCTATTTATCCAAATGGTTATTTTCTTGTTTTATTTGCTAATAATGAAGATAGAGAGAAAACTTTTCAAGGGGGTCCTTGGTTTTTTGGAAGGGCAAGGCTTTTCATGAAGCCCTGGCATACTAAATTTAAAGCGGAAGAAGAGATGCCTTCTATAGCTCCCGTGTGGGTTAGACTCTTTGGCCTCCCTATTAAATTTTGGAATCCTACTATTTTTTCTTCAATTGGAAACTCTTTAGGAACTTTTATGATGACTGCTGATTGTACTCAAAATTTTGAACATATTATTTATGCTCGAATTTGTGTTTTAATGGATTTTGACAAACCCCTACCTAAAAAGATCACATTACAATTTGGGGAAGACACTTGGGAGCAAGTAGTGGACTATGAGAACATTCCTTTTCATTGTAGAATTTGCCATGAATATGGTCATTTGGCCGATGTTTGCCCAAATAAAATTCCCGATCAAAAGAAAGAAGATATAAACTCAACGAGTTTCCAAATACCTAAGAAGAAGAACACTAAAAAAAACCAAGTTATGAAGGATCAATCAAAGTCATTTGCTAATATGTTTGAAATCCTTTCCACAAATGATGTCCCAAGTGAGGAAGAGGAAATAATGGAAACTGAAATCTTAGAAACACAATTTAAATATGAAGGGAAGAACTCGGAGACAAACCAACAAATCAAAGGTTTTCAACAGAAAAAAAGGAGAAAATTTACACAAGAAAAACAATATTTCAAATGTCAAAACTTCAAATAATGCAGGTCCCAATATAGACTCCATTGAACCATCTAGTAAAATTTTGGCTATGTATGAGCATTCTTCAAGGTTAGAAGCCATCTCAGATTCAATTGGAATAAGTCAAGAAACAGGGAAAAAAAATTGAAGATGGATTCTAATCAAAAAGTAGGTCGCAAGACCAATCAATATCATATGGTAAAAGAAGGTGAAAAGCTTGTAGAGGAAGGTAAGATTAATGCCCTTCCCAACATTTTTAGCCCTAGTATTAATGAAGATCATCACTTGGAATATTAGAGGACTCAAAGGGAGTCTTTCAAAACAAAATGAAATTAGAAGAATGATTCAGATAAATCATCCACATCTTGTTTTCCTTCAAGAAACAAAGATGTCAATGGAGGATATGGACTTAATTGCCGATAAAATTTGGCCAGCTGGAAAAGTGGTTTCCCTCAGTTCCCAAGGGACTTCGAGTGGCATTGCTTGTCTTTGGGACCCAAAAGAGGTAGTTATTCACCATATGGTTGGCAGTTGGGGTTTATTGGCTATAGCTATTCAAAGTAGACATTCCAACCAGATTATGCTCTGCATTACTATTTATGCCCCAAATTCTTTGGAGGAAAAAAGAAGACAGTGGAAGGATATTACTCATATTATCTCTCATTTTCCTAAAAATCTTGGATCTTGATCGGAGGAGATTTCAATACCATCCTCTCTCTGGATGAGAAAACGGGGGGAAATAGAAATTTGGACAAAAGTACTGACCTCATGAGCGAATATATTGCAAACCTCCATCTTGTGGATATCCAACCGGATAATGGCCTTATGACTTGGTCTAACAGAAGGCAAGGCTTAGCTTGTATAATGGAGATATTGGATAGGTTTTTGCTCTCTGAAAATTTCTTAATCCATGGTCACATTCCTAAAGTGAAGACTCTTAATAATGCTGGTTCGGATCATTGGCCAGTCATGGTGGAAATGTGGAAAACCAATGTGAGTTTCTCTCCTTTTCGTTTTCAATTAATGTGGCTTAGAGACATTTCCTTCGGACCTCGTGTGCAACAATGGTGGAAGGAAGGTAAACCTAGGCATGGGACTAAGATGTCTGTTTTGCCAAAAGACTGCAATACATTAAATCCAAAATCAAGACTTGGAACTGGAAAGAGTTTGGGGATGTTCATAAAAAAAACATGAAGTTATTGCTCATCTTGAAAATTTGAATAAGAAAATCCGTTTAGATGGCCTCACAGAGAAGAGAAGTGCAGATGAAATTAAACTCACAACTCAGCTAGAGGAATGGGAAAAAAGAGAAGAAATCTTATGGAAGCAAAAATCTAGAATTCAATGGCTCAAAGAAGGAGATCGAAACACAAATTTCTTCCACAAATCTCTTCTAGCTCGAAGATCTCACAACTTTATTTCTTCCTTAAAATCAGATTCTGGAGATGTTGTTTATACTTGGGATGGCATGAACTCTATTGTTGTTGATTACTTTTCCAATATTTTTGTCGCTACTCCTCTTGACTCAACTTCACAACAAAATGTTCTTCAAGCAATCCCTTCTCTTATCACTTCGAGGAGAACTCTATTTTGACTCGCTCCTATTACTATCAATGAGCTTCAACAAGTAGTTTTTAAAATGCAAAAAGGGAAAACCCTAGGTCCCGATGGTTTTCCTATTGAGTTCTACCAAGAGTTCTCGGGATATCCTTCATGTTGATTTATTAGAGGTGGTGGAAGAAGCCAGGAAAGCCAAAGAAATTTTGAAGGTTATCAATAAAACTTATATTACTCTTGTTCCAAAAGCTCAAGAGGTTGATCATATCTCAGCTTTTAGACCTATTGCTTTATGTAATGTTCTTCTCAAAATCATTACTAAAATCATGGCAGAAAGGTTGAAGCCTCTTTTGCATAAGATTATTTCCCCAGAGCAAGGGGGATATGTGGAAGGACGTCAAATAGTAGATGAGATAGTTCTTGCTCAGGAAGCCATCCATTCCATGGATATGCAAAATTCTCCTTCTATGTTCATCCGGTTAGACTTATCCAAAGCTTATGACAGAGTGGATTGGCACTTCCTTATCAAAGTTTTGAGGCAATTTGGTTTCTCTAAGGATTGGATGGATTGGATTATGGGATGTATCTCTTTAGTTTCCTACTTAGTTCTTATCAATGGCAGGCCTTCTCAGTCTTTCCCAGCTTCCAGAGGTATTAGGCAAGGTGACCCACTATCCCCTTATTTATTCATCATTCTTGTTGAATGCTTGGGTAGGACTATAACCAAAAAGAGGGAAAACAAAACCCTTGAGGGAGTTACCATTGCTCATGGAGCTAGACCTATCTCTCATCTTCAATTTGTGGATGACTCTACTCTTTTAGGTAAAGCTACGATTAAGGAAGCTTCTAATATTAAGCAAATCATTAGCTATTTTTCTAAGGCTATCGGGCGCTTGATCAATGAAGACAAATCTAAAGTTATTTTCTTTCATCGCTTCTGCTAGACAAGAATCCATGGTCTTGGATAAATTAAGATATAAGAAGACCTCTCTTCCAATCACTTATTTAGGTATTCCCATAAATATTCAAAGGCAGAAAAATAAATATTGGAATTGGTTGTTGGACAAAGTCAAGAAGAAAATTGGAAAGTGGACCAACAAGTGGCTTTCTTCTGGGGGTAGAATCACCTTGGTAAAATCAGTCCTTCAAGCTATTCCTATTTATGTTTCTTCCATTTTGAATATCCCAAAGGTTGTTCTTCGAGAATTGGATCAAATCAGTCATCGTTTCCTTTGGAGTGGTACTAAGGAGAAAAGAAAATGGGCCTTGGTGAAATGGGATACTTTATGTCTTCCTAAGAGTGAAGGGGGGTTAGGATTTCGGTCTTCAATTAATAACAACAAAGCTTTAGCTGCTAAATTATATTGGAGGATGTTGCATAACCCCAATGCTCTTTGGGCCAATAATCTCCGTGCTAAATATGCCGAGAACAAAAGTCTTGAAGACCTTGTTCGCTATCAACTTCCTACCAAAGGTTCTCCCATTTTAGCAGATCTTAAGACCGGTGAGGATTTGATAAAGAAAAAATTATTTTGGATCATTCATAATGGTCAACATGCAAATTTTTGGACAGATTCTTGGGATGGTCACAAGCCTTTGATAACTCGCTTTCCGATTGGAGGCCTTGGATGGAGGAGCTTCACCGAGCTAATTGGATAAAGGTGGCTAATTACTATCGGTACCATACCGGTAATTCAAAGGTTGGTAGATATTGGATCCCTATTGAGGACTCGGCCTATTCAAATCCCGGAAAGGCAAAGACAAGATATCCAAGGCATCCTTCATATGAGATCCCTCTCTTGGTCCCATGAAAAAGATTGTTTTGGATGGAACAACACTACTAAGGGTGAGTATTCAGTTGCTCAAGGTTATTTGACCTTATGCCATAATAATCCCAACCATTCTTCTCGACATATTTTCTCAATTGTGGGCTCAAAAGCTCTAGCCTAAGGTGAGGTTCTTTAATTGGCTTTTATTGCATCGTAGGGTGCTTACTGGTGAGCAACTTATGAAGCGTGGTTTTCATGGCCCTTTTAGATGTGAAATGTGTGAAGAGAATGTAGAAAATATCAACCATCTTTTTATTGAGTGTACTTTAGCCTCTGAGCTATGGAGGAGAATGGCCACTTTACTTGGCTTACAAGTGGTCCAATTTTTTCACTTTTGAATAGCTTTGGAGGGATTGGCCTAATCAAGAGGGTGTTGATCATTTTATTAGGCAATTAGTTTGGATGGGTTCTACCATTCTTCTTTGGAATATTTGGAATGAAAGGAACAACCGAATTTTTAATCAAGATAGGAAGGATATTCACTATATTTGGCAAAAGACCATAGCCAACTTAGTTGAATCAGTCCATCAACTCCTTAATCACCCCCAAAACTCCCACCAAAGATGGGATCAAGTGATGCAAATATTGAAGATTAAACCTTCTAAGGGCAACCAACTTAAAGGGAATGTGAGTATTAGTAAGATGGATAGGACTAGAAATTGGCAACCTCCTCCTAAGGATTTTGGAAAAGTCAATACCGATGGAGCCTCTAGAGGGAACCCCGGAAAAGCCAATGTGGGAGGAATTGGTAGACTTTCAGATGGCTCCTTGGTTTTTACTTTTGCCGAGAATTTGGGTATTCTTTCCAATAACCTTGTTGAGGGGTATGGTATCCTTCAAGGCCTTCAGGAGGCTACTAAGGTTGGATGGGAAAAGGTGTTAGTTGAGTCTGACTCTCAACTTATGATTAATCTCTTGAAGACTCCTTCTAAGAATCATAAGGTGGATTGGAGAATAAAAAGAATTATTGAGAAGATTCAGTTAATCCGGATGGGATTTTTGAAAGTTGATTACAATCATGTGGTCGGAGATCAAAACAAGAGTGTTGATGCTTTAGCTAATTGGGCTTTGGACAAAGGTGATCTTACTTGTTATGGCCACCCTCCTATATGGTGGGCTTCTCAAATTAGGGAAGCTCTTCTTTCTATCATTTCTTTGGATGGCTCCAATTCTGAAGGTACCTAGTTTCTTCTTGTTTTTTTTTTCTCTTCTCTTTGGTTCATTCAGTTTTTTTTAGTTCCCTAGCTCATTCTATTCTTTATTTTGTTTCCTCTGTTGATTCTTGCCTTAATAGTCTTCTGGTCTAGATAGGTCATTGTTTTGTTCTTCTTTTTTTCTTTTGTCTTCTTTGTTTTTTTTGTTTAGTTTTTTAAGGTGGGTGGGTTCTTTTGTTTTGTTTTTGTTTTTGTGTTCTTTGTGTTGTTTTTTGTTGTTCTTGTGTTTTTGTTGTTTTGTTTTTTTTTTATGTTTTTTGTTATTGTTCTTGTGTTTTTTTTCGTTCTTGTTCTTGGGTTTCTCTTTGTTTGTGTTATTTCATTTTTTTATGTGTGAGTGTTTTCTATGTTTTTTGTTTTTGTTTATTGTCTGTTGTTGGTTGTTTTTTATTTTTATTTTATTTTTTAGGTTTTGGTTGTGTTTATTTTTCATGTTTTTTTTGGGTTATGTCTTTGTAGTGTTTTGTTGTTTTTGTCTTGTTTGTGTTTTGTTATGTGGTTCTTGTGTTTTTCTATGTGGTTTGTGTTGTGGTTTCTTTTATCTTATTGTGCGTGTTTGGTTGTGCTTTTGGTTTTGACACACTCAAGGAGCATGTTTTTTATTTTATTTTATTATTTTTGTTGTTATTTACTTATTTTTAAATTGGTTTTGTGTGTTTGTTTGCTCCTTGAGTATGTCAAAGGTGGTAGGCCAGGTCCGAGTCCTGGACGTTTTTGGCGGAATGGATACCCCTGCCTCCTTGGGTCTTACCCGAAAGTGGCATCCCTTTTGGGATGTTTTCCACAAATAAAAAAACTAAACTATACCTGTCCGTGGTCATAAAATTTTTATTAAGATATTGCATTATTATAAAATATAAATGTAATAAACTGTCTAACATGTGATCATAAAAATTTAATTAAAATGTTGCATTATTATAAAAAATAAATGAAAGAAACTATACCTAAGTGATCATAAAAAATTAATTGTGAAACAC
This sequence comes from Wollemia nobilis, assembly GCA_028583015.1. Lineage (NCBI taxonomy): Eukaryota > Viridiplantae > Streptophyta > Pinopsida > Araucariales > Araucariaceae > Wollemia > Wollemia nobilis. Next base: position 2,231,122 of record JAQPPZ010002274.1, read on the forward strand.
AATATATTGCATTAGTATAAAAACAAATCAAAAAACCTATGTCTAACTAACTAGGTGGTCATAAAAACATAAACCAACTACTTAGTGTTGCTGCTTGTATTTTCCATTAGTGATGACGGCCAACCCCGGACAACCCAAAAACGCCCGATATTATTCAGGGAGTCGCTTCATTAATATATTTCGAAAAAAATCATTCAATCTATTTCTAAAAAGATATTCAATGCTATATAGCTTTGAATTTAATTGTATATACTTAAAAAATTACTAAAATATTCACTCAGATTACTCATGGTTACTGCCGCTTAGCATATGGAAAAATGATTACTCATGGTTACTGCCGCTTAGCATATGGAAAAATGTAGTGATATAAGGAAAAGTAACGTTACTCCCTCCCCCAAAATAACACAAAACGTTAACAGATGAAATGAAATGAAAGATTTTAATTACGTCCGCGAGACCCAAATATGGTTTATGAGATCTTAAATATGAAATTACAATTACTCTTTGAGAAGGTTGTTCCTTCTCCAGCTAATTTGTGTTTGCAATTCCCCAACTTTTTTTATTTTATTGTCTTCAAATAAATTTGCCATAAACTCGTTCCCAAGTGTTTCTTTGTATTTGTCACGGATATCTGAAAAACTCGGGCATTTATAGATGAAGTGTTCTTCTATTTCTACTACCCCTATGCTGTATAGAGTACATATCCTTTCTTCCCATGGTTCTTTGGGCGTTGTCCATCTCCCTGTTTCACATCTAAGCCTATGAGAGCTAGTCCTTATCTAAGCAATGAGTATTTTTTCCTTCCACTTGATTTCAGCGCCTATATACGCTTTTTCCTTGTGGTCATACGTTGGGTTAAAATTTGCAATATAATATTGTTTTTTCCTGCTTGCATTTTTCCACATTCCACTTCTGAACTTTTCATTCACATAAAATTTTGTCTTTGTTGACATTTGGGCATTCATTTATGTTGATTTCCCAACGTTTCATCCGTTTCTGATTTTGTTTCATCCATGTATTTTTTCGCCTATGCAACTCTTCGTCCCTACCTGCCCTAGGCCATCTATCATTTGTCATGTTTTCTGTTTTTTTCAAGTAACGTAATAGCTTGGTCATAACAATTGCTTCTAAAGGGAAAATTCCAGTTTCAGCTAGAATAATTTTGTAAGGGGTTGTGGCCTTAATTTTGAGAAAGTTTGTGATTAGATATTTTTCAATCCTTTCTATTTGCCTCCATTTTGCATTTGTTGTGCCACTAGCCCACACCTCGCAACCATACAACAGAACCGGTGTAACAAATAGGCCAAATAAGACCTTGGTGGTCTTCCAATCCCACAACTCGGCATTCCTACACCTTTTTTGAAGTGCATATAGTGCTCTCCAACCACTTTGAGTTCTTTTCATCTTACATGTATTCCAATTAAATTTGTCATGAAAGTCTATGCCCAGGTATTTGTATTTTACTACTACATCAAGCGGTTCTCCTGCAAACTAAAATTTGAGTTGTTGCTTCTTTTTTGTTGAAAAATCATAATTTTTGTTTTGCTCGTGTTCACCTGCATCCCAACTTCTTTACAAAAGAGTTCTAGAGCTTGAAGGTGATCTTCTAGATCTTTGGTTGTTTTGGCCACAAGAATTACATCATCTGCATACATGAGAAGTTTTATCACATATTTGGCTAAATGCACACCCTCTCCCCCAAATTTGTTTATCCATTCTTCTAACTTGTCAATGTACAGCCCAAGTAAGGTCGGAGATAGAGGGCAACCTTGTTTGACACCTATGTCACTACCAAAACATTCAGATAACCCTTCATGTGTTCTGATTCTAGCCTTTACATGCTCATATAGTCTGTGAACTGCTACCCTATAGTGAATTGGAACCTCTAGCTCTTCCATTATGCTCCATAATTTTTCCCTTGGCACTGTGTCAAATGCCTTTTTGAAGTCTACAAAACAACAAAAAGCCTCCTCTTTTTTGTCCCATATTTTTTCCACTATGTGTTTGAGCGTGATACAATGATCAATAGTTGAGTGCTTTGGCCTAAAACCTGCTTGCCCCTTTGCTCTCTTTCCCTTTTCTTCTGCTCGTATTCTGATACTACGCTTTATCATACTCCCAAACAACTTTGCCAAGAGAGGGTTGATCATGATAGTTCGATAGTTTGAGAGATTATTTACATCTCCACTTTTAAACAAATGAATGGTCAAGCTAGTTGTCCACTCAGTAGGGAAGCCATTTTGTATGACCTCATTGACAATTTCATTGATTTGCGATGCCAAGATATCTATCCTCATTTTATATGCTCTGCTTGAAAATTGTCTATGTCACGGGCTTTACCAGTTGCTAACTTTTTTATCCCTTGAATAATGTCTTCAATTGTGAAAAGTTCTTTCTTGACAATGATAGTAGGGGGTGTCTCCTGCTGGTTACTACGTTGATACAGTTGTTTTGAATACTCCAACCACTGATTAACTGTTATGTTATTTTGAGTTTGCATACTTTTCAGGCTTATTTCCTTCCAAAAATTCTTTGGTTCATGCTTCCCTAAGTAAATCAAATATTTCCTCCTTGTTCTAGTGTATTCTTTTTTTTTGCCCTTACCAGTTTCTCATATGCTTTTTTGTTTGCTCTTGTTTTACCCGTTGGTTCCTTTAGTAATCTTCGCATTTTTTTGTAATCTTCATCGAACCATGGGTTGGTTGGGAAGCTATTCCTTTCTTTTTAGGTTTAGCTCTCTTGCATTTGTTTAGAGCTTCTTGAATAACGTGCATTAACCATTTACTCTTATTGTAATCTCTACTACTATGATGTAGTTTTTCTCTTTCTTGTAACTTGTTATTTAATACTGCTCTAAAATTCTATCAATTTTCATCTGTTAAGAGAATGTTTCCCTTGTGAGGATATTTATTTTGATTGCCTTGCAAGTGATTTTCCCTTGGTTTGTCTCCATGCATTTGAAGTTTCATAACAATTGGGTTGTGATCTGACTTAAGTTCCACTGGAGAATCTTCCACTTCTAGCTCCTCTATTTTTGGTATGTAATTTTGTGAGCATATTACATAGTCTATTACACTTTGTCCCTTATATGTTTTGCATGTATACTTTTCTGAATTTTTCCATTTGTTCATCCCATTGCAAATAATCAAATTGTATATGTTGCAAAGACCTAACAACTCTTCTCCATATTGCGTGATATCCCCATGCTCATCTTTTGAAGTCCTAGTCCACTGTTGATTTTCCTCTTTTGGCATCCAAAGAGGATTAATCTCAATATCTTTGTTATCTTATATAATGTTAGCTTGCTTATTTTTTGTCCTTGCATTGAAATCTCCAATTAATATAATCTCCCCCAACTTACTGTATATTTAAATGTCTCTTTTTAGGGAGGAGTATGGGTCTTCTTTGTTAAGGTCATGTTTCTTATAGAATTTAGAATTCTTGGGAGCAAAATAACATGCTGCTATGCTAATAACTGACTTATTTTCTAGGATCTTTATCCAGATGTACCGTTTGTTTTCATCTTGTTTTTCAATTTTAATGACCCTATCCCATTCCTCTTTATTAAAACCATAATACCCCCATGTCCTTTGCCATTTTCTGCTGCTTTATTCCATATTGCTATTTTTTTTGTATCTCAAAAATTCTAGAGTCCTACATCCATCGTGTTCATGTGTTTCTGTCAATATGATTATATCTTTGTCTCTAGAAATGGGCCCAAACCCGGGTCCTCTTCTCCAAGGGAAGCCTCTACAGTTCCAACTTACCATTGTAAGATGTTCCTGGGTGGGCCATACTCCCTATTTGTTTTGGATTTGTTTAGATGTGATGTATGCCTTTCCATTTCTTAAATATGCATGTTTCCCTTCATTCCTTGCCGCTCTCACATTTTCCCATTCCTTATTTCTTTCTTCTTGCTGTAAAAATGTTAGGTCATCATCTAAATCAAATTGTGACCCTCTCAGCATGCATTTGTTTTTAAGTAACCTTATTTTATCCTCGTAGCTCATCAATGTGACCCGAATATGTCTATCTCTGCCTCCTCTCAGCCTACCAATTCTGCTTGCTATTTTTATCCGACCCTTCCATTGTAATCGATCTGAAAAGAAGTCCCTGGTTAAACGATTTGTGTCTTCCCTGTCCCCATAATCTTTCAACCCTTTGATGATTATATTTGATAACTTCTCATGTCTTTCTTTCTCTTCTATAATTTGACCTTTTACTTGCTTCTCTATCAACTCTTTTTGTTGATTGACTAGTTCTTTTACTACTTGAGACCATGTCTTTGCCTTTGCTAATTCATTTCGTAGCTCATTTTCTCTTGTTTCCATGTTTTCGAGTGTTTTCTGTACCTCTTTTATTTGATTTGCATTTGTTTTTTCCACCTCTATTGCATCATTGATTAGGGGGTGGATGGCTTGTTTGAGAAAATGCCATTCATGTTGACCCATGTTTGCAAGGTTTTGTAGCTTTGACACTTGCTCCTTGAGTTGGTTGTTTTCCTTTTCCAGCCTTCGAATGGTGTTTATAACCTCATCTGATTTAGTTTCTCTTAATTTCTCCCTCCTTTCCATGCTTTCAAGTTTCTCTTTCATCTTCATTAGCTCTTGCACATAAAGTCTTGGTGCCCACATGAGTGGTGTAGTTGTGGGACTGTAAGTTTCTTCCTCATCTGAAAACTCATTTTGGTGATTTGCCTTTGATTGTTCCTTATTCTCCACCTGTTTATGTGGTAGAATATTTTTTATTTTTAGTTTTTGATATGCCCTCTTCATTGTTGTTGCCCTTGCTCAAACTTGTCGACGCCTTAATATCCTCCAGTACTGTTTTTCATTGACATATATTGGTTCTTGCAATTGTTGCTTCCCTTCTTCCATTTTCAAACCCTTTATAGTCGAAACCTCTGTACTATTGATTCGATGAAATAAATGTGTAATAAAACCCTCCTTGCTATGTAAACCCTTGCTAATAATAAAACCTTCTGTTACAAACCCCTATAACGAATGTATTTCTCCTACCTACTTAAATTGTTTTATAAATCGAAAGAGGATGAAAAATGTGCTTACCCGATGAAATAGATGTTTAATACAATACTCCGCCGCAAACCCTCTTTGCTCTACAAAAACCCTTTGCTGTAAACCCTTTATGTTTTTTGTGTTGATATTTCTTGTCTGGTTCAGTGTACAGTTCGAATCGTCTTTGTTCTATCAGCTCTGCTTCAGTATCCCCACGCTCTGCTTCAGTCCTACTTCAGTATCTTGTCGTAAACCCGATGAAATAGATGTGTAATACAATACTTCACCACAAACCCTCCTTGCTCTGCAAAAACCCTTCGCCGCAAACCCTTTAATTTTTTTGTGCTGATATTTCTTGTCTGGTTCAGTGTACAGTTCGAATCTTCTCCGTTCTATCGGCTATTAGTTTTCAGCGATATGAAGATCTGGACCTAAAAAATTGCTCCTCCTAGAAGTTTCTAGAAGTTTGAAACTTCTAGAACCTCTGCACTCTCCCGTTCCTCCCTCTTGCCCTCTGTGCTTTCCACTCGCTAATTGGGTTTGGGATTTTATGTAGCTTAATTAAGTCAATTCAGCTTAATGATCGAGACGATAATTAACGACTGTAAAATATGGCTAACACCAGGAAAAGCCTTCAAAATGAACGTCATGCATTATAATACACCTGAAATGTGAAGGGTTTCCCCGTTTTTCATTTAAGGGAAAAAAAAAATCTCAAATCGACGTACTGCTAGTTACGGGGATCAAGCATACATGAGTTTTATCACATATTTGGCCAAATGCACACCCTCTCCCCCAAATTTGTTTATCCATTCTTCTAACTTGTCAATGTGCAGCCCAAATAAGGTCGGAGATAGAGGGCAACCTTGTTTGACACCTATGTGACTACCAAAACATTTAGATAACCCTTCATGTGTTCTGATTCTAGCCTTTACATGCTCATAGTCTGTGAACTGTTGCCATGTAGTGAATTATAACCTCTAGCTCTTCCATTCTGCTCCATAATTTGGGGGGTGGATGGCTTGTTTGAGAACTATTGCATTTGCTTTTTCCACCTCTATTGCATCATTTATTGGGGGGTGGATGGCTTGTTTGAGAACATGTCATTCACGTTGACCCATGTTTGCAAGGTTTTGTAGATTTGACACTTGCTCCTTGATTTGGTTGTTTTCCTTTTCCAGCCTTTGAATGGTGTTTATAACCTCATATGATTTAGTTTCTCTTAATTTCTCCCTCCTTTCCATCCTTTCAAGTTTCTCTTTCATCTTCATTAGCTCTTGCACATAAAGTCTTGGTGCCCACATGAGTGGTGTAGTTGTGGGACTGTAAGTTTCTTCCTCATCTGAAAACTCATTTTGGTGATTTGCCTTTGATTGTTCCTTATTCTCCACCTATTTATGTGGTAGAATATTTGTTATTTTTATTTTTTGATATGCCCTTTTCATTGTTGTTGCCATTGCTTGAGCTTGTCGACGCCTTAATATCCTCCAGTACTGTTTTTCATTGACATATATTGGTTCTTGCAATTGTTGCTTCCCTTCCATTTTCAAACCCTTTATAGCCGAACCCTCTGTACTATTGATCCGATGAAATAAATGTGTAATAAAACCCTCCTTGCTTTGTAAACCCTTGCTAATAATAAAACCTTCTACCGCAAACCCCTATAATGAATGTATTTCTCCTACCTACTTAAATTGTTTTATAAAGCGAAAGAGGACGGAAAATGTGTTTACCCGATGAAATAGATGTTTAATACAATACTCCACCGCAAACCCTCTTTGCTCTACAAAAACCCTTTTTCGTAAACCCTTTAATTTTTTTGTGTTGATATTTCTTGTCTGGTTCAGTGTACAGTTTGAATCTTCTTCGTTCTATCGGCTCTTCTTCAGTATCCCCACGCTCTGCTTCAGTCCTACTTCAGTATCTTGCCGTAAACCCGATGAAATAGATGTTTAATACAATACTCTGCCGCAAACCCTCCTTGCTCTGCAAAAACCCTTTGCCACAAACTCTTTCATTTTTTTGTGCTGATATTTCTTGCTTGGTTCAATGTACAGTTCGAATCTTCTCCGTTCTATCGACTATTAGTTTTTAGCGGTATGAAGATCTGGACCTAAAAAATTGCTCCTCCTGCAAGTTTCTAGAAGCTTGAAACTTCTAGAACCTCTGCACTCTCCCGTTCCTCCATCTTGCCCTCTGTTCCTTCCACTCGCTAATTGGGTTTGGGGTTTTTTGTAGCTTAATTAAGTCAATTCAGCTTAATGATCGAGACGATAATTAACGACTGTAAAATACGGCTAACACCAGGAAAAGCCTTCAAAATGAACGTCATGCATTATAATACACCTGAAATATGAAGGGTTTCCCCGTTTTTCATTTAAGGGAAAAAAAATCTCAAATCGACGTACTGCTAGTTATGGGGATCAAGCATACATGAGTTTTATCACATATTTGGCTAAATGCACACCCTCTCCTCCAAATTTGTTTATCCATTCTTCTAACTTGTCAATGTGCAGCCCAAATAAGGTCGGAGATAGAGGGCAACCTTGTTTGACACCTATGTCACTACCAAAAAATTCAGATAACCTTTCATGTGTTCTGATTCTAGCCTTTACATGCTCATATAGTCTGTGAACTGCTGCCATGTAGTGAATTATAACCTCTAGCTCTTCCATTATGCTCCATAATTTTTTCCTTAGCACTTTGTCAAATGCATTTTTGAAGTCTACAAAACAACAAAAAGCCTCCTCTTTTTTGTCCCATATTTTTTCCACTATGTGTCTGAGCGTGATACAATGATCAATAGTTGAGTGCTTGGGCCTAAAACCCGCTTGCCCCTTTGCTCTCTTTCCCTTTTCTTTTGCCCATATTCTGATACTACGCTCTATCATACTCCCAAACAACTTTGCAAAGAGAGGGTTGATCATGATATTTCGATAGTTTGAGGGATTATTTACATCTCCACTTTTAAACAAAGGAATGGTCAAGCTAATTGTCCACTCGATAGGGAAGCCATTTTGTATGACCTCATTGAAAATTTCTTTGATTTACGATGCCATGATATCTACCCCCATTTTATATGCTCTGCTTGAAGATTTTCTATGTCATGGGCTAGTTGCGGGGATCAAACATACATGAGTTTTATCACATATTTGGCTAAATGCACACCCTCTCCCCCAAATTTGTTTATCCATTCTTCTAACTTGTCAATGTGCAGCCCAAATAAGGTCGGAGATAGAGGGCAACCTTGTTTGACACCTATGTCACTACCAAAACATTTAGATAACCCTTCATGTGTTCTGATTCTAGCCTTTACATGCTCATATAGTCTGTGAAATGCTGCCATGTAGTGAATTATAACCTCTAGCTCTTCCATTCTGCTCCATAATTTTTTCCTTGGCACTGTGTCAAATGTCTTTTTTAAGTCTACAAAACAAAAAAAAGCCTCCTCTTTTTTGTCCCATATTTTTTCCTCTGTGTCTAAGCATGATACAGTGATCAATAGTTGAGTGCTTGGGCCTAAAACCTGCTTGCCCCTTTGCTCTCTTTCCCTTTTCTTCTGCCCATATTCTGATATTATGCTCTATCATACTCCCAAAAAACTTTGTAAAGAGAGGGTTGATCATGATATTTCGATAGTTTGAGGGTTTATTTACATCTCCACTTTTAAACAAAGGAATGGTCAAGCTAATTGTCCACTCGGTAGGGAAGCCATTTTGTATGACCTCATTGAAAATTTCTTTGATTTACGATGCCATGATATCTACCCCCATTTTATATGCTCTGCTTGAAGATTGTCTATGTCACGGGCTTTACCAGTTGCTAACTTTTTTATCCCTTGAATAATGTCTTCAATTGTGAAAAGTTCTTTCTTGACAATGATAGTAGGAGGTGTCTCCTGCTGGTTACTACGCTGATACAGTTGTTTTGAATACTCCAACCACTGATTAAATGTTATGTTATTTTCAGTTTGCATCCTTTTCACATTTAATTCCTTCCAAAATTTCATTGGTTCATGCTTCCCTAAGTAAATCAATTATTTCCTCCTTGTTCTAGTGTATTCTTCTTTTTTTGCCCTTACCAGTTTCTAATATTCTTTTTTGTTTGCTCTTGTTTTACCCGTTGGTTCCTTTAGTAATCTTCGCATTTTTTTGCAATCTTCATCAAACCACGGGTTGGTTGGGAAGTTATTCCTTCTTTCTTTTTAGGTTTAGCTCTCTTGAATTTGTTTAGAGCTTCTTGAATAATGTGCATTACTGTAATCTCTACTACTATGATGTAGTTTTTCTTTTTCCTGTAACTTGTTATTTAATACTGCTCTAAAATTCTATCGATTTTCATCTGTTAAAAGAATGTTTCCCTTGTGAGGATATTTATTTTGATTGCCTTGCAAGTGTTTTTCCCTTGGTTTGTCTCCATGCATTTGAAGTTTCATAACAATTGGGTTGTGATTTGACTTAAGTTCCACTGGAGAATCTTCCACTTCTAGCTCTTCTATTTTTGGTATGTAATTTTGTGAGCATATTACATAGTCTATTACACTTTGTCCCTTATATGTTTTGCATGTATACTTTCCTGAATTTTTCCATTTGTTCATCCCATTGCAAATAATCAAATTGTATATGTTGCAAAGACCTAATAACTCTTCTCCATATTACGTGATAGCCCCATGCTCATCTTCTGAAGTCCTAGTCCAATGTTGATTTTCCTCTTCTGGCATCCAAAGAGGATTAATCTCAATATCTTTGTTATCTTCTATAATGTTAGCTTGCTTATTTGTTGTCCTTGCATTGAAATCTCCAATTAATATAATCTCCCCCAACTTACTGTATATTGAAATGTCTCTTTTTAGGGAGTATGGGTCTTCTCTGTTAAGGTCATGTTTCTTATAGAATTTAGAATTCTTGGGAGCAAAATAACATGCTGCTATGCTAATAACTGACTTATTTTCTAGGATCTTTATCCAGATGTACCGTTTGTTTTCATCTTGTTTTTCAATTTTAATGACCCTATCCCATTCCTCTTTATTAAAACCATAATACCCCCATGTTCTTTGCCATTTTCTGCTGCTTTATTCCATATTGCTATTTTTTTTGTATCTCACAAATTCTAGAGTCCTACATCCATCGTGTTCATGTGTTTCTGTCAATATGATTATATCTTTGTCTCTAGCAATGGGCCCTAACCCGGGTCCTCTTCTCCAAGGGAAACCTCTACAGTTCCAACTTACCATTGTAAGATGTTCCCGGGCGGGCCATACTCCCTATTTGTTTTGGATTTGTTTAGATGTGATGTATGCCTTTCCATTTCTTAAATATGCATGTTTCCCTTCATTCCTTGCCGCTCTCACATTTTCCCATTCCTTATTTCTTTCTTCTTGCTGTAAAAATGTTAGGTCATCATCTAAATCAAATTGTGACCCTCTCAGCATGCCTTTGTTTTTAAGTAACATTATTTTATCCTCGTAGCTCATCAATGTGACCCGAATATGTCTATCTCTGCCTCCTTCTCTCGACCTACCAATTCTCGCTTGCTTTTTTTATCCGACCCTTCCATTGTAATCGATCTGACAAGAAGTCCCTGGTTAAACGATTTGTGTCTTCCCTGTCCCCATAATATTTCAACCCTTTGATGATTATATTTGATAACTTCTCATGTCTTTCTTTCTCTTCTATAATTTGACCTTTTACTTGCTTCTCTATCAACTCTTTTTTTTGATTGACTAGTTCTTTTACTACTTGAGACCATGTCTTTGCCTTTGCTAATTCATTTCGTAGCTCATTTTCTCTTGTTTCCATGTTTTTGAGTGTTTTCTGTACCTCTTTTATTTGATTTGCATTTTTTTTTCCACCTCTATTGCATCATTGATTGGGGGGTGGATGGCTTGTTTGAGAACATGCCATTCACGTTGACCCATGTTTGCAAGGTTTTGTAGCTTTGACACTTGCTCCTTGAGTTGGTTGTTTTCCTTTTCCAGCATTTGAATGGTGTTTATAACCTCATCTGATTTTGTTTCTTTTAATTTCTTCCTCCTTTCCATGCTTTCAAGTTTCTCTTTCATCTTCATTAGCTCTTGCACATAAAGTCTTGGTGCCCACATGAGTGGTGTAGTTGTGGGACTGTAAGTTTCTTCCTCATCTGAAAACTCATTTTGGTGATTTGCCTTTGATTGTTCCTTATTCTCCACCTGTTTATGTGGTAGAATATTTTTTATTTTTATTTTTCGATATGCCCTCTTCATTGTTGTTGCCCTTGCTCGAACTTTTCGACGCCTTAATATCCTCCAGTACTGTTTTTCATTGACATATATTGGTTCTTGCAATTGTTGCTTCCCTTCTTCCATTTTCAAACCCTTTATAGCCGAACCCTCTGTACTACTGATCCGATAAAATAAATGTGTAATAAAACCCTCCTTGCTCTGTAAACCCTTGCTAATAATAAAACCTTCTGCCGCAAACCCCTATAACGAATGTATTTCTCCTACCTACTTAAATTGTTTTATAAATCGAAAGAGGACGAAAAATGTGCTTACCCAATGAAATAGAGGTTTAATACAATACTCCACCGCAAACCCTCTTTGCTCTGCAAAAACCCTTTGCCGTAAACCCTTTAATTTTTTTGTGTTGATATTTCTTGTCTGGTTCAGTGTACAGTTTGAATCTTCTTCATTCTATCGGCTCTGTTTCGGTATCCCCACGCTCTGCTTCAGTCCTACTTCAGTATCTTGTCGTAAACCCGATGAAATAGATGTGTAATACAATACTTCACCGCAAACCCTCCTTTCTCTGCAAAAACCCTTTGCCGCAAACCCTTTAATTTTGTTGTGCTGATATTTCTTGTCTGGTTTAGTGTACAGTTCGAATCTTCTCCGTTCTATCGGCTATTAGTTTTCAGCGGTATGAAGATCTAGACCTAAAAAATTGCTCCTCTTGGAAGTTTCTAGAAGCTTAAAACTTCTAGAACCTCTGCACTCTCCCGTTCCTCCCTCCTGCCCTTTGTGCCATTCCACTCGCAGTTTAATTGGGTTTGGGGTTTTCTGTAGCTTAATTAAGTCAATTCAGCTTAATGATCGAGACGATAATTAACGACTGTAAAATACGGCTAACACCATGTAAACCCTTTAATTTTTTTGTGTTGATATTTCTTGTCTGGTTTAGTGTACAGTTTGAATCTTCTTCGTTTTATCAGCTCTTCTTCAGTATCCCCACGCTCTGCTTTAGTCCTACTTTAGTATCTTGTCGTAAACCCGATGAAATAGATGTTTAATAGAATACTTCGCCGCAAATCCTCCTTGCTCTACAAAAACCTTTTGTCGCAAACCCTTTAATTTTTTTGTGCTGATATTTCTTGTCTGGTTCAGTGTACAGTTCGAATCTTCTCCGTTCTATCGGCTATTAGTTTTCAGCGGTATGAAGATCTGGACCTAAAAAATTGCTCAAGCTTGAAACTTCTAAAACCTATGCACTCTCCCGTTCCTCCCTCCTGCCCTCTGTGCCGTTCCACTAGCAGCTTAATTGGGTTTGGGGTTTTCTGTAGCTTAATTAAGTCAATTCAGCTTAATGATCGACACGATAATTAATGACTGTAAAATACGGCTGACACCACGAAAAGCCTTCAAAATGAATGTCATGCATTATAATACACCTGAAATGTGAAGGGTTTCCCCGTTTTTCATTTAGGGAAAAAAAAAAACAATCTCAAATCGACGTAAAAAAAAAAACAATCTCAAATCGACGTACTGCTAGTTATGGGGATCAAGCATTTCCATCATTGATGTTGTTCGAAAAAGGACAAGGCCGGAGGCTTGGAACGCCATGCCCGGACCCTTCACCTCGTCCTCGCTAAGCGCGGCCATGAAATCCACGTTTTCACTACAGTCCCTGCGACCCTCTTTTACTCCAACCCCTTTATTGGGTTATATATTTTTTTTTCAAATTTAAGGTTTATTTATGGAATTTATTTATTATAGTTTTGAATTCGACAAATTTCAAATTTTATAAATAAAATTCGACATAACTAAGGCTGTGCGACCATGAAATCCACGTTTTCACTGCCAGTCCCTGCGACCCTCGTTTACTCCAACCCCTTTACTTTAAGGTTATATATATATTTTTTCAAATTTAAGGTTTATTTATGGAACAGTTTTGAATTCGACAAATTTCGTATTTACATAACTAAGGCTGCAGGGCTTATATTTGAGATGATCGAAAGGGTGCCCATGATCGACTCCGACAATTGCAATGGCAAATACTACAGGAGGTGCGTGGCGAAGTCGAATCTGCCATGTACCCAGCAAGGCCAGAGACCCTTCATACTTGAGAGTTTGTCTCTCACCATTCCCGCAAGTAAAACCGTTGCATTGGTGGGAGGAAGCGGGTCGGGTAAGTCCACGGCTGTTGCGCTGCTCCAGCGGTTTTATGATCCTCTCTGTGGAGAGATTCTGCTGGACGGAGTTAATATCATGTCTCTGCAATTGAAATGGCTGCGCAGTCAAATGGGATTGGTAAGCCAAGAACCTGCACTGTTTGCCACCTCCATTAAAGAGAACATTCTGTTTGGAAAGGAGGGAGCCACCATGGAGCAAGTTATTGCTGCTGCCCAAATTTATAACTCAATTCCCGGCGGCATCCTTTTTTTTTTTTTTTTTTTTTCTTCTTGGAAAAAAAAAAAATTAAATAAAAAAAAAAAAAAAAAAAAAAAAAAAAAAAAAATAAAATTTATATTTTAAAAAAAAAAAAAAGGAGGGAGAGGAAAGAAGAAAGAGGAGGAGAGGAGAAAAAAAAAAAAAAGCAAAGAAGAGGGGCGTTCTTTTTTTTTTTTTTAAACACCCCCCCCGCCGCGGGGGGACGAGAGAACCCCCCCCCCCCCCCCCCCCCCCCCCCCCCCCCCCCACAAACACTCCCCCTCCCCCCCCCCCCCCCCAACCCCCCCCCCGGGGGGGGGGGGGGGGGGGGAAAGGGACCACACACCAACAAAAAAAAAAAAAAAAAAAGGAGGGGGGGGGGGGGGGGGGGGGGCCGCCCCAGACCACACCACCCCCCACCCACATGTCCATTTCAGGCAATCTAGAACTAAAAGAACAAAGGGATTCTTCAACGACCCCTTCCTTTTGTCAATTAATGCTTCTAAATGGAAGCAAGCTCTATTGGGTTGGGGCGGTGGGGTTTTTTTTTTTTTTTTTGCCTTGGGTGTGTTTTCCTTTTTAGTTAACATTGTCCAGCACTACAACTTTGCAGTATTGGGGGAATATCTTACAAAAAGAGTCCAAGAGAGGATGTTATCCAAGATCCTTACATTTGAAGTTGGATGGTTTGATCAAGAAGAGAATTCTAGTGGAGCAATTTGCTCCAAGATTGACAAAGAAGCTAATGTGGTATGTTTCTCACCAATTTCACTATCTCTACATTTACTATTTTCTATTAAAGCATTATATAAATATATTCTAATTTTTTATGTCTTAAATTTATTATTCAGGTGAGATCTATAGTGGGAGATCGTCTATCCCTTCTTATTCAAACCACATCAGCTGTGGGTTTAGCTTTCACTTTGAGCTTAATTTTAGCTTGGCGTTTTGCAATTGTAATGCTAGCAGCGCAACCACTCGTAATAATATGTTATTACAGTAGACAGGCTATACTTAAAATCATGTCGGCAAAGACCATTAGATCTCAAGCTCAAGGAAGCCAAATGGCATCAGAGGCTGTAGGTAATCACAGGACTATTACAGCCTTCTCATTACAGGAAAAGATACTTAGTCTCTTCAACAAAAGTCAAGAGGGCCCTCAAAGAGAGAATACTAGGCAATCTTGGATTGCAGGATTAGTTTTAGGAACAGCACAATGTGCACATTTATGTATGTCATCACTAAGTTTTTGGTATGGAGGGCAACTTGTCCATAAAGGATATATTACCTCTAGAGCTCTTTTCCAAATTTATATAATTTTGATGAGCACCGGGCGAGTGATAGCAGAGGCAGGGAGTATGACAAGTGATATTGCTAAAGGATCTGATGCAGTAAAATCTGTGTTCAATATTTTAGGCAGAGAAAGCCGCATTAACTCCAATGATGAGAAGGGTGAAACATTGAACATGATAGAAGGGAATATAGATTTACAAAATGTGGACTTTGCTTATCCAGCTCGTCCAGATATTATGATCTTTAAGGGTTTTAGCCTCCACATAAAAAAAAAGTAGAACGATTGCACTTGTTGGGAAGAGTGGCTCTGGAAAATCAACAATAATTGGATTGATTGAGAGGTTCTATGACCCACTAAAAGGCACCATAAAAATTGATGGGAAGGACATTCGTGTGTTCAACTTGAGGAGTTCGAGGCAACATATAGCCCTTGTCAATCAAGAGCCTGTCCTATTTACAGGAAGCATTCGAGATAACATTTGTTATGGAAAAGGAGAATGCAACAGAGGTAGAGGTAGAGATGATCGAGGCTGCAGAGGCTGCCAATGCTCATAAATTCATAAGGTAAGATAATACATAAATTAATGGTCATTTTTAGTTACACTTCAATTATAAAAAGTTTAATTAATTTAGTTACAATGGAATCTGCAACTACAGCTGCTTGAAAGACGGGTACAATACAAACAATGGAGATAGAGGAGTGCAGTTATCAGGAGGGCAAAAGCAAAGGATAACAATAGCAAAGCAAGGGCAATCATAAAGAATCCAAGAATATTATTATTAGACGAAGCAACCAATGCTTTTATGTTGAGGCTAAGTGAGATTCGAACTCAAATATATGTTAAAAAAATGAAAACTTTTTTTCGTTTGTGAAATATACGCGGGTTTATGCCCTTTACCATAAATGTGGGAAACCTTTCATTAGCTTTTAATTCTCTTCTTCATGTGGGAAATCCTAATAATTATGATTTTTCAAAAGTAAGATGTTCTAAGATTTTTAGTTTTTACTAAGTCAAGTTTCTTTGTCCACTCCCAAAATCACAAGTCAACCTTTTCGAATATGAGTTTTACTATCTTGATAAGGTTCTAACTATTAACATCTACATATGTCATCATTACAAATAAATAAGATGTTAGGAGGAAGGTTGTTGATTATAAAATAATACAATTGGAATCATATCAATAGTACATAACAAAATTTAAAAAATAATGAATATTATAATATAATAAAATATTATTATTATATACACTATAAATAATTAAATAATATTAAAAATAAATAAAAATAAAAGTAAAAAAAAAAATCCTGAGGTACTCCTCACAATGAGTTTTAGGGCAGGTATTTTGCCCAAGCACTTCCCTCAGTTTTCGAAAATATATATTAAAACTTTTTAATTAAAATAATATATTATAATTATTATAGTTATATTAAAAAAAGAAAAATTATTTATATATAATTGAAAAAAATCCACCATATTGCATTTATCAACAAAATTAGACATGAAACCAAAAACCAAAAAACTAACAAAGACAACAGTTTAATCTGAAGTTTTATAATCAGATTGGAGGCAGAGGGGTTAAAGGCTTTCTTAATTTATCTCTAAGTAATATCGATGCAAATACGCCAATTATTCTGATAATTAAAACTTTTAAATACTGATGACTATTTAATTTTTCATTATCTGTAAACTTGAATCATTAACCTTTATTTCATGAAAATTATTTTATAGTTTAACTAGAAGTTTTGGATGTTTTCACCACTATACAAAAACCTTTTAATCTAAGAAAGAGTTTTGCATATCCTAATGTATTATGACATATAAAATTACTATGTCAAAATTAAAAATTAAAATTTAAAATTTAAAATGTGTTAGATACGCAACAAACTAAGGTTTGTTTAGAGTTCACAGTGTCAGCGTCGCCTACGCTCGCTAAAAGTTAAGAGAATCTTATCAAAATTAAGTGCTTTAGAACATGCCATTAAGAAGGGAAGTAGAGAAGCTGTCAAATTCCAAAGTCTAGACAGCTAGTAGCTATAGATCTTTACATACCAATTCCAGAAATCGTGCTTTCTAATCGTAAAGGGCATGTGACACAGTTGACAGTGTCATTTAGAAATTCATCCATTAAATAAATTTACATGTACTTCAGTGGTCTCATGTCATGATGACACCTACCTACCTGCCTTGTAATGCTAGGTCCTGTTGTCTATTCTTTATTTTATTTCGAACGTGGTAAACCTAATCACTTTTTTTAAACCTGCTCTAGACTTTCTATTGATCTATTATTCTATCATATACATACATGTTGTGATCTTGAGAATCATGTTAAAAAATAGTGTCTCCTTAGTTGGAGGGTAAGTTTATTTAGGAGGAGTCTTTGTTTAAAAGAGAGCCTATTTATAAAGAAATAAGTTGAAGGGTAAAGTTATTCAGAATGAGATAGGTTTAGATGGTATGGTAGTTGTTGATTAGTTGTTTCAAGATAAAGTTTATAAAAACAATATTTACCAGTTTCTCTATATTAAAAAAACATTAATAAATAAATATAATAATTAGAGGGTAAGGTTATTTAGAAGGAGTGTTTGCTTAAAATAGAAAGCCTATTTACAAAGGGTAAGGTTATTCAGAAGAAGATAGGTTTAAATGGTATGGTAGTTGTTGATTAGTTGTTTCAAAATAAAGTTTATAAAAACAATATTTACCAATTTCTCTAAATTAAAAAACATTAATAAATAAATATAATAATTACATAAACATTTTAACTGTTTTATAAACATTAATAAATAAAAATAATAATTACATAAACATTTAATTACAAGACAGTTATAGAAAGGGTATTAAAAAAATCCACTCACAATGATGATCTTAATCACAAATCTGGTCATTCATAGGCCTCTTCACGGTCGTCCAGAACGCGCTTCCGTCACAGGTGCAGGGCTGGTGGGATTGCTTCAAAGATGTCTACAGCCCCAATTCGTACATCAAAATCCCCGAAATTGACGGTTACTGCGGCGTGGACGTGAACGAGCTCTACCGGAGCGTCCAGCTGTACCTGAGCAGCCTTGATGTGGCGGCCCAGTCGAGGCGGGTGAGCGTCACCCACGCCACGAACTCGCGCCAGCTGTCTTTCACGTCGGCGCCCAACCAGACGATGGCGGACGCCTTCGAGGGGTCCAGGATGCGGTGGACGCACCACGTGGAAACGTCCCACGACACGCTTGAGGAGAAGCGGAGCTTCCGCCTGCAGATGAAGAAGCGCGACCGCGCCGAGGAATTCGACGGCCACAGCCGCGACCGCAAGCTGTACACCAACAGCGGCCATGCCTCCCGCGGCTAGACGGCCGTGCCCTTCCGCCACCCGGCCACCTTCGCCACGCTGGCGCTTGACCCGCTGGTGATGGACGCGATCCGGTCTGACCTGGACGCCTTCACCGTGGGTAAGGACTTCTACCGCCGTGTCGGCCGCGCGTGGAAGCGCGGTTACCTCTTCCACGGTCCGCCGGGCACCGGGAAATCGAGCCTGATCACCGCCATAGCCAACTACCTCCACTACGACCTGGAACCGACAAAGGTCACCGACAATTCCGAGCTCCGGGCGCTTCTCATCCAAACCACCAAAAGATCGATAATCGTGACTGCTCGCTCGATCTGACAGAGCGCCTCTCGCGGCTTCTGCCGTCGGAAAAAGGCCGTACCGGTCGACGGCGATGACACCAGCGTCACGCTTTTCGGCCTCCTCAACTTCACCGACGGCCTCTGGTCCTACTGCATCATAGTCTCCACCTGCACATCCTACTCTCCACCTTTGGCTTTCCGGCCTTCAAACGCCTCGCTTTCAATTACCTCGACCTCGGAATCGAACACCATAACCTGTTTCCCGTTGTGGAGTAGAGCATAAAAAATAAAGGGCGGCGGGAGAAGGACAAGAAACGGTGAAGCCTCCGGTGGAGTGAAGAAGAAGCCTCGGGTGGAGCGATCGATGGTGAAGAAACAACCGTTGATTGAGGGGCGGCGGGAGCGGGAGCGGGACAAGAAACAACCGTTGATTGAGGGGCGGCGAGGACAAAAAAACGGTGGTCGTAGAAAAAGCAGCCGGCCGAAACAACCGTTGAGCTTGAAATACATTGCGTACGGTGCATGGGATTCCATATCATAACTGAATATCTGAACTGAGGGGAAACAACGGCCACCCACAATGGGATTCACCTGCGGAGATGAACGATTTAAACACATCTGGCAGGATGGCGACGGATCTCGGAGGGCATTAATGGCGAGAATTTGGTAGGTTAGGCGCCCTAGTGAAGTCTTTTCAACCTCGCGAGTGAATTCTTCTTTTCTCGGTGCACTCCGCATTTGATGTGCGCTACCATGTAGATAGAATGTGAGATCGTCCACGTAAGAAAATTATATAAAAAGGGGGGGGAAAGAAAGGGTGGTTGGGAAAGGTTTTTTTTTGAAAATTTTTTTTAAAAAAGTGAGAAATATATAGCTTGTCTTCATTACATATTACGGTCCCTCTAATCTTCCTCCTGTATGATGAGTGCGTTGCCTTGTGTAGTGGCTCGGTCGGATAGAAGGTTCCTATAGATTTTTTTTCATGAGACCTAAGATAATTTGGAGGAGTATTATTTAAAGAAGAGTAGTGTTTAAAGTTATTTGAATCGCAATAAAATAGTATCATGATTTATTTTTTTGATTGGTAAGAGAGTTTTGAAAGGTTTACCAATTAAAAAAAATAGTTAAAAAATGTTTTTAATCATTTGAAATAAAAAGGAAGTATCTTTTTCAAAATAATTAAGAAGAAAGATAAAAACATATATAAGAATTTTTATATAAATAATTCTCAAAGTGTTAAAACATGTTAAGAAGTATCTTTTAAGAAGAAAGATAAAAATAGATGATATAAATAATTTTCAAAGTGTTAAAACGTCTTCATTTTTCTTTATAATTATTTATAAAAATAAAAAATAAACTTTATCAAAAGTTATGCCTTGTTATAGTGGACAATGTTTATACCATAAAAAATTTATTAATTTGATTTTTTTTAATATCAAATAGAATTTTTTTGGCTGGATAATAAGGGGTTGTACTCGGGTCCCCTAACCTTGACAAATTACATCTCTCTTCTTTAGAGCTTGAGAGTTTATAAATAGATACACTTCTCATCTCAATTGAGATGCTATAACTAGAAACCTACATCATTTTACATAAAATGTTTGAATTCTTGATTTTCATTTTTTGAATCTATTCAATTTTCTGTATTAATCCAAATATAGCATCTTTTTTGACATTTTCCTATAGTAACCTTCACAATGCCAAAAATTTACCTCTACTATTTGTCTTTCATCTTAGTAGAGTAATATTTCCAAAACACCACACTATCATAGTTCGCTTTAACAAATCTAGATTGCTAGTTTCCTTCGTGAAACACAAGTGCAACCATAAAACTTATAAAAATTAAGTCTAAATGAAAACACATTATTGTTACAAAATAAAGCAGATATTACCAATGGAAAACATTAAAGTAAATCTTAATCATTAATTGATTCAAGCAATCAACATTTTATTGTCAGTTTCAACTAAACTTTCTACTTCCTCTAACCATGGAAAGGAGAATTTAACTTCACGATCCTCAATCAAAACCCCTTTATTGGCTAGTTTATCTGCACATTTGTTTCCTTTCCTTTAATATATGTGTAAACTTGATTTCTTCAAACTCTTTAGCAAGATCTTGAATTTCCATAATTATCTCTTGTATGTTCCATGGAGCCTTTGCTTTCCTCAAAATTACATTTATTACTATGAGAGAATCACCTTCCATCCATACTCTATTCCATTTCATTTATTTATATATTTTTAACCCTTCTAAAGCTTCCCAAGCTTCAACTTCATTATTTGTCTTATATCCACTATTGAAAGCATAATGAGATAAATCCTCTCCTCTATAATTTCTAATTATTCCTCCTCCTCCTGGTCCTGGATTTCCTTTAGATGCTCCATCAAAATTCAATTTAACCCACTCCACATCTAGTGGTTCCCACCTTATATTCTTTGCCTTTTTTTTATTCTCTTGTACCCAACATCATAATTCCATTTAATGACTTGACTCCATCTATCAAGGCTCTCTACTTCCAAAGTAGGGACTGGGTGAGTTGATAGGGTTGGTTTAGACTCCTCTATGGCTAAACATATCTTCTTTTTCATTACCTCTAAACTGTTTTCCTTTCCTTTAAATATTCCTCTATTCCTTTCTAGCCATTTAGTCCAAAGTATTGTATCTTTTGATATTATCCCATATTGTCTGTAAAGCCTCACTTTTATAAGTGTTCTGCCATTGCTTTAACCAATCTTCAATTATGTTATTCATCACCATACATTTTCTAAACATATTAAGAATCCATTACCATATATTCCAGACTATTGAGCAATGTTCCAAGAGATGGTCTATACTCTCCTCCTTTTTACAAAAAAACACATTGAGAGGGGCCATGAAAACCTCTTTTCATAAGGTTATCCCAGGATAAAATTCTTCTATGACCTACTAGCCAAACAAACATTTTGACTTTAGGAATGCTTGGACTATCCCAAATATCTCTCCATATTCTAGTGACATTATTATTTTGTTGGTGTTGTACATTATATCCACTTCTTGTTGTGTATTATTTTGAGCTATTCAACTACCAAACCAATTTATCCTTGGCTCCCCTCGAAATAATCATAGTTGTTATCTTTCTACTCAATTGCCTCCTAGCATCAATGTCTTGTATACTTGTAAAAAAATCTTCTTTCCATTTGTATCTTCCTTCTCGATCCTTGTACAAAGTGTTTGAAATCCTATCACCATATTTATCTTGAAGTAATCTCATCAAGGGTTTCAAAATTAGATCTAAATTGAGTGGTTTTTTATCACACCAAGTATTCATCCAAATAGAAATTTTTTTCTCCAGTTCCCACCACCCATCTTAAACCTTTAATCATAAGATTAATAGATTTTTGTAAACCATTCCAAAGAGCAGAACCATTTGGTAGAGAGAATACAGTAAATATTAAACTTGGGTCACTGGGATCAACATACTTACTTAGAAGAATTCTTGCTCATTGTATTTGACTCTCTTAGTATAATCTCAATATTACATTTTCCCTAACAGCTAAGTTTCCTTCTGCAAGAACTCTTAAACCAAGACCTCCCCTAGTTTTATCATCACACAACTTGCTCCATTTCACCAAAGAAAATTTCCTGTTATCATGTAAACCTAACCATAAAAAGGGTCGTATAATATAGATTAAACTATTTTCAACTGATTTTGGCATAGAATACAAAGATATAAAATATGTTGGAATGGCTTGTAATACTGACATAATTAACCGCACTCTTCCTGCTAACAATAACCATCTACCTTTCCAAACTAGAAGTTTTTTTTTAACTTTACTAATAACTGGATTCCATAAATCTATCCTCATTTTCCCCTTAGATAAAGGCATTCCTACATAATTTGTTGGTAAATTTACCTCCTCCATTTGAAGCAACCTGTAAATTATTGCTTTGATATTAGTAGGAGTGTTAAGGAAGTAAATTTTGGATTTAGTCCTTTTAACTTTTTGCCCTGAAGCTCTTTTGTACTCTTTTAAAAATTTATTCAAAGCTCTGGCCTTATTTATCCTTGCCCTTCCAAAAAGGGTTGTATCATCTATAAATTTTTGATGGGTGATTTTATCGATGTTATTACTAACCTTAAGTCCACTTATAAGCACATCTTTGTAAGCCTTCTTAAAGTTCCTACTCAAAACCTCTGCCATAATAATGAAAAAATAAGGAGATAGAGGATCTCATTGTCTAAGATCTCTCTTAGCTTTAAAATATTTTGTCACAAACCCATCGACCAACACTGAATAAGAAACTAAAGAGACAAGTTTTAATCCATCTAACCCATTTCTTTTTGAAACTAAACTTTTCTAAAACTGCAAAAAGAAAGTCCCATTTAACCCTATCATAGGCTTTACTCATATCAAGTTTTAAGATCATTAATTTCTCTTTTCTTGAAGCTACTGAATGTATAATTTCATGGGCTACTATGATCCCATTCAGAATTTATCTCTCTTTCATAAATCCTCCTTACTCTTCTGAAATGATTTTATCTAACAATGGTTTTGATCTATTTGCCATCACTTTGGAAATAATCTTATATGTCATATTACATAGGCTTAAGGGTCTAAAAAAATCAAACAATTAAGAATCCTTCTTTTTTGAATTAGGGTAAGATATATTGCATTTATTTTATAAGGTATGTATTGTTTTACCCTAGATTGTTCCACTACCACCAATAAAGAATCCTTCACCATATCTCAATTATATTGATAAAAGGCTATAGAGATCCCATCTAGACTTGGGGATTTATCCTTATTAAAAGAGAAAAGAGCTAAATGAACTTCTTCTAGAGTAATAGGCTTCACTAGTTTTCTATTGTCTTCATTCATTATAACTAAAGGAACATCTTGAAGAAGTTTATCATTAAGAACTTCGGTCTCCTCAGAACCAAGAATATTATGATAAAAAGACTTTGCATATTTTCTAATTTCACTCTGATCTTCAATCCAAACCCCTTCTATTGATTTAATTCTACTAATTTTGGAAGTCGATATTTGTACTATAGCCATCCTATGAAAAACTTTGTATTTTTATCCCCTTATTTTAACCAAGTTTGTCTTGATTTTAATCTCCAAAATTTTTCTTCCTTAAAATATTATGATACTCACTAAGAAACTCCCTTTCCTCCAAGATTGGATTATTATGATCACCTTTTTGGAATTTTGAGAGTTTATCTTTTAGTTCTTCTTGATAAAAGGTAAGTGCGAATTAACCTTAGAATTAAATCAAGCAAGTGTTTAAATAATACAATATGCTAAACATTAGGAGATATCACGTAATATCTGCCACTAATGTAGCTAACCAACATGCTTAACATAATAAGCGCTAACCACTAACCAACTAGGGAGTTAACGTAGTCAAGTTGACTACGACTACCTAGTTACCATAAGATATTCTAAACAGTGAATATCTTCATGGTAGAAAGTAAAAACATGTGGTAAAAAGTAAGAAATTACTTTTTACCATGTGGTAAAATAAAAACTACCTAATGTAGGAAATAGGTAATTATCCCAAATGATGGAATATTACTCTAACATCCCCCCTTATTACATTATTTGGGTAATGCATATACATCCTCCTATACAACAATATCTGGGTAAAGTATATAACTGTCCCAATACAATGAAAAAGATGTTGATCTGTTGGTTCTTGCTCTATCACAGTGTCCTGGCTGCTCCTAAGCAAAAAGTGGGTCATTCCTCACTTTGTCTTCACATCAACGAATGTCCTTATTGTAATCTTGTCATCCAATCGAATTGCATGGGTAACCAACCACTACAATCGCTAGGTGTAGTAGAGTAGATCACTTCATACGAGGTTCATTCGGTTATAATATGAGTTTGCAAAAGATAAGGTAGCTAAGGTGTCGGTCGTTGTCGAAAATGCACCCTTATAAGTTCCCCCCTTCTTGTTGCAAAACATGTTGTAATTAATTTTTGAAAGAAGTATGACTAAGGTGTCGGTCATTGTCAAAAATGCACCCTTATAAGTCTCCTTCCATTTTTACAAAAAATTGTGAAGAAAAGAAATGTATTTCCCCCCTTAATTGCAAAATATGTGCAACTCAAGAAGCTTTGTGAAGGATTTTACAAATATTGCCTCCTAGGCAATTTTACACCAGAAAATTCCCTCCTTTTGTTACAAGTACTTCAAACATTGAGAGTTTGCTATTTTATGAAGCCTAAAAGAGGTACAATCACCCCTTATTGCAAGTACTTCAAACAAAAACTTATGCTATTTATGAAGCCTAAAAAAGAGAGAGAAAATGGTGGTTGCCCAAGGTGACAAATGTGTTTTCCCTCTACAATATTGTCTTAGCCATGAGCACTCTGTGTGCTCTCTTTGAACCAGAATCAGAATCAGAATGAGACACTTCACTAGAAACATGGCTTCTGTGATGTGCCTTTGCCATTTTAGTTTTGCTTGTTTTGAAACCAACACTGAATGGTGTCTTGGTTGTCATTTTTACAATTTGTGCAAAACTATGCTTTCTAGGCAATTTTATCAAAAAAAGTTCACCAAATCATCCTTCCTTATTGCAAGTACTTCAAGCATGGTTGCTATTATGAAGTCTAAAATAAAAGGTATAATTTTGATGACTTCTGCTTTTATGATTGCCTTTACAAGTTTTATTTTCCTCTTGTCAAAAAATCTGTGTTTTGAAGGAAGAAAGGAATTATCCCCCCTTAGTGTAAAGGATTGCAACTTTTAAGGTTCCTTATTTTCAAAAAACTTGTTCTTTATTTTGATATACCCTTAAAAGAGTACCAAAAGATAATTCACTCAAACAGATATTTAATGGCACCTGCCTGAAAATCCTCTTGAAGAGGGATAATCAGTTTGAGGAAATTAAGCCAAACAAATAGAGTGAATTAGGGGTTTTTGTTTTGTAGGAGAGAATATCAAGTGAATATTGGCTTTAAATCTGTGCAAGGATTTACACAAATTATTAGTGAAATTTTGGGGTAGGAGTGTTCTTGATTCTATGACTTATAATTGCAAAATAAATAATGCAATAATCAAACAAGAATGCCCTTGGCCCTTTCGTATAAGCGCTCCATGTGCGCTTTGTTTTTTTTTTCATTTTTTTTTTAAGAGTAAAAAAATTTTTTAGGCTACCTAACGGGAGTCAAAATCCTGACCTCCCATCGAGAACCTTACTGCGGGCCCTAGCCACCAGTCGAGCTAGGGCACCCAACGGTTAAATAAGGGAGGCCTGCGATTCTTGAAATCGTGGCTTCCCTTATAAGGTTTAAAAAAACCTTTGTGGGAATTATCCCACATGCAACGTGAGCTACATTTTTAAGGGAATAAAAAGGCTTTCGCCCCCCTTCATAAATGATTACCTTTGGGAAATCAGGATTCGATCAGACCCCTTTTGTTGTCGCCCACGTGGCACGGTTGGAGGGGTCCACATATCTGGTGGCACACGTGGCTATCCACTATGTGTCCACCACATGGCCTGTCTATGTTGGGTGCCACATGGCTAGTCCACCATGTGTCACCTTGTATTCATTCCAATCATCATCTTGTGGCTTGTTGCCACTTGTCTAGGTTGGTAGTCCTCCATGTCAACGTCTGTCCTATCTAGTTGATCCACGTGGTGTTGCATCGATTTCTATGTTTGATCTAGTCACATGGCCAGTCTGCCATGTCAGCATCTAGGAGTTTGTGTGTCGCATCAGGTGTGTTTGGAGGTGTCAGGTCCTATCAGACTTGTCTGTCCCTTCTATAAGGGATAAGGCTATCGTGCCCTCACGTGGCCAACTTGGGAGGGCACGCCTACCCTCCTAGTTGTCTGTTGGTCGGTTGTCGACCGATCCCACGAGGGCTGACGTCAGCTCCCATTATGTGGGGGCTGACCAGCATCGACTCCCTGTGCTTAGGGGCCAAGACCTCCTTCGGTTCGTGGGGGCTGGCTTACGTCAGCTCCCCGATCAGGTGGTAATCCCTCTCGTGTCTTGTGCAGTCAGGACTATCAACGTGTGAGGGCATGCCTACCCTCACATGGGCTATCGATTGCTGTCCCATTGGGGATGCTTGATTTAGCCTCAAAAAGGGGCAAAGCCTCCTTGTTGTTCGCATCGGAGTCACTACTACGAAAGTCCCACCTTGGAGCTTGGCCTCGAAAAGGGGCAAAGCCACCTTCTTGTCTGTCTCAAATGTGATATGATGCTCCCCCACCCAGGTTATTTCTTGACCTGTCCACCTATGGTGGAATCGAGCCTCCCGCTCTGATACCAAGGATAAAAGGTAAGTGTGAATTAACCTTAGAATTAAATAAAGCAAGTATTTAAATAATACAATATTCTAAACATTAGGAGATATCACGTAATATCTACCACTAATGTAGCTAACCAACACACTTAATATAATAAGCGCTAACCACTAACCAACTAGGGAATTAATGTAGTCAAGTTGACTACGACTACCTAGTTACCATAAGATATTCTAAACAGTGAATATCTTCATGGTAGAAAGTAAAAACATGTGGTAAAAAGTAAGAAATTACTTTTTACCATGTGGTAAAATAAAAACTACCTAATGTAGGAAATAGGTAATTATCCCAAATGATGGAATATTACTCTAACACTTCTTTCTTCCCAAAAATATTTTCGAAGGTGTTCTTGTTCCATTCTTTTAATCTAGATGTCATATATTTAACTTGATTTGGAAGAGCATACAACCCACCATTACTTAAAGAATTCCATGTTTGAGCTATCATATTAGTAAATTGAGGATGGTCTTCCCACATCTGCTCGTATTTAAAATATGATATTTTTTGAATTCACTTACCACCACTTTAACTCTTATTGGCTAGTGATCTGAACCAATCCTTGTTAAGGTATTAATTTTAGCACAAGTTCTTTCATCTAGCCAATGATCGGAGAGAATGCATCTGTCTAATTTTTTTGCTATTAGATTCTAGCCTCTCCTATTGTTGGTTTAAGTATAGTTGTATTCTTCAAACTCAACTTCCCATAGATTATTATTTTAAATAAAAGCTGAGAAATCTTTCATAATTTGGGTTAATTTTCTAATTCCCCCAAAATTTTTATCTAGCTTGGTTGTGGCATTAAAATCTCCAATGATCATGAATCATGTTTCTTGGTCTTTACTTCTCATAAAGGCTTCAATCCCATTCGAAACTTCTAATCTACCTGACTGAGTTGTAGGTCCATAGGCATTGATAAGGATGAAATAAATATCTGCAAAGTAGCAAGTGACTAAAGAGACTATCCAATATCTAGTTTTATAAATGGTTACACAAGAGGTTCTAAAAGGATTTCAACAAGTTAGAATTCCTCATGTCGCTCCTTAAGAATCCATAGCATCCCATTCACATCTTGCCCATACTACTTTCATAGTTTTTAAAACTTCTTCTTTTGTCATTTTAGTTTATTGGATACAAATAATATTAGGTTTATTACTTAAACATAGGTCCCTAATACACCTCTGCTTTGATGGGGCATTAACAACCCTTATATTCCATGAGATGATAATCATGTCTCATCAGGGGCTTTTGGCCTCACATGTGTATTACTAGTATTATTATTTTTTTTGGTAAAGAGAAGTTCAACCAACTTAGTTTGTGTTCCTTTCTCTATGTTTGCTCTTGCTTCCCATGATCTTGCTTGATAATTTGAGGATTTTCCTCTTTTTTTCTTGCCTATATCAAGAATAGGTCTTATTATTCTATTCTTCAATATTCTTTCATAATTTTATTTTTCATAATATTTATCCTATTCTAGCTCTATTATAGAATCTTTTTACTTATTATGTTCATTTTCTAGTATTTCCTTATTAATGGTAAAAAAATTAACTTCTAAAACTACACTTTCTTTACTAGTTTTTGTCTCTTGAATGGTGCATGCTACTTCAAGAGAGTCTTCAAAATCTAATGAGACACATTCCTTAGGTTCATCAAGAATGTTCTTCCTTAAATTAGGATCATACTAAATAGACGATTCCTTATTAATATGTTGAAATTGTTGTATTGTGTCCTCTAGGTTTTAATATACTTTTTCTTCATAGGCTAAAGCCTCAAAAGAGTTGGTATTTCTTCCAATATCCTTTCTTATTGGTCTCCATTATTTATTTTCTTTTATTTTTTAGATCTATTTTTTGGAAGTTGAAAACCATCTTCATCCATAACCATTTGTAAGTTTCTCTTGCAATTTTCTACATATGATTATGTTGGCTCTTCTTAGGGCATAATCTCTCAGTATGCCCCACCTCATGATGTCTTATACATATAAAAGATATGTTTTCATAATATATAGTTTGGGCCCACAACTTATCCCTATACTTAAAAATGATTGATTTTGGTAAAATTTTACTTATATCAATCATGACCAATGTTTGAGCATAAATAGCCAAGAATCCATCTTTTTTCGTATCTGAAATCTCAAGGAATTCTCCTAGAGTATTGTCTATTGCATTGATATATCTCATATTGTCTATAAAGCCTCACTTTTATAATTGCTCTGCCATTGCTTTAACCAATATTCAATTATGTTATTCATCACCATACATTTTATAAACATATTAAGAATCCATTACCATATATTCCAGACTATTGAGCAATGCCCCAAGAGATGGTCTATACTCTCCTCCTTTTTACAAAAAAACACATTGAGAGGGGCCATGAAAACCCCTTTTCATAAGGTTATCCCAGGATAAAATTCTTCTATGACCTACTAGCCAAACAAACATTTTGACTTTAGGAATGCTTGGACTATCCTAAATATCTCTCCATATTCTAGTGATATTATTATTTTGTTGGTGTTGTACATTATATCCACTTCTTGTTGTGTATTCTTCTGAGTTATTCAACTACCAAATCAATTTATCCTTGGCTCCCCTCGAAATAATCACAGTTTTTATATTTCTACTCAATTGCCTCCTAGCATCAATGTCTTGTACACTTGTAAAAAAATCTTCTTTCCATTTGTATCTTCCTTCTCGATCCTTGTACAAAGTGTTTGAAATCCTATCACCATATTTTTCTTGAAGTAATCTCATCCAAGGTTTCAAAATTGGATCTAAATTGAGTGGTTTTTTTGTCACACCAAGTATTCATCTAAATAGAATCTATATTTATTTTATTCTAACTCCAGTCAACTTGAATATGAGCTAATCTTGGGCAGATACTTGAGTGAGATATTGTATGAGGGTTTCATCTATGTTGAGTGTGATTGGCTCCAAAGGTTGTTTTTCAGGGTCTTCAAGCCCTAACGACCAATATTTTTGTGTTTTTTGCTCAAGATTTTAGCAAGATATGTTGTAGAGGATCCAAGATGGGTTAAAAATATATCTTTCAATAGATATTCATATTACAAAATTGATTGATAACAACTTCCAATTTGCTGCACAAAATAAAAGTGAAAATCATACCTTTTCTCAACGTCCAAGGCATGGATTAAAGAGATCTCAAAACAAGTTTCAAGCAGATGATCAAAAAATGGTTTAGATCTCAAGAAAATCCAATGCTAAGGAGAACCCCCAAAACAAATCCACTATGGAAACCCCTTTCAAGGGAAAGGATTTCAAAGACTTGGCCCCAAAAATGAATTTTAGGGATGCCCTCCATGGTGGATAGCCTCAGCCTAATGCTAACATTAATCTTAGGGTTTCCTATAAACCTTTGAGAATGCCTAAGATTGATCCTAGGAAAACTAAGTTGGGATGTCTTAGGGTAGTTGATGGAACTCCGATTGTTAAGCTTGATATGGGCATCATTTAGAATAGTATCGAATATTTGGAAAAAAGAGGACTAATTTATGATTTCTTGGGTTTTCGTCAGAGCATATCTACTTTCAAAGTTTGGCCTGCAAAAAAATTGAAAATAAAAGGTGAATTATAAATATCTATCTATCCAAATGATTATTTTCTTGTTTTATTTTCTAATAATGAAGATAAAGAGAAAATATTTCAAGGGGATCCTTGGTTCTTTAGAAGGGAAGGGCTTTTTCATAAAGCCTTGGCATACTAAATTTAAAGTCAAATAAGAGATGCCTTCTATAGGTCCTGTGTGGGTTAGAATCTTTAGCCTTCTAGTTGAATTATGGAATCTGACTATTTTTTCTTCAATTGCAAACTCTTTGGGAACTTTTATGATGATTGCTAATTGTACTAAAAAAATTGAACATACAATTTATGCTCATATTCATGTTTTAATGGATTTTGACAAAATCCTACCTGAAAAGATCTCATTACAATTTGGGAAGGACACTTGGGAGCAATTGGTGGACTATGAGAATATTTATTTTCATTGTAGAAAATGCCATGGATATGGTCATTTCGCTAGTGTCTGCCCAAATAAAATTCTAGTGTAAACACGGAAAATTGACCCACTTTCAATGGGCAATATTCCTTGCAACCCCTAAGAGGTCCCTAACCCTTGCCTAAGGCAAGGATAGGCCTCTCCTCCCTTAAACTTACATGTTTTAGTGCCTTTGGCGATATCGCTCTGTCATGATCGGGCATGATTTTGTCGAAGCAAAATCGTGCACCGTCACCACGGGGTGCGACTTCACTATTTTTAATTTAATTTTTATTTTATTGTTTTTGGCCCATTTAAACCTAGGTCTAAACCCTCCCAGTGTGATTTGGCATCGAATTTGAGTTTATTTTTCTCACATTTTTCCCTCCGATTTCATCTATAAAAGGAAGGATGCTCTTGCTTAATGGATATATAGAAAAAAAATATGTGCAAGTGATATGCGATATTAATGCAAAATTCTGATTATTGATTAAGCTCAAAAATTTTATGATAGCTTGCTCTTCTTCCTTTGCTTTTTAGCTCGCTCTTCTACTACAAGATAACCCCAAAGTGTGAATTTCAGATTTGATATTCTATTGTGTGGATTGGATTGTTGTGTGACTTGGTGGATTCGTGGTGTGGTTCGAAGAGATAGAGTGCCCACTTGGATACTTCAATTTTCTCTACCTGCTTTTGTGACGTCCATTAGGATTTGATTACATAGTTTTTGGCATTTAATTTTGCTTCTTGCATTTGCTTTTTATTTTTTTTGGTTAGTCTGTAGTTATATCATGCCTGGTATTAGCAGGGCGTGACTTCGCTTGCCCAGATTAGGCCAAACCAGTTCATAGAAGTAAGATCGTGCCCCTTCTAGGCAAGGCACAAATTTGCTGCTACATTAGTGCACCTACTCTAGACGAGGTGTGACTTTGCTTGAGAGCACACTGGGGGAAATTTTAATATTCTATTTTCACTATTACATTCCATTTTGCATTTAGGTCATACTACTACATTCTATTTTCTATTTTCTTCTACTGCACTTTTGTTTTATAATTAATCATCCAAAAGGTTAACTTATACTTTTGCTTTAAAAGGTCATCTAAAAGGACCTAGGGGGCTTGACTATTGTGCCTTCAAGGACTTTTGTACAATGACCTAAGTAGGCCCCCTAACACTGATCACATTTCTTTAGTATCTTTGGAATTATCTTGTAGGAATAGGTATTTATGATATCATTGGACAAGAGGCATCAAAATCTAGGATCAACCACCGATTAAAGCTAAGTGTTCTGATTTATCTTGCTGGTTTTCTAATCAAATATGAATTTAATTCTTAGGCATCTGAAAGTGAAAAGCATTTAGTTTGCATCTAGGAATAATTTTTGTGCATTTATTTTGTATGTTTCTGCTTTAAATGTTTTTTGAAATAAACCCTAGGTTAGTGAGCATTCAAAATAAAGAATCATATTAGGTTAGATCTTGTATGTGTGCATTCTATTTTCTACTGTTATATTTTGTTTCTGCATTATCCTTTATCTTTCCTAGTTTAGAACTAGAAAGACCAAAATTAGGTGTTTTTCTCAAAAACTGAATACATCAAACATTCCTGAATATCTTGAGGACTTGGAGCGAGTCCTTAAACCATTCTTGGTGAACCCATCCCCCTAGCACCGAGTGTAGAGTACAACATACCCCCGTGGTTCACCCCACAAAAGGTTCTCTCCTTGCGGATCTAGCCTTTTGTTTAGGAATTGTATGAGGTAGGGCAGTTTTCCCCCTCTACATATTTGGTGAACCCAATGTGAACACCTCCTTTTTATTTCAAATATTAAGAAAGATCATTAATTTTATTTGAAAAATCTTTAAGTAATTAAAGTTTGTTGGAAGTGTGTTCCCCTATTTGCTTTTCACTGCTTCTAATGGATCCTTTCCTTAGAAGCCAGAGGAAACAACTAGAGTCTAATTATGTTCCTTTGAAAGATGATCAAATTGATAGGGAAGACCCTAATGTAGATCCAGAAGAGCAAGAAGAGGTAGACATGGAAAATAAAACTAATCTTGATCCTTTTGCTGGACCTAATGGTAGTTATGTCTTTTCATCATTTGATCATTATTTGGGAATTCATGAAAGATCATAAGGAAAAACTATTGGAATATGTAGAATGGGAAGCTCGTCTTGAAAAAGAGGATGCTACTCCTTCCCCTTCCAATATGTCCCCTTTGATTCATCATGGCATTCCTACACCTCAATCCCTGCATCAAAACAATTTTAAGAACCAAGTGATTTGTGTGACTACTAATACCACCAATGTTGGAGGGCATATGCAAGTCTCTATAACTAGTAATGGCCCAAAAAATTATTCTCAATTTCCTCCTGTATTCACTAATATCAATACCATTGCTTCTATTCCACCAAATGTTAGTTATCCATAAAGTGCTACATACAACCAAAATATCCAAAACATGAATCAAACATCATGATTTCAACATGCATACTTTCCTCCTTTGGAAAGTTTGGGAAACATACATAGTAGTTCAGAGATGCAAAATTTGGCAAATGTAGTGAATCAGTTGGTTTCAAGGATGGACATGATTCAACCTTCAGGGTTTACATATAGTTATAAGGAATTGTGTAGTCAGCCATTGGATCCTATTGTTGCTACTAGACCTTATCCTAAGAATTTTTCTATGCTAGTATTGCCAATCTATAAAGGGAATGAAAATCCAATAGAGCATGTAAAAGGATTCATAATTGATTACCATGATCTTATTTATGATGATATGCTCTTATTGAAAATATTTCCAAAGAGTCTTGCTGGAGTGGCATTAGAATGGTATTATAGGTTGCCCAACTATTCTTTGAAGAGTTTTGAGAAGATTGCAAAGATGTTTGTTCATCAGTTTAGTGCTTATATTGAAAAGGAAGTGACTATGAGAGATTTATATGATTTAAAACAAAGTAAAGAAGAAAGCTTTTTAGAATTTTTAGCTCGTTGGAGAAGTTTAGTTGGCTGATTAAGACAACCTGTGTCTCAAAAAGATATGCTTGATATATTCATTGGTAATTTACAAGAACAATTATCTTATGCTCTAGAAACTACTACTGTCACATCCTTAGATCAAGAAATTGAGCTAGCAAGAAATGTGGAACAAGCTCTCATTAGAAGAGTCCATATTAATGTTAAAGAAGATAATACAATTAAGTCTTAACCTTAGAATAAGCACATAGGAGGAAATAGTGATAGTAGGCCTGTTAACAATGTCACTAAAAACCTACAAAAGATTGTACTTCAAAAGCCTCCTCAAAGGAACTTCACAAGACTTAATATACCTATGGAAGAAGTTTTGAAACAACTATTGGATTCTAAGGCAATCAAATTACCTTCAGTAAGACATCCATATACTATAGCTCACTGGTATAAGTCAAATCGATATTGCACTTACCACAGAGTAGAAGGACATTGGACAAACACTTGTAAGAAGTTGAAGCATGTGGTTCAAGATTTTATTGATGTAGGATGCATTGATTTAGGAAATCTCCAATCAATAAGTAATCAAAGTCCTACTCAACAAGTTCCTACAACAAATCAAGACATGGGGATATTTAAGGATCCCATACCAAAGCATGATCAAGAAACAACTAATCATGTGGCTCATCAAGATGATTCCCTACACCATAGTAATGTGGTTGGTATGGTTTGGAGTAACTACAAGGAAACATGCTCAAAATTAGCAACATCAGCAAGGACAAAGTTTAGTATCTCAACCTAGTATAGTTCTAAAGGAAAATCAGAGAAGAGATTCAACTACAAGGATTCCACCTATAGTGTTGAGACCGTAGTCATAGGTTTAATTCGATATTCAGAAGCAGTTAGCTAGTACGCCAACAAAGATATTAGTGTTAGAAATTTTGTAGACTTCTCTTGATCACATAAATGCTTTAATAAAATTTTTACAACAACAATATGTTTTCCCAGATATCCCTCTTGATGCCATAGTTGACACCATAGGTTCTTTTGGGATACATCATGTCTCATTCTCAAATGATGATAAACCTTCCTCAAACTTACATGGAGATTCATCACTTTACATCACCACACTTATTAGGGATACCCTTATCAAGCGAGTTTTGATTGATAATGGTTCATCCCTCAATTTGTGTACATATCAATTCTTTCAAAAATTTGGATTAAATGAGGAATATTTAACAAAAACTAATATCATCATTAACGCTTTCAACAATGAGTCCCAAGAGGCCTGTGGTGTCATATCCCTCCTCTTAAAGGTGGGCCCGAGAATATTGGATACTTTGTTTTATGTGGTATATTATCCTGCATCTTTTAATATTCTTCTTGGGCGACCTTGGATCCATGCAATGAAGGTTGTCCCTTCTACTTTTCATTAGTGTCTCAAGTTTGAATTCAAGAATCAAGTTGTCACCATTTTGGGTGACCCTTGACCATTTGAATTTTGTTCAAATATAGAGTTAGCTCAATTAGATTCTTATTCTTGTCCTTCTATTTCTTCAACAATTTATTCATTTTCCTCATCTCAAATCTTCGAGCATCTTCAAAGTTTACAATTGAGTGAGGAACATAAAACCCATTATTTCTCCTTGGATCATGGTAAGAAATTTTTTCAAAAGCCTCTTTTGGATCTAGCCAAGCTACCACCTTCACCCCAAACCATGAGCTTACCTCATAATAAGGGTGATGTTATACAAATTGGCATGTGTAATTTCATATTCAAAGGTATGGCTTCCAAAGAGAAGCTCCATGGTAGTAACCCATCTCTTAATGAGCACTCTTTTGCTCAATGCTATCTCACTAATGATTATCCCCTTCCTAAGTAGATCTTGTCTAGTATGGGATATGCAGGTAAATGATTGGGACCACAATAGATGGGTATTCAAGAACCCTTGGATGTTGATATTTGTCCTGGGAGATGAGGTATAGGTTTTATACCTAACAATAATCAACCTCTACCATTTGAGGATGATGACTATCTTATGACTTATGCAGAATATATGGAATATCAAAAGTTTTCAATAGATGATAATAAAAGCGTTAATTTTCTTTTCCTCCAAAGATAATATCTTGTAAAATGGTTGGCTTTGTTCATTCTAACAATAACATTATTTCTGTGCAAGAAAATGATGAAGCTTTGTATGATGTCTTTTATGCTAAAAAGAATGGTGCCATTAGAAAATATTGTGATTATCGTGCCCTAAATGTTGAATGAAAAGCCTTAAAAGAGCTTCTCAATGATTTTGAGGATGTATTTGATCCAACACCTCATGGCACACCTATTTATTTTGATAAGATGTATGGTGCATTTAGATTTTGCATTGATTTTAACTCTCCACCAACAAAAAAACAATTTATTTCATATAGTTGAATCTTCATGTTCCATTGCATTCATCTGCTTGTTCATATTGCTAAAACTACCAAAAATATGCTATAACACTTCATCCAATATCATAGAATCTACTGCATTTTGTATTAAAATCATAAAAGGGGTTACAACTGTGATGTCCTTTTACAAATTTTGCCTTGAAGGCTACAATGGGGTCTTCCCTAAGGAAGCCCTTTCGAATTTGGGACAAAAGCAACAAGATTCATCCTTTTGTGTTCCTCAGTGTAGGTGGGCTTCTTGCTCGTGGGCCACCGCTTGTTGGATGTGTTCTTGTACTTGCTGGACCTGTTAACCTGCAAAATCTTGTTAGTGTGTTTGGGGGTCTGCCTCAGTCAAACCCCATGTTTATGAAGACAAAAGACTCATTAAATAAGCTTAAAACATGAAAATAATTGCTGAAAACAACATAAAAACACTAAACTAAACTATACTTACCTTTTTTGATGATTTTGGTGTCTGTAGCAGAGGTTTGCACCTTGGGGTACGAACCGATCCTGGATCGAGTGGTTCACATGAGGTCGTGCGAACCTATCCTTTTTGTACTGAATCTGCAAGTTAGTTTTTCTGGTTGTCCTAGAGCCGCTGTTTGTTTGATTTTTGCATGGGTCACCTTCAAAAAGTGTACTTTTTGAGAGATTATTGACCTGTCTCAATCACAAAAGAACTCCATGAAAGGGATAAATCAATTGCAATGGTTGTATGATGGTTGTGTGATGGATGTGTAATGGATGCAAATGGCTGTAGTGATTTTGATAGAGTTTCGATAAGCAAAAGTTGGTTGTTTTCAAAATATGAAAATGGCCTTCTATTTATAGACTTGGCCAAGGTGAGAGAAAGGGGATGAGGTGTCCCTTGTGTGGTGGCAATGGTGAGGTGTCCACCAAAGAGGTGTCCCCTGAGGTGTCTTGGCTCATTAATGAGGTAGGGTGAGAGAATCCCTCACCCATCCACAAATAATGATGACTTTTCTAAAAATATCCATTAGGCATTAATGAACACCTTTTTGAAATATCTTTTGTTTAAAAATTACCTTTTATGTGCAAAAGTCTCCATCTTTCATTTATGACCCAGGGGAGTGTGGGGTGGAGAAATATCTGGGTGAGAGGTGGTAGGGCTAGGATAGGCTAGGATAGGTGAGATGGAAGGCTAGGCTAGTCAAAGTAGACTAGGTGAGGTGGAGGGCTCAAATCAAATCAAGATTAGATTTAATTAAGCATGTAATTAGCCATAAAGCATGTTTTGACCAAAATATTGACTTTTTGACCATGGTAAGGAATTCAACCTTGGTTGAGTTGGCATGAGGTCGTATGAGGACCTAGGGTTAAGCGTAGGAAGGGGCTTAGCTAGCCCCAAAGGGGCTAAGGATGATGAATAGTGATTTTAGTCAATTTATGTAATTTTTGAGGGTTTTGCAAATTGATTGATTGCAAAAATGGGGAGAGGGATAATGTGTGACTTTTGGGTGTCTACATTTTACCCCTTTTTGTATTGGATTGTGTGAAACATGGTTTAGTACAAAAACTGATGGTGTGGATTGATGAGATGATTTGAAAGGCAAAGAATTTACGATTGATGATTGTGAGAGAGACACATTGATAAAAAGTGGTTTGTGGGTGATTGCTTTTGGAGGAAGGCATATGATTGCTTTGCATTGTGATCAACTAAAAATGTTTCAATTTTGGATGAAACAAGTACCTTTGTTAATTTTTGCTTTTGATTGATTGATGAGCTCATTTGGCAGTATTTGACAAATTTTTGGAGCCATAGGGTAGAACTTTCAGGATTTTCATTCACAAGTGGTCTTACAACTGCCACTATGAAGATTGGAATCCATGAGGTGTCTACAGGTAGAGATGTTTTGAGATTTATCAAATATTGCTTTGTTTTGGGATTAAGATTTTGGTCTTGAGATAATCGTTAGAAAAAATTTTCTTAGGTAAATGTTGAATCTGTGATTGGATGTTTTGTGTTGTTTTGATCATATGCAAAATGGGTTTTTGATGGTTTTGGATGACTACCCCCTCAAGTGATGAATTGGTGATGGAGGAGATGAGAAGCGGCGATGAAACAATTGATTATGATTAAGAGGAAAAAAATGCAAAATTTTGAATGAAAATTAGCAAAAATGGAGGAATTTGATGAAATTTAAAAGAAATTCCGTACGGATGGCGCAATTTGGAGGGTGGGTGATAGGTTCATACTTTGTGTTAAAAGGGACAAATGGGTATCCCGATCTACTTTTATTTTTTGCATGTGATGTTTTTGCTTGTGGGAAAGCATGCGTTTGATGTGATGTGTGGGATGGGGTAGGAAAATTGAATGCATGTGGAAATCGATAAGTGGGGGCTGCTAATAAGCCAAATGGGTATCCAGATTTGTTTTCAATTTCTTGATTTGACTTCCTTTTGATTGCCTCATGTTGCATGCCAATGTGGGAGGGTTTGCATTGTTTTTTGCATTTTTTGGCAAGTTTGTGTCATTTTGTGCATGCGTGGATGGTATGGATGGAATGGGGATGGGATTGTGAACTGACACATGTAAAAATTTTACTATTTTGGGTGGTTTGCATGGGTGGGGTGTGAACCAAGTGGTTCGCATAGGGGCGTGCAAACCGTTTGGTTCGCATGGGGTCATGCGAACCACATTTTTATTTTTATCATGCATATGTACATGTGAAAACAAAATGAAATAATTTTATGTACCTAGTTTCTAACTCATGGTATGTGTGAATTGATAGGTGAAGAAGATATTCGTGCGACATCGGTTGCAAAAATATCGAAAGGTATTGCAGGATGTGTGGGGAGCGGATGACGGGAAGTGGTTGCAGGTTGTGGGGTTGTATGGCGTGTGGGAGATGCGTGAGGTGCATGTAAATCACGCATACATTTTTGCTCTATGTGAGAGGTGGGATCCTGATAGGAACACCTTTCACTTACCGATAGGGGAGATGACGGTGACCTTGGAGGATATTTATCGTATTTATCGGTTGTCGATAGAGGGGATTACTGTTATGATGATGGATAAAAATTTGTGAGATGACATTTTGGAGAGGATATTCGGGTGGCATTGGTAGAAGGTAGATGCCAAAAAGGGGGTGGATTATATGAAGTATTGGAAGGAGTATTTATCGAATCACCATGCAATGGCGATGTTACTGATTGTGAGTCACGCGCTACCAGATACTTCAGGGGTGAAATTCCCCTAGAACATGATGGGGGTAGTATGTGATATGGTAGAGCGGAATATAGTATATGCGTGGGCACCTACAATTCTAGCGTAGTTCTATTAGGAGTTGCATGTAGTGGTGAGGATTAAGAGGACGAGAATCACTATGAGTCCATTGCTACAAATACGGGCTTGGGAGTATATTACAATTATGAGGCCTATATATTTGCCCTATAAGGCATATGGGATATATGGGGAGGATGTGCCTTATGCTATGAGGTGGAGGGTAGACATGGAGAGTAGGCAGAGGAGGGTGAGGGAGGGTGATCTGATGTATCACCATGAGGAGTTGGGGAGATTGACGATGGAGCATGTGAGATGGAGGCCATGGTGAGGAGGACCTGATTGGGGTGAGGATGCGGAGCACTTGGCACGTATTCATTGAGGATGTTGGGTGGTGGGGAAGTACCTATGGTAGGTGGAGTACTTCCCATTTTCTAGAGTGAAGCATCAGTTTGGATTGTGGTAGGGGTGACCAGAGCCTCCAGTGGAGATCTATAGGGTGGTAGGAGATACAAGGCCACAGCCGGTGATACCTCCATTAGATTTGATGCCGAATGAGCCATTGGTTGTCCCATATGTGGATAATGCAAGGACCATGCTAGAGTATGATGTGTGGTGGTTGAGATAGACTTGGGAGCTAGTGTGGGGTGTTATAGATGGATGGGTGGAGGCAGTAGGAGTGCTACCTGACAGGGAGCTATCGAGTGGGGTGAGAGCAACATCACCAGGGCATGTGGGGGAGCAGGAGGATGTGGGATCACCCGAGTTGGGTGAGGAGGAGGAGGTGGAGCTAGACCATCTGATCAGGTAGGTGAGACCATGACATGATGACCAGGATAGGCTGGTGAGTGATAGTGGTGCAGGGCCATTTGCGGAGAGGGGTGAGGGGATGGGAGGTGGCATAGAGGTGATGGAGGATGTACCATTGATGGATGTTAATGAGGAGGCAACTGATGAGTCTCTAGTGATTTGGGAAGATATGGGAGGGGATCCATATGATTATGAATTTGAGGAAGATTTGGTAGTGATGATCACAGCAAATGATGAGGTTGTGGTGTTGAGAGGGGAGGTGAAGAGGCTTAGAGATAAGCTTCTTGACATTGAGCTAGATTGGGGTGTTGATCTATCAATGATAAAGGATGAGAAGAAGGAGGTGGAGGTAGACCTTAGGCCCACTTTAGAGGAGTAGGATGAGGCTAAGATATGAGTACAATAGATGATAGAGGCACTCAAGATTGAGCGAGATATGTTGAGGGGCGAGCATGACATTATTCAAGGAGAGTGGGATGATATGATTGAGGTCGCAAAGTGGCTTCAAAGATTGTTGGATGAGGCCTGAGCAGAGACAGAGGCCATGAAGGCTAGTCATCGAGCACAAGTTGTGGAGATGAAGCAGAGTGTGCATGAGGCACTAGCCACTTAGGCACGGGTGGAGGAGGAGATTGTAGGGCTGGTGGTGATAGTTCCATAGTTGGAGGTGGCTCGGGCAAAGATCACACATTTGCAATAGGTAAATAGGGACTTGATAGCCTCCAATATGAGGGAGGCAACGAAGAGGATGAGGTGTCAGGGGAAGTTGACTATATGGGGAATACCAATTTCAATCTACTCCAACTTAGTTTCACTATCACATGGGCAATCACAGCAGAGTTCACCATCAGTTGGTAGGGTGGGTCAATAGGTGGTGGAACTTGTGATATCGTATGCACTCGTGGGGATGGCACCTCCATCGCGAGTGGAGGTACCACAAGTAGTGGGTATTGGAGAGGTGGAGTCATCGCAAGCGATGGCTGGACAAGTTCTTGTAGATGAGGGGAGTGGAGAGACTCTCGTGGGGTAGCAACGGTGAGGATTGTCCCACATTTTGTATTTTGGCATATGTACATGATGATGAGCTATTTTTGGGAGTTCGTGCATTAGCATGGGTGCACAACTCATTGTAGCCATATGGTATTTTTGATAGCGATATGTATAGATATGATGCAGTTGTGTGATGTTGTGCCCACAAGGGCACCCACACATTTTATTGTAGCTGAATGACATTATTTTGATATTTATATAGATATATACATGTTATTTTGCAACACTTGTGTCTACTTGCATTTGTGTGTTTGTTTGTTTCTGCTTATGGTGATGCATGATTAGTGTAGATGCAGTGGTAGATAATTATAACTGGATTGAATGGTGATATGCTTAAATAAATATGAAATGACATTAGATGTAACATAATGGGTATGCATAGGAGTATAATGCAAAAGATGTAAATGAGTTGCTTAGGGACAACATGTGCATCATTACAATAATTAGATGATGTAATCCATTCTATTTTTCCAATGAAGTTGGATATGAAGGTTGTAGTGAAGGGATTCAAACATTACATTGTGTATGTAATCAAACCCATTGACTAACTGAGCAAACTTCTTAAACAGGTTCTAGGCTATCTTGGTAAACAAGACCTCAACCCTAGATTTGTGTGTAAAGTGATGCTCATTTTACCATTCTGAAAAAGGGTGGTTTATAACTGCATGGTAACTTAGCCTGTAAGCTAGCTCATCGATAAAGACCTGAGGAATACAGGGATTCAAGCTTTTTGATAATACTCTTGAGGCATTGGCTTTTGTTTTCTGCCTTTGTATGATGATTTTATCTCTTTTGTCATTCTCTTTGGTGTTTCTCTCTTCTTTTTTTTTTTGCGGGTGTTATCTTTTGTTTTTTGCCATTTTTCTCTTTCTTTTGTAACTTGTCCTTTTGTCAATCCTCAAGTTCGAGAGAAATCATGTGAATGATATAATGAGCGGAGTGATTTTCGCTAAGCATCAGTCGACATGCAGTGTAGCCAATCCTATTTCCAAAATGTAGTTAGTGTGTAGGACGTGCTAGTAAATCCAAGAATGAGAGAAAGGTAACCAAGGGAAGTCTGGAAATGTTTTTGAAATGTTTCAACTTTGGATGGTGGTTGATTATATAGTTGTTTATGGGCAAAGCACTCAAAACATTTCAATAATCCTATCTCCTGAAAATGGGTTTGGGCATCACATTGGTATGCTAGCATGTGCATGTTTAATTCCCCAAGCATGGTATTTACAATGATTATGTACATATGCCTATATGGATGTAAAAAAACAAGAATTTATGTGCAATGTTGCCCCAGAGTTATAGATAATGGAATGGGGCAAGAGTGTAATGGGTGACATAAATAAAGAAAATAGTGAAGAAAGAAGGGGAAAGAAAAGAGGGAGAAGAGAAGAGAGAAACTTATCAAAGGTATGTAGCCGCTCGAAGCGTGACCATACAACATTGATGAGTAACTAGAGGAAAATAATATAAGAAAGAGAAGAAAATAAACCTATCAAAGGTATGTAGTCGCTCGAAGCGTGACCATACAACATTGATGGGTAACTAGAAGAAAAGAAGATAAGAAAGATAAGAGAAGGAAAAGAAAAAAAGAAAAATGGGGGGAATGAAAGGTATGTAGCCTCTCAAAGCATGACCATACAACATTCACTACAGAAGAAGGGGAGAAGAAGGAAGAAAATAATGAGATAGATGAAGCAGATTTAAATGTAAATGCAAGTTGAATTAATGCCACAGAATGCCAAAAATGATGATGTTGTTATTTTTGTTTTTGCATTTTTTTTAGATTATAAACATATGTACAAGTGGTGATGAGCTACAATGCCTACAATTAGGCGTAAAATGCTCGTAGATGAATAATTTTAATGGGACTCAAGTTTTAGAATGCCTTCTAACGTAGCAAGACGATATGCCCCAGATCCAAAATTCTGAGTAACCATGTAAGGGCCTAGCCAATTGGGTGTAAATTTGTCACGTAGATGGCGTGGTTGGCTAGTAATTTGCTGGTTTTCTTTAAGGACTAAGTCTCCAACTTGGAATTCGTGTTGGTGTACCTTAGAATTGTAGGCACGTCAAAGATGATCTTGATAAACTTGGGTGTGTTCGATGGTATGAATGCGATGTTCATCCAATAAGGTCAATTGGTCAAGCCGAGTTTGATGGGCGATATCATCATCAATGAATTCTTGCATGGAAACCCGTAGTGATGGTATTTCAAGCTCCAAGGGCATGATGGCCTCAGCGCCATATACAAGGGAAAATGGGGTTGCCCCATTTGGAGTGTGGATGCTTGTGCGGTAGGCCCATAATGCTAATGGCATTTGATTGTGCCAATCACGGTGTGATTCTACAATGGTTTTGCAAAGAATAGCGTAAATAATTTTATTTGTAGTTTTTGCTTGGCCATTACCCTATGGGTAGTATGGATTAGAGAAACTATGTTGGATGTTGAATTTCTTACATAATGCATGACCATTCTTGTTCTTGAATGGTGTTCCATTATCAAATATGATCTTGTATGGAATGCCAAAACAACAAATGATGTGTTGAGTGATGAAATCAACAATTTTAGGACCAGTCATTTGCATTAATGGGATGGCCTCAACCCATTTTGTGAAGTACTCGGTTGTGGTGATGATGAAATTATGATTGGCAAACGAGGCATGTGTGATTTTTTTGATGAGATCCAAACCCCATTGTGAGAAGGGCCATATTGATTGAATAGGTTGCAGAGCCTGAGAAGGAAAATGTGTAAGATTGGCATGATGTTGGTATTTAACACACTTTTTGATATAATTACAACAGTCATGCTCCATTATGGGATAGTAATAGCCCATTCATAGAATGCGTTTGGTAATGGCCATACCACTGAAGTGGTCACCACAAGTACCATCATGAGCCTCTTGGATGATGCGTTGGGCTTCAAAAGGTTCAAGATAACACAATAAAATGCCATCATAACTTCGCTTGTAAAGGATATCACCTAGCAATGTATAGCAAATGGCATGTAATTTAAAATTCTATTTGTGAGTATGATTTAGATCAGGTGGGAGAATACCAAGCTTAATATAATCCTTGACTTGGGAAAATAATGGGTCATGTGTTTGAGCTTTGACGATATTGATGCCATCATCACGAGAGTGTGGATTGTTGGAAATGAAAAATAGAAAAGGGTGTGAATGGACATATGGGTTGTGTAGAAAAATGGATTTTGTGGGATGAGCGAGCCTAGTGAGGCCATGGTATCGACGAAACGGTTTGTGGATCGT
This sequence comes from Wollemia nobilis, assembly GCA_028583015.1. Classification (NCBI taxonomy): domain Eukaryota; kingdom Viridiplantae; phylum Streptophyta; class Pinopsida; order Araucariales; family Araucariaceae; genus Wollemia; species Wollemia nobilis. The sequence continues at coordinate 2,275,731 of JAQPPZ010002274.1, forward strand.
GGAGTATCAGTGATGTCATACCACTCAAATTGGGCCAACAAGTTTTTGATGACTTGTTTATATTGTTGAAGGATTGGGTAACGACATTGTCATTCTCCCTTGATTTGATTTACAATGAGGAGGGAGTCACCATATATGTCCAGGCGTTGAATGTGCATTAAGATTGCTTGCTTTAGGCCTAGTATGAGAGCTTTGTACTCAACATTATTATTGGTACAAGGAAAACCTAATTTAAAGGAAAAGGGGAGTGGCTCCCATTACGGTGTGAAAAATACTATTCTTGCACCCCCAGCGTGTGTGCAATGGGAGCCATCAAAAAAGAGGACTAACTCAGTAGGTGATTCAGGTTCTACTGGCTCTTTCGCTTTGCTTGTGTGAAAAACAAAGTCATCTAGAAGTTGAATAAGCAATGGGACATCACTTGGTAATGGGGCCTCAACCAACTGATCAACAATGACTTGGCCTTTGATGGATTTTTGACTGATGAATTCGAGATTGAATTTCATGAGGAGCATGATCCATTTGGCCATTTGGTTATTGTGGTAGCTCTTACCCATCATGTAGCGGAAGGGGTTATTGTGGGCCACTACGTAGGTAGTGTGGTTGATCATGTAATGTCACAATTTTTGGGTGGTAAATACAATGACAAGGTAAAGTTTCTCCATGTAAGCATATCATGTCTCATAATCAATCAATGTGCAACTGATATAGTATACAACTTGCTCCTGGTCCAGTTCATTCTTTTGAGCAAGGAGAGTGCCCAAGGCGACATCGCTAGCAAAAATGTACAGGTGGAAGGGATGCTCTAGATGAGGTGGTATGAGGATGGGTGGAGATGTGAGGTATGATTTTATGGTAGAAAATGTAGCTTGAAATTTATCATCCCATTTGAATAGGACTCCCTTTTGTAAAAGATTATTGAACGACTGACACTTGTATGAAAGTTGGATGATAAATCACCGTATGGATTGAATTCTTCCTTGCAAGCTACATAACTGTTTGAGTTGTATAGGGGGAGGTATGTCAAGAATAGCTTGGAATTTGGAGGGATCTACTTCAATACATTTTTTTGAAATGATGAAACCCAATATTTTTCCAATGGTAACACCAAAGACACATTTCTTTAGATTTAATCGGACATTATGTTCCAAGAGGTGATCAAAGATTTTATGCAAGTCCTCAAGATGTTGACCATGAATTTTGGATTTGGCAATGAGGTCATCAATGTAGTCTTTGATAGTTTTGTGCATCATATCATGGAAAATGTAGGTCATGGCACGTTGGTAAGTTGCCCCAATATTTTTGAGGCCAAAAGGTATGACCTTGTAACAAAAAGTCCCCCAAGGGGTCGTGAAAGAGGTCTTATGCTGATCGTACGGATTGACATGAATTTGATTATAACCTAAAAAACCATCCATGAGTGATAGTATTTCGTGTCCAGATGTAGCATCGACCAAAGTGTCAATATTAGGGAGTGGAAAATTGTCCTTGGGATCAGCTTTGTTAAGATCCCTAAAATTGATGCAAATGCGGATACCCCCTTGGGTTTTTCGATGGGGACCATGTTTGAAACCCACTCAGGGTAGTCGATAAGCTGTATGAAGTCAACATCGAGGAGTTTCTATAACTCCTATTTGACAATAAGCGCAATGGTGGGGTGCATGCGACACAACTTTTGTCTGACAGGTTTGGCATTGTCATCCAGGATAAGGTTGTGCATGACTAACGATGGGTCAAGGCCATGCATATTTGTGTAGGACCATGCAAATACCTTAATGTAGTACCTAAGGAAATTGGTATAAAGGACATGTTCTTCTTCGGATAGGCTAGAAATGAGGTATACGATGTGAGGGTGTTTCGGATTGTTGCCAATGTCAACTTCAATAGTGTCCTCGACAAGCATGTGAGAACCATCATGAAGTTGAGCAGGTGTGGGAATGAGATGAAGGTCATCGATGGACTCAAGAATTTGGAATTCATCATCTAGATAGAGATATGTATGATTAATCCATGGGTGGTGGGGTGGGTTGGACGACAAAGGTGCATTTATAGATTGCAACATGTGTGCTATTGAAATAAATTCGATGATAGTGGGGTTGTCAGAGATATCATCAAAATCAACAAAATCAGTGATATGAGGTGGAATGTAATTGGGATGGTTTGGATATCATAGCAGAGCATACAAGTCAACAGATATCATGTTGACCGAGGTGCTATATAGGGGATATGTAGGTGATGAGGGTTGTGATGAATCAGATGAGGATAGCAATGAATCCAAAAAAGGTTGGTGGTAACCTAGGTTTAACACCATAGGTGGTGAAGGGGAATGAGAATGTGGGCCATGAGGTAGCGGTAGTTCTTGAATGAGGAAAAATGGAATAGCGGGTGGGGGTGAAGAGGGTGGCTCATCAGGCAAAGGCGAGTCGATAGGTAAAGGTGGATAAAGTGATAGGGTGATGAAGTGATGGGTGAGGGCTTCAACTTCATGAGGTGAGAGGGGCTCATGTGGTGGGGATGGTAGAAATAACGTGAATGGAAAATCAATTATGGAATGAGGGGAAGAACTATTTATCGATAGATTAAGCTCAAATTCCTCATCGAATAGAAGGTCAATAGGATCAAGATCTAGATTTTTCAACTCATGCTCAAGAGTACTGATTGTCAGAGGATGGTAACCAATACCTGATCGGTCGGTAGGTTTACACTAAGGAGGATTGATATGGGTGTGACACCCCTGTTCATATCTCCCTAGACCATAACCATGCTAGTTATACATATGCAGATAATGCTAGACAAAATTAGGATTGGACATGTGGTCAAGGTTACCATAAAATCTGGTTTGTGGCGATGGAGGTATTGGAGGTTCTACGGATGAATCAAGTCCCCCATATACAAAGTTCATGCAATTATCGGGAGGACCGAGAGGAACCACTACCCCAATAGTCAAGGGCACATCATGAGGTCGGCCAAAGTCATGGGTGGATTGGATGTTGGATGGAAGGACCCGAGCATTGCTTATGTGATACTCACCCGGACTTGGTGTGGTCATGAGTATCGAAACATGAGGAGGGGTCGTATGCTCAGGTTGAGAGGAGGACCCCCTAGGTGGTGAAAAGGATGGTAGAATGGATGGAGTAGGATTGGTAGGTGAAGGGGATGAAGCGAGAGGATCTGATTGAGCTAATTGGTCATCAAGTCGAGTGGCATGCTGTGTCCACTTGTAGCACTCAACAGGCATTCTAGTAATGGTATGATTGGTGTGGGTGAATTGAGAAGTGGATATGGAAGCTATGGTGGGTAAACTAGAGATTTACCTATGTCTGTGTCGAGCATGGCATAAAGTGGTAGTAATATGGAGGAGGTGTGGGAAGAAGAGGTGAATAAAGTAGGTGGTGTAGAAGACGAGGGAGGAAGAGATGCTCGTGTGGTAAAAGAGGACTGGTGTGAATATGGGGGTGGAACTGATGAGGATGAAGGGGGTATGGAGGGGATGGTGAGCAAGGACTCGAGCTGAATCAAAAATCAAGGTGGATTACCTTGATAAGAGAGGGTTAGCAATGGAGGTTTTAAAGGAAGGTGGGGGTGGTAAGCGAAATGATGATGAAAGGGTCGATGGGGGACCATATGATGAAAATGGTGGATATCTAGTGGATGGATGAGAAGCAAACTATGGTGTGAAAGGAGGTAGCTACGAGGATGAGGATGCTTGTTGTAGATAAATCTATAGCAAGGGATGGGATAGATTGGGTGATGATATCTGGTAGTATTAAGAGGGGTGTGAAAAGTACTGATGTGGAAGTGAGGAGGGGGGCTGGGGAAGGCTAGTAACTCGATGAAGATTATTGAGATGGCAGGGTTTGGGAAGATGGTATGGTGGGAGGATCGATGGAAGGAGGGGTAGATATCATACCAACTGTCTAGACAATGGTGACGACATCAGGTATGATTTGGAAAATGACTGGATTGGAGTCATCCCCCAAGAGCAGATGGGAAGAATGCTCTAGGAATGAATGGGTGGTAGAAGGTGAGGTAGGTGGTATGAAATCATCCACCACCATGATAGGTATAGGGCGACTAGGGGGAGTATATATGACATGTTGGAAATAGGTGGATGGGGGATTGGGAGAGGAGAGATCTTCCAAGGGATGGGTCTCCTCAAAGGTCTCATCCAAGAGATGGGATGGAGAAAAAGATGCCATATGGGAGATAGGACTAGAACTATTGGTAGAAGGCCCAATAAATAGGTCAGGTGGACCTACAGGAGTAACCTGATTAGAATCAAAGGGTGGATCAGTGGTCTAAGAAGTAGAAGCACCTGTGGTCATGACAGTCCATTGAGTAGCCTCGATAGCATGATGAAGTACTTAACACGTCTGACTATGCGTAACCAGTATGGTGATGTGTACAAAAGTGTGATAAAAACCATCATATATGAAATTTAAACTTTGGAAATGCCTATGGATGGCTAGAACACTATCTATTCTCAAAAACATAGGTTTGCACGGGGGGGTGAAAACTGCCTCAGAGACTAGAGGTTTGCACGGGGTCATGCGAATCACTCAAAATGAGGAACAAATGATAGATATGTGCGGTGGAAGGTGTCTGTATGCTGTGGGTGAAATTTGGGACTTAAAAAATAGGTTCACACACTGGGGTGCAAACTACCTCTATAACCATAGGTTTGCACGTGGGTGTGCGAACTACCAGAAATAGTAATAAAGGGTGAATTTTATACTGTGGAGACCCTATGTGTGCTGTGTAGACCTGTTTGGTGCATTTTTGTAGCCTAGAAGCTAAGTTTTGCATAGAATCATATGAATAGATCTGAGTGTAGAAAAATCACACTAGGGAGTTTAAATTACCTAAAAACAGATTATGCAGTGTATAGCATGGAAGTGAAACTGTGGAACAACTGAAGAGTGAGTTATAGTACATTTGATATGCTATTGTAACCACTTTCATGAGACTCAAAAATAAGCAAATGTTCTTTCTTTTTGGTTTTTCATGTATTTTAATGAAAGTATGTATTTGCCCTAAGAATAAATCATGAGAATGGGTGAAATCTACTTTGAATCAGGTATGTTGTAGCATAGAACCTTCTGCAATGCCCAAAAGTGCATAGAATAAAACTATGTTTCCAATGGGCGAGTGGCAACCTAGATGGATTTTGGTATAGTAAAATGGTATCCAAAGGGGGGAGACTCAAAATTCTCTAATGAGTCCAATAAACTCTCGTGAAGAGAGCACTGTCAATGTGTTGCTACCAGCATACCCATGCTTTTGCTTGACCCTCACATTTAAGGCATCCATAGTAACGATCAACTATGCCCACTAATTATTTGAAAAGCCCTATGGTAAAGGGGCTTTCTAAAACTACCCACTCTGAAGGTACCTTCCAGTGATGAATTATGGAGGACCAACACTTGAAGTGGGAAGGATTGACTGGGTATTAATACCAGAATGATCCACCTGGGGGGATACTATGGTGACTAAAATTGAAGGTGAGCCACCGAAGGATAGAACTCCAACCTCACTGAACTCTGGTGTTGAATTGGTGATGAAATCCAATTCATGCTGGAGATGAAATCCAACTCTTTACATCATTTAGATGGAACACAAGTGTGTGGTGTTTGTCTGTGTGGTACTATTTCATAAGCAAATCTAATCTAAATGCATTTTTGAAATAAAGCTATGCTAGGATACCTTTTCAAAGCAAATCTACTTGGTTTTTTCACAAAAAGGAAATTTGATCTATTGATTTGCAAAAGGGAAATGCTCTTGAAAGGAAATGAATAAAATGGAAACTAACTAAATGCTTTTTGGAAGGAAAATGACTTGAAGGTAAATCTAATTAAATTATTTGGGGGGTTACAACTGTGATATCCTTTTAAAATTTTTACCTTGAAGGCTACAATGGGGTCTTTCCTAAGGAAGCCCTTTCGGATTTGGGAAAAAAGCAGCAAGATTCATCCTTTTGTGTTCCTCAGTGTAGGTGGGCTTGTTGCTCGTGGGCCATCACTTTTTGGATGTGTTCTTGTACTTGCTGGACCTGTTAACCTGCAAAATCTTGTTAGTGTGTTTGGGGGTCTACCTCAGTCAAATCCCATGTTTATGAAGACAAAAGACACATTAAATAAGCTTAAAACATGAAAATAACTACTGGAAACAACATAAAGACACTAAACTAAACTATGGTTACATTTTTTGATGATTATCATATCTGTAGCAGAGGTTCGCACCTTGGGGTATGAATCAATCTTGGACCGAGTGGTTCGCATGAGGTTGTGCGAACCTATCCTTTTTGTACTAAATCTGCAAATTAGTTTTTCTAGTTGTCCTAGAGCCATTGTTTGTTTGATTTTTGCGTAGCACATGAGCTCCAAAAAAATCTCTTTCCTCCTTGGAAAAAAAAATGGCTAGGAAGAAACCTTTGGGAAGAAAGGATAGATTCATTCCTAGAAAATTCCATCTCCTATCAATCCATTTTCTTAAAACCAAATCCCTTGGACAAGACTTATTAAATTTACCAATGACTTCCTTATCTTTGAGCAACAAGGATCTCTACTCTATGAGGTCCTCCCTAAACTCTACTACTAGGGACTATTCTCAGGATTTAGCTATAAATCAATTCATTGAAAGGAAACTATAACTCTATATTAACTAAAATTTACCAGTATATCCTATAAAAATTATATTATTTGAAAATAAACCTATAATAATTTGCATGCAAAAATTCTAAGAAAATGAAGGGATAAATAAAACTTAGTTGAAAAAATCTATGCCTAGATAAAAAATTTTGCCTTGTTGATGCCCTAGCCCTAAATTGCTCCTCCCACCATCTAAACCTTGGTTTATAGAAATCTACAATTTTGTTTCTTGACTTGAAAAATTATCATTGCCCTTGTTTTGGATGGTTGATTTCATAGGGTCACATCTCCCTCAATACTACTCAAATTCCTTCATATGACCACTCATTTTAAATATTTTCAAATTTTGTATAAATTGGTCCAAGAGTCATCTTAATTAGACAACCCTGGGCAAAGATATGTCTCCTAAAAGATGATACATTTTTCTAAAAAAAATTATCGTAATTAGATGACTATCTTCACATGGTCATATCTCCCTCAATACTACTTGAATTATTTTGAAAGGACACTTATTTCAAAGCTCTTCAAATTTCACATAAAATAGCATAATAACATCTTAATCAGACAAGTCTATGCAAAGATATGGCTTCTAAAATATGATTCATTTTTTAGAAAAAATTACCCTAGCTCTATCAATTCATAAGAAAATAAAAACATTAAAGTTAAAAAGATTTATCTTTCTTAGAATCTAATTTTTTTTTATAAGTAACTAGAATTTTATATACAAATTGGATTTTTTAAGAGGATCCCAAAACATTATAACAAAAAGGGCCATAGCACCGATATTTAAAACAATTCCTTAGTACATGAAAATAAACACAAACTAAAAGGGAAAGGGCTAGAAACAACCCTTGATCCAATAGAAAGACTAGATTCTAGAACCAACTAGTGAGACCCACTTTGCCAAAATATCATCCTCCCATTGTTGGTAGTCTGGGATCCTCCTAGGGGTGGATACAACAGTTTGGGATCCACCCGAGGGTGGATACAATAGTTTGGGATCCTCCCGGGGGTGGATACAATGCACCTACCCAGACCTACGTAGGGAGAGCGGGAAGGCCAAGAATAGCCTGCAACCAAAAATCCTGCCCGAAAACCTAAATTAGGGATTTTTAGAAAACTAGAGAGGATCCTCACCCAGGGATGGCTCGGGATGCAACCCAGGGTGTAGCGGAGCAATAAGCAGTCGTGCGAGCAAAGAAGTAAGCAGCACCGGGATATAGGCCAGGATCAATAGTGGGATACAACCTGGGAAATGGCATCAAGATCCTTAAAGAAAAAAGTGGGAAGCCTCTGCTTGAGCCTGAAAATAGGAACAACACTACTAGGGATATCTACAGGCCAAGATATCCCTATGCATAGTAAGGAGAAATACGAGGAATCTGGAAGGATCCAGGGAAAACAGCAATAGGTGCAAAGACATGATCCCGAAAGCCAAAAATGAAGGAGGAAGGAGGGGCCATAGTTGCAAATACATTGATCTCCCCCAGACTAGAGAATACAAAAGGAAGCCCCCACCACTCCAGTAGAAAGGCCCAAGAACCACCATCCTTGCTCACGAATAGATCCAGGGAACTGGGACTAGAAGCCCCTGAACAGGAACTAAAATGAACAACCTGAGGATCCCAGGTGGGAAGCGATAATAGGCACAAAGATGGGATCCTCGAAAGCCTAACCTGGGGGAACCAGGGTCTGCATGCACTGATCATGGGTCCCCCCAAGATCCAGACATGCAATAGAAACCCTAGGAACCCCAGAATAAGGGACCAAGATCCCCCCATCCTTGCTCATGGAAGCTTTAGGGAACTAGGACTAGGGTTGGGAACAACCCAGGCAGAGGAAGAGGCCCACCCCGAAGGCCAACCAATGCCCTGGGTGTCCACAAAAATGCAGATCCAACAAGAAGAAGCCTCCGAATAGGAAATTGAAAAGGGCCCTACCCAACGGGATGGGACCAACAGCAACCATGGGCATCCCATAGAGGAGTCACTGGCATAAGAGGAAAATGGCCCTCCCAGACCAACCCCAAAGCAGAGAGGACCTCATAGGATGCACCAAGAAGCAGTAAAAAACCCAACCTGCCACCACCACCGAAAGAGGAAGCCCTGGGAACCAGATCCACAAAAACCTGCAAAAAACCCCAAGAGAAATCCTGAGGGAGATCGAGTAAGGGATCCCGAAAGCATGCAGGAAACCCTAGGAGACCCTTGGGATGCACCAGACCCTAGGATCAGGCAGAGAAACCTTGAAAATGCTGGGAAGGGATAAAAAAGTGGAGAAGGATATTCCCCTAAGGAGATCATCTAATACAAAGCAATCCTAAAGCAGGATAACTTGGGATGAGTCAGGGACTAGACAAGAACTAGGGGAGGGGGAGCAGGGAGAGGGAGCAGGACCCTCTAGAATCTAAATTTTTAGTTTTTGGATTTTTTCAATTTACTATTAAAATTTACAAATTTAGATTTATAATTTTTAGCTAAATTTATATATGAATTACTATTAATTTTAAATGATAAATTCTCATTGTCCAATTTTAGGTGATGAAACCTTTGGTTAAGGTTCTTTGCCTTGTAGAATGAGATAAATTGCCAATGGGATATTTATATGAGGTCATTTAGGGCAAACAAGATCATCAAAAATTACTTTGGAGAAGATAAGCATGAATACTATCCCATTTGATAAATTATTGATAAGAGATGGATGAGGTAACTCTATAAACCTTTTCATTCCAGGGGATACATCTTGAACCCCAAGTTCTTTTTAAGTGAATATTTTCACGATGACAAATAAGTCCAATATGGCTTATACGCTTGTGTTGAAAGATGATAGATGATGCAAACAAGAATCACCTTATCCCCACTGAGTTACAAATATACAAAATATATCAGGAGAGGTTGTTTTCATTTCCTTTTTGTATTCCATCAACGCAGTCCTTGCTGCTAGACAAAAGTTTTAAATTTTTAATCTTGTTTAATTGAACTTTACTTGTAATTTACAAAATCATAAAGATAATTGTATAATTTTAAAAAAAAATGTTTTTGCATATTTTGGTGGGAATATTATGGTGCTATAATGTCAAACCTTCACAAGATTTCCATCTACATTTTGAATTAGTGTAGTGTTTTTGGGTGTGAGAATAATTGGTCTTTACTTGAGGCCATATACACTAAATAATGTAATAGATTGATCCAAGAGTGCATTAATAACCCTTTATTCATCCAACACAAAATATTTATCTTTGTGTTAAACAAGTGGAAGGGGTCAAAATGGTTGATGCAACCCACTTTCATAGTGGGTTGTTGATTTTTCAAAGGAGGATATTATGTTCACTGAGGAGGATATGAACATATTGATGGATGAAGCAAAACATGCTTGAGAATTGAAGGAAATGAAAGATCCTACGTTTGATTAGCTTCAACCACCTATCCAAGCATTGGATTCAAGGATAAGAAAGGGAAAGTAATGAACAATTTAAAACTACTTCCATTTGTTGTATTTTGTTGGTTTGTGATGATTAGAAATTGTAATTGTATTTTATTTGTGAGAATCTAATAGAAAATTTACTTCTTGATTCTCTAGTTTTTGTTTTAAATACATTTTTTGTGAATTAAATTATTTTCTTTGATATTTTTCCTAGGATTTTGTCGAGATTTTCGTTGAGTTTTTGCCTACTTGTTGAGGACTCTCTAAAATTGGATCGTTGAGTTTTTGTTGAGTTATGATTTTTTCAACTAATATATGGACATCCATTAAAGAATAATTGGAAATGGTTTTTCTTTGGACATTGTGGTTGTTAGTGCTCTAATAGACATGTAGGAAAAATTATGTTGCATGAAATTTAGAAATGGTTAAAGCTTTCAAAAATGGACATGCCTTAGGAAATATGAGTCCTCAAATCATTTAGAAACACACAAGTGATAAAGGACATTTCTAATTTAAAAAATATGTAATAGTTATAAAAATTGAGACAACATTAAATTAACAATATCACAAATGGCTGAAAACACATTTAACAATTAAGTCTCATATAGTGTATAGTGGTTAATATTAAAGCTCAAGCTTTATGGATTAGGATCTACATGCCTTGCAAAACTAAACAGCATAATATGAACTATAATATAGTTCTTAATCTTCAAAATCATAAAAAACCATTACCAAAAATTGAAGAAGATCCAACTATTATGATTTGAATAGCGGTTGTATGAACAAGAATTTCATCATCCTCAAGATTAGGGGTAGCCATGAAAATATCATAAGTTAAGACTTTTGGGATCAACATCCCAATATTTTGTTTTCTCCCTTGTATGGTGTTCTTTTTTTGGAAGAAATAAACCAAACATTAGAATGCAACAAAAAAAAAAAAAATCCTTCACTTCTTTCTTTTGTTTTTCTTCACCAAGTTAGTGAATCCATATGTGCTTCAATTCCTCTTTGTCATTGAAGAGTGTGTCATTTGTTCTAGATTCTACACCCTATAATTATTTTCAAGTCATCATCCTTTTGTTCAGTTTTTCCTCAATTTAGAATTTATTTATAGTAGTTCAATTGTATTAAGTGGGTCATTGTGTCCCATCTGGACCCTATGCAAATACCCATGAAACACCTAAAAACTTGAACTTTGGACACTTTATGGTTCAAAGTGATAATAAATGTTAGAAAAGTATCTTAGAAACATCAAGAAATATGGGAAGTCAAGATGATGATTTTGTAGAAGTTTTTGTGGAGTTTCCAAGGAGTTTCTACATTTTATAAATGGGGAAATAAGGGCATGCTAGGAATTTCTTGCAATATAGATGCAAATTATGAAAGAATACATGAGACATGGGGCTTGTTTAGAAAAATGCATGATGTAAACATGGTTTCATAGACTACAATATTTTTATCTTGCTTCTATATTCTCTTGCATATGGCTTGTGGTGAATGTTAAACTTTATGTAATTTGTGGAAACTATTATGAAAAATTATATTTTGGTTATGGATTGAACCTTTGTAGTAGAGCACCAAACTACCAAAAAGGAATTTAAAACATAGAAAAGAAATCCAACTAATGTGAGAAATAGCATGTGGTTAGTTCAAATCCTAAAACTAAAATAAAATCACTTGAAAACAAAGGAAATATCTAAAATATAAAATTCCCTTTCATGTGTTGACCTAATATTTTCTTAATGTAAATTGTTGGTATAATTAGATGTGGTGAGGAAAGAGAGACCTCTATGGAGATATTCCCACTTGTCACCATAATCAACCAAAAGCTCCATTCCTATCCATAATCAACTAAAAATGACATTCCTCTTATGGATTCTTCCTTCATCCAAGTGGCCCTTTCTTTCATCATGTGCATAAATGAGGGTCAATGAGAAATGAAAATATTTAAGTGAACCTTACTAATATTTTAGATCTACCTAGATCCAAAGATGGAGATTGTTTTAATCTATGGGTTGAAAAAGGATACTACTATTGGAAGGAGAGAGGGGGAATTTTAAAACTCATATCTATTATTTTATCAAAAACTTATGTTTGAATTTATCATAAGATTTTAAAATTAATGTATGTAGTTTTTTCCTCATATTATTTTCATACATCTTAGGAAGACAAGATTTAAGTGATTACTTTATGTGTTATATGTGTTCTTTTTTTAATTATTTGTCTTTTTGGATTATGTCTTTCAATTAAAGTGATGAGTTTAATGTTATTGTACTACAAATACCAAAAAATAAAATGAGATTAGGATTTTATGCTTGGCACATAATAGCATTTTATATGATCAACTAAAAGAGGAAAACAAGAAAAGGAAAATAAGATTTTACTTTATTTGATGACAAAATGTGGCTCTACATTGCATTTTCTTTGAATTGATAAGGAAATAATTTAATGATATATGGGGAACTTAAAAGGTAATTTATTTATTTTTCTTTTCTCCCTCATGCATTGACTTTAGTGATGATGTAATAGAAATGATGCAAAAATATGAATGTAATAGCCTGAATCATATGTGTACAAAGCATGTAGCACAACTTACAATATTAGTTTCTAAAATGTATGCAATCTTTATTACTTCTCTTCCTCTTACAAATGTATCATAAAACTCTATTACAATGATGATAACAATGCTATCTATACTCGCTATGATCACTATGATTGCTATGCATGCTATATTCACCCATGAAGTAATATATAGTCATTGTAGAGTGACTCTTTGGTTACTTGACTATTCCTTTCCTTATATCAAGTCTCATGACTCTTGGCTTCTCTACTTGACATTTGCATACACATGACTATCTTGTATGCACACCTATACATGATTCTTCACGTAGCACTCTCTATTTTAAGGACACTTGTGCACACTTACATGTAAGACACTTGTGCACATATACACACATCACACTTGCACACTTAAATGACACTTGTGCATTTCTTGCACATACACACTTATATAACACTTTTGTATTTCCTACACATTATTACATTACATAAAATATTTACTTACACTCTAATATAAGACTTGACCCTAGTCTAATATTTACAAGGTGTACCATGAAGGTACCATGGGGGTACATTAGAATGTACCAAATAATATAATATTCTCCAACACCCCCTTATATTACATTATTTGGTTATTGAAGACTTTAGTCTTCAATTAAGGTCATCTATCTTCAAGTGATCCTGGGACCTATCTTTGCTTTATTCTCTTTCTATTTTCTTGATATGTTGTCATTATGTATCCTGATAAAATGATCGATTAGTATATTTCAAAATCTATGAGAGAAATTTATCTTCATTGAATATCAATTTTGTTGAAAGAGTTTTGAATCCATCTCCATTTGTTGTTACCATTGCACAACCTACTCCAATTGGGGACCCACTTGAAATTTTGAGTTTTATACAAAGGTGTTTACATCTATCCTTTTAAGATTACTCAAATTGAATATCAATTGCTTTTAAGAGTTTGGAAAACTAAGCTACTTTTTAGGGTTTTCATAATTCTACCACTTTTGTTCCTATAATTAGCTATAAGCTTAAAATGGCCATAACTTTTTCTAGAGAGCTCTATTTGATGTGATTCAAAGCCTAATGGAAATATTTTGAGATAATATTTGCAATGGTAACAAATTCACATACACAACGTAAATATTTTAGGAGATATGTCAAAAATACCATTCAGCAATACCAATTCCTCCTAACAGTCCACGAATTTCAAAAGGCTATACCCTTCGATCCATAATAAAATTTCTAGTTATTTCAACTATTCTAGATACCCATTTAGAAGAATTAGAAATGGTTTTTTTTTTTAAATTCTAGATACTTTGAAATTTTTACCCTTTTTTTACACTACACAATTATTCTGAGCTCCTGATCAAAACATTAAATTTCATGGATTCAATAAGAAAAGTTTTATTCTCCATTAAATCAGGTTTAAAATCAGCTTTTAGATAAGTATAAATATACCCATGTTTGTTGTATGCAATTACCTTCCTTATCGCTAGCTAAACTATCCATTTTAATGGGTTATGGCACCAAAGTTCATTTAAATTCATAGTCTTCCACACCGCCAAGAGATGACATCATTCATCAATGGTAAATTGCCACTAAAATTAGCCCAAAAGCTACTCCTATGACTACACACCTCGCTCCCTCATTGGCATTAAGATTTAAAACATTAGGTAAATAAAATTTTCATTCCTATTCATCCATTTTCCTCCAATAGGAAGCTAGCGCCCATTTCCCCACTCCATTCATATTAATCCATCATTTCGACCAATAGGAAGTAAGTGCTCATTTTCCTTGCTCCATTATTATTTGTCCATCACTCCAACCAATAGGAAGAAAGCCCTCATTTTTACCTGCTCCACTCCAGTCCATTGATCTCATTTCTTCGACTCAATCCCAATTGCCCATTTTCAACCAATAAAATGCCACCACTCATTTTCACTACTCTACTCCACTTTGTTCAATTTCCCACTGCATTCTTAGCCATGGATTTCCTAAACCAATCAAATCCCTCCACATCATGCATACATTTTCAAGAATCTAAGGTAAACATCTTAATATTAAAGTAAATTTTATAAGGATGGGACCTTATCATCGATATATAGTTTAAACAAGAACCTTAGCAAATCTTAAGCAAAAAGAAAGAAATTTTATACCATAAGAGCCTAACCATGTACATTGGACTTTTGTGGATGACCTAATACTTTGAAAATGAAATAGTGTTAGATCTTATTGAATACGTATGGAATTTGTTGAATTTTAATGGGAACACCATGGGTATTGCCAACATGTATGCACCTAATGATGGGCCTAGTCACTCTACCCTTTGGTGGTACCTAGCTGATCACCTGCCAATGGCATATTGGATTTTTTATGGTGATTTTAATATGGTTGAGCATGCTGAAGATAAATTTGGTTGCCTCCCGATGCGCTGGTGTGTTGGAGAGTGTGAGGCTTGTTTTTTTTAAATGCAGATGGGGTCTTTTTTATCCCCTTTTTTGTCAACATAATTACGTGCCTCTACCTTGGTTCACATGGTCTAATTTTTAGGTGGGTAATGATAGAGTTTGCAATTCCCTTGATCGAGTAATGATGTCAGAGCAACATTATTTTTATTCTCCTCCATAAATAACAAGATTATGATAGTCTGGGATCAATTCCTATTATCAGATCATTTTCCAATTTTCTTTTGGATTGAGTGGAGTGGTCGTCAATTTAATTTTTAGTGCAAGAAATTTTATTTAAATAATTCTTTATTGCAACACCTTAGAACCATTGCTATGATTGAGTGAATCTAGAATTTATTACCTCGACCTCCTCACTCTGTTAGTTGGATTTCTTGGTGGAATGAAGCAATTGCCCGTACTACCTCTTTCATGCGGTATTTTAGAAAACAGGTGGCACATGTCAGAAAGTGTGCTCATTTGGCTATTACAAAGGAGTATCAATTAAATTATGATTGATGGAAAATCATCAGTATGATCGAAAATAAAAAACCAGAGTTTCTAGTCTTCACTACCAAATTATAGCCCATGAATGACATGAAGCCAAGGGGCTCAGATTTGGGCTTGTCTGCACTGGATGAGGGTTGGTGATTTCCTATCCAAAGCTTTTTTTAAGTATATTCATTATATGCATGCCAGGATTTAGATCAAGGCTATTTAAGTCTCTCATGGTAGGTTGACTTCTCTTCCTGATATTGCTTCGACCTTTGTGGATCATTATAAGCTTGTTTTTCAAGCTCAACAGGATTCTCTAGAACATTAGATGGTGCTCCAACAATGTCTTGATGTTGTTCGTGCTAAGTTATATGCTTATGATAAACTTATTTTTGAGGCTCCTATTTTACTTTATTAGATTCATAATGCTCTTATGACTATATCATATGACAAGTCCCTTGGTCTTGATGGTTTTCCATGTGAATTTTATAAAGCCACTTGGAAGTTTATTGGGCCTAATCTACTCAATGTCTACAATGAAGCATTAGCCAATAATTCTTTGGGTAATATTATCAATCGTGGAAACATTAAAATTATTCCTAAAGCAAGAAATCCTGAGCTTATCACTAGTTTGTGACTTATTACTCTGCTTAATGTCTCTTACAATATTTTGGCTAAAGCTTTAGCTCTCCATATTCACAAAATTATCCTTGTGATTATCATACTAGATCAAACGGGCTTCATTAAAGGGTGTTACATATTGGATAATATTATTGTTATCTGGGAAGGTTTAGAATGGGCTTGTATATCTGGCCAAAAGTCCCTTTTCCTTGAACTAGACTTTGAGAAAGCTTATGATCATATTAAGTGGCCTTTCATTCTTTCCATGCTCCAAGCTCTTGGCTTTGGCCCCTTTTTTATCAGGGCTATCAATATGTTGTTTTTTTATGCTTTAGCTTGTCTTACTATTAATGGACTTAGGTCAAAGGATTTTGGTTTGTTTTGTTCTATTCTCTCGGGTTTTCCTTTTGTCCTCTCACTTTACATCCTTGTTGCTAAAGCTTTTGGTTATCTTCTTGCCAATCAAGCGTCTAAGGGGTTAATCAAAGGTATTTTTTCCTGATATGTCCACCCAAGTTATTAATGGGCACTTTGCGGATTATTCTTTTATCACTATCAATGAGAATGAGGTTTCAGTTTCAACTACTTTATTTTGTTTGGACAAATTTTGTAAGGCCTTGAGATCCAACATCAAATGGTCTAAGTCCCTTTGTTTCTACCTTTCTTCTTCTTCTATGCCTACTTGGATTAGATATTTTTCATGGCATTGGCTTCAAAGGGGTGAGCATTTTAAGTTCTTAGGAATCCCCTTTACTTTTGATAGCTCACCCTCTGAACTGTGGTAGTATATCATAATAGAATTGAAAAGAAGATTTCTTGTTGGGCCTTGTATCCCCTCTCTCTTGTCAGCAAGTTTTAGGTTTGCACAAATATTCTTGCTACCACCCATGTTTATTACTCTTCCTATTGGGCCCCCTCTAAGAATTTTTATAATAAGTTGGCCAGACTCCTTAGGGATTTTCTTTGGGCCAAGGGAAATAATTCACGTGGTTTTCATTGAGTTTCTTGGGATATTTGTTGCACACCTACTGATAAGGGTGGAATGGGCATCATTGAAATTTATAGACAAAGTATTTCTCTTATACTAAGTGGGTGGTTAAAGATATTTAAGGTCGTGAAGCCTAGAATATTTTGATTCATCATTTTATTTCTTCAAGGCTACTTTATGGGTGCAAAGCTTGGGCTAATATTGGCCTCTATACTCTCATCATTACTTTTGCTCCAGTTAAGATTCAGGTTTCCTTTGTTGTTAAAAGTATTTTGTGAGCTTTTGAGGAAATGAAACCTCATCTTCATTGGATTGATGATGGTTTTCATAATGGTCTTTCATTCAATTCTTAGAATATTTGGTGGTCTCCTATTCTATCTAACTCTTGAGTTCTTCTTGCTAATACGCCAGGGATTAAAAATTTGAGGTTTTTTACAAGGGCATCTACTATATTAATGATTTAGTGCATTCTCGATACTAGATTCCTTGGCCTAATCTCAAACAAAAATTTAATCTTCAAAATTTAGATCTTCCTTTTATTCTTAAGATTCAAGAGCTCATACTTGATATCATGCTTCATAAGCTTGGCCTTCAACCCCCAAGTGCTTGGTGGAGGGATTGGTGCTGGAATGTAGATACTCCTTTCAAGAACTACTCTTCTTCCTTGATTTATCAACTACTTAGTCTTGTTTCCCTTGGTGTTTATAAACTTAATGAGATATGACAGACTCATTCTACCTCATATACTTGGATTGCTCATCTAAACCATATTTGAAAGTCTAAACTTGAACTCAATACTACCTTTTTTCTCTGGTCTCTTATTTATCAATGGCTTCCTATGGGAGAGAGACTTAGTAGGGTTGGTCTTCCTAATCCTAAGTGTCCAACTTGTGGTCATTTTGATACTTTCAAACATCTATTTTGGTTCTACCCTCATGCTTAGTCTACTTGGTCCTAGATTCACTCATTGTTCAAGCCCTTTCATCTTGAATTTTTTAGATGGCAGATGATATTTTTTGGAGATAACAGTTGATGGCCTGCCTATATTGCTGCTCTATGTAATTTCTTCCATGCTATTATTTTTTTTCAACTTTGAAAATCTAGGAATGCTACTATCTCTGGAGATTCAATTTCTAGTTAGTTTTCCTTGCATGAAAATATTGCAATATTTTTTGTTGTTATTGTTCAACTCCATTCACAGGCTTCCAAGTTGACTCATGAGTTGGTGCATTTAATAAATCTTGTCAGGTTTTGGTGTGAGGCTCCATGCACTATCAACATAGCTTCACCTAACCTCCTTCCACCTTAAGGTCCCTCTATTTCTTTGAGGCCTCGGAGTAGCAGGTTAAGGGGTTGACATTTTATAGCATCGAGTTGTTCTGTAAGTGCCCATAGTAGGGCTCGGTCTCCTCTTGGAGTGTCTCCCTTTGTTTAGTTATTTTGTTTATTTACCCTTTTAGGGGTTGGTTTTGTTTTTGGCCTCAAGTCTCTACGATGTTGATTGTTTGGGTGGCCTTGTGCCCCGAGTTGTGATTTTTCCAACCTCCTTTTTATTGTAACCTCTCTTATTTTTTTATTGAATATAATTGTTGGTTCTAAAAAAAATTAAAGCAAAATAACCTAATATTTGAATCTAATATTTCAACATGGAATTAATAGCACTATACTTTAATACTTGATTGTTAAACCTTAGCAAAAAGGGAAAACCTCCATCAACGTATTCTAACCCTTAGCATTGGACCCAATTTTTTTTACATGGGATAATAGCGAAAGGGGGGAGAAACCTTTGTCTACGAATATTGAACCTTAGACCAAGATTTTAATAAAGAATTAAAGCTTAGAAGCATCAAATTAATAAAATTAAATGGCCAATAAGAGCACTCCTTTCTTTTAAAATGATTTATAATCAAAATCTTGCATAAAGGGAAACCTAAATAAAGGGGATAAATAAATAAATAATATATTAACAACTTAATTTATTATAAACAATTAAAATGTCCATTCATTGACCATATTAAAATAATTTTTCTATCAAATTAAATTTGAAATAATGAATCATTTTTCTTCTTGATTTACAGGCAACAATGAAAGCAAAAGACGAAGGTTGAGAGATCCAGAAATGAAGATGCATTGAACTTGGACCTAATTCAAAACCTGGTGCATGAAAACTCAGACCACTTAGAACATGATGATTCAACTATCTAATCTCCACAAGGACACTACTGAAGTGGTTAGAAGATCCATGGCTAAAATTAAAGATCAAAATCAATAAAATTATAGACTGCCACATCATCCAAGCAAACAACTCATCCATACAGTTGTAAAACACTTAAAATTCAATATTGTAAGGCTATAAATAGCCATTGAGACCCCATTCCAAAAGGTCGGATTCCACTTTTAGCAATAGGTCTTTTAGAATTTTCTTTTCTTTGTAGATGGTGGACATTTGCACCCTTGACATTGTACCTTGGAGATTTAGTCTTGCAATCACATGATGTTAGCAATTATGAGGATGTAATGATTGAATAAATCTTAAGTAATACAAAGTATTAGAGTTCTTGGTGTAATCTACGCATGTTGATGGTGGTTACATTTGGGTCAATTCTAGTATTTTATCTTTTTTCCTTAAAATATAGCACCACTTTGACCTAAGATTGTGCAAAGGTTGGTCAAGTCAAAGCTGGTTAAATTTAGATTTGTTGCTTCAATAGATTCAGAATAAGCTCTCAAGAATGCAATGGCTTATTTTTTTTCTTCCTTTAACCCTTTCCTTATAAATTTTCTTTAAAATTTGCTTAGAATAGGAGTAGAATAGTTGAATTCCATCCTCTGAAACTCATTTTTCATCTGTTATATTTCATAAGTTTCAGAATAGATATTGCTATGTGCTATAATTTACATGATTATGATGCAATGAATGAGGTCTATTGATTACTTTGAGGCAACAAGCCTAGAATCTTGCTTTTCTTTATTTCATTGAAACAATCCTTGATATTAAATATTTATATTTTGATGTTTAGCTGAGTATTAAGCTAGATTTATGTTTCTACAAGTTTAGATAATGAATTGACACTCACCCTTGCAATAGTTATATGTAACCCTGAGTTATCCATATACCTTCCCTTCTTATTCTTTTGATTTAAGATTTGACAATAACATACCCTATCACCCAAACCTTGGGGGAGAAATGTTCCCTTTCAAGAGAGAACAATTATTGTTCTAACCATTGGTGTATGTTGGCAATTGGGCTAATGTATCACTCAACAGAAAATGGCATTAGAGGGAGGGGCATGAATTGTTGATTTATTACTTTAGGGCATGAATTGTTAGATTCATTATCACTTTAAGTTGTGGATTGCTAATTTTCTAAGTCCTCTGAGCCCTTAGTGCTCAACAAGAAATGGTGCTAGAAGGAGGGCCTAAAATGTTTGATTCACTATTACTATAGGTTTAATCAGTTTAATAACCTCAATCGTAAGCTCTGATTCATTCTTGTTATAGATCATTTAAGTCTGAGCTTAATTCTTGATTTCTTGAAATTGTTTAATTCTCATTGTTATACTTTCTCATACATCATACTTCTTGATTGTTAAAACTAGAACCTAGGATTATTATCACCAGGTCTAAGTCCTCTAAAGGTGATACTAAATTTCATAGTCTTTCTCCTCCTAAAAGACCCAAAAATAGTAAAGGTCAATCAAGCACTCTTCCTCTCATTAATACCTCATCTCAATCTATTATACCATTCACTGATATATTTGACACTCCATTAAGTACACCAATGGCAGTATTTTCACCCTAGTTAGGTGGTAGTAGTCCACTGAATATTCCTGGACCAACCCATGATATGCCTAAGAATGCAAAAAGGTACCTACCTAGGTACAGATATGATGGAGCTAGAATAGTTGAAGAACACATACATGCTTATAAAGATGCTTTAATACGGTTACAAGTTGAACATGAAGATGTGGCCTATAGGATGTTTCCTTTCACTTTGGATGAACTAGCATATGATTGGTATATTAGTTTACCTACAAATTCCATTACCTCCTAGGTTGAGTTGGAAACAACATTCATCAGCCAATTCAGATTACCCATAGATCTTGCTATCATATACCATGAATTTACCTCAGCCAGAAGGGAACCCAACGAACCTCTAAGGCTATTCAATACCATATTTCATAAGCTTTATAACCGGCTGACTCCACCCTATACGCTTAATGTTGACACAATCATACAAATGTATTTTAGAGCTTTAGATCCTCTTACATCCATGCTTGTAAGGAGAGCACCTCATATAACCACTCTACCCATGGCATACAATGAAGCCTTAACTATAGAACAATAGTTAATACCTCAAGGTTTTGGAATTGGTCAATTACCTTCCTTAGGACAACCAAGTGCATTTAACCAAGTTCCAATGATTAATCAAGCCCTTTCATAGTAGTTTCCAATGTTGAATACATTACCATAACCTAATTATAATCAATCATTCAATCCCATTACTACTTCTACCCATCTTATTACTCCCACATATCTTGATAATAAATTTACTACTTAGAATATGCCATCATTTCCAAATATTAATAGGTCTTAGAATACCCTAAATTTTCTAAATAATACTCCAAATCAGACCATACCAGCTTTCTTGAATCCTATTTCATCTACCAATAACACAACAAACTAGACTACTATAGCCTAGACCAATAATGCTAATTCTCAATTAGATAACCTATAGAGATTAGTCTAGAAGCTCAATAGTGATATGATTCAAAAGCTCAGTAGTGATATGATCTAGTTACAGAAGTAAGTACCCCATAATACACTTCCTAAAAATAATATTTAGAATAGGAATTTCAATGTCCAAGCATCAAATAACCAATGGGATACTCACCCAGATAATGGAGGAGTCCCAAATATTACTAGAAATCAATCAGATAACAACCTAGGAGCTTCCATAAATTTGGTTGACCTTTCTAAAACTGATTGTCCAAAGTTTAAAACTACTTTAGATGCTGACCAGAAAGAGATAAAAATTTTGGAGTCAATACCCACCAATGAGGATTGTAGGAATCAAGTTAATAAAAATGTAGGGACAACCTTAGTTTTAGAAACATATGAACCATCAAAAGTGGATGAGGAGGAATCTGAAGAAGACATTGAAGAAGAGGTGAAAGCTCACCAACTATTCTAGAAGGATAATGATTATATTCTTCAAAGTAAAGGAGAGGAATCACTAATTTATTTCACACCTCCTAGAGAAACTTCCATCCCACCTGAGGTGCAAGACACTGAAATCCTTGTCCCACCTAAATATCTTGCAATCAACATGCCATTGCCATAGATAGAGAAAAATCTAGAACCAAATAATCTTGGATATGATATTATTGAAGACCTTAATAAATCCAAGGAAAATAGTCCATTGATTGAGATAGTTCAGTTGACTAACCACAAGAATTTTTTACTTGAGAAAGAAGAAACTACAAAGGCTACTCATGCCCTAGTGGCTATAAACACAGAAAATATAGAATCCCCACCTTCATTGTTGACTACTAGAAGTTCTAGTAAAATTTTACATAACTACCTTATGGATTCAAGTGTTGTTGATAATGAAATGCCATATGTTGTTAACAAGAAATTAGGGTTGACTCCTACTCACCCAAATAATAAGGTTGTTACATTGGACAAGATAGAGGTAAATATGGTTGGGGTGTTGAATCAAGTCCATAAATAGTTGGCTACTAAACCTAGGATACAAAAATACACTGATATTCAGGTTGTGGATATTCCAAAAGCATTTGGGATGTTGCTCAGCTATGATTGGTCTAAAATATTGAATGGTCATATGGTAATTTAATTTTTAAAAATAGGGCCAAGGTTGAAGGAGCTCATCACTAATCACAAGAATGGCAATAATATTTTGTGCATTAAACTAAAAATGGGAATTTAAACCTTGGCAGTGAAAACTATAACTGAAGATAATTACTCAATAGTAGATACCCCATTAAGTAAACAAAAAACCATTGAGGATCAGTTAGGGACCCTTAAGTTTGGCATATAAGAGTCTAAGTATGGTAGTGGTGATGGAATTAAATCAAGTTAGTGGGGTGAGAGAGGTAAAATAAGAGCTTTTAATTTTCTAGGTCTAGTGTTACTATGGGATAAGGCCCATGAAATCCAGCATGCTTGTCATTACATGCATCTCCCAAATGATCATAACCATGTCTAGGACCCTAGGAAATTTAATACGACTCCTATTATGTATATAGTTTTTGTTTTTGTTTTTGTTTCAATTTTATTTTATTTCTTCGTTTAGGTAAAATTATGTTCAGAGTTAGTTTGTTTTAGATTTTTTAGCATTTACTTTTTGTTATTATGCTTAGTTTTTTTCCTAAAATGTTTGGTTTTGCTTTATTTGATTTTTGTTTGCTTTTACCTATTTTGTTTAATTAGTTAGACTTCTTTGTTGTGAGTTTTCTTTTATTTTATTGTTTTAGTCCCCACCTTTACTTTACCTATTTACACTTTCTCCTCCTAATTTTGACAAGTGTATTCAAATTGCAATAAGCTTTTGGTTCCTCTAAAGGAAATATTTCTTATTAATTAAAGATGGAGGACTTGTTTGAAATTAGGTGAAATTGAAAATTGGTGAACCAGATGATTTAGTAGCTATTCTTGGATTATGGGCTAAAACAAAGGACACTGAAATAATGTAACATCTTGCTAAAGCTTCACATCTATCAACTATATTTAAATAATTTTTGGATCATAAAGAATGAAATCATCTTGGTTTGATAATTAGGTAAACATATATACACTCTATTTTTAGCCTTATAGATCTCTAACCCAAAAGCACATATAATATTTGCAATTTATCTAAATACTTCTTAATCAAGAAGAAAAATAATAATAATGCAAATTAACTCAAATGCTTGGGTGACCTGGATAACCTCTATCAGGGCTATAGATGTCTGGCTGGAAGTAGAGCAATGTCTAGAAGAGATCAAGGTCATCTCCACCAGAGCTATGGATGCTTGAATAGTTGTGGAGCAATGCAAAGGTAAATATTTATGAGTGATACCCCTAATAGCCTAATTTCAAACCAAATGATGGAATTATGATAAGATTCAAGAATAGGAATGAATGCACAAAGCACACACCTTAAAGCTAAGGCAAATGAACATCTATTTTTAGTTAAAATTGTTTAACCCCATATTTCTTGAATGTTGCTAAGTGATTTGCATTTTTCTAGTTTAGGTTTCCTTGTTTTCAAGTTGGGTTGTTGGGTTCTTTATCCAAAATGCTCAGGAGCATTTTCCAACAGAGTCACCATTTGTTGTTGCCATTGCACAACCTACCCCAATTGGGGACCCACTTGAAATTTTGAGTTTTATACAAAGGTGTTTACATCTATCCTTTTAAGCTTGCTCACATTGAATGTCAATTACTTTTCAAATTTTGGAAAACTAAGATGCTTTTTAGGGTTTTCAGAATTCTACCACTTTTGTTCCTATAATTAGTTGTAAGCTTAAAATGGCCATAACTTTTGCTAGAGAGCCTCTTTGATGTGATTCAAAGCCTGATGAAAATATCTTGAGATAATATTTGCAATGGTACAAAATTTACATACACAACATCCATATTTAAGGAGATACAAAAAAATATCATTCAACAATATCAATTCCCCATAACAGTCTACGAATTTTAAAAGGCTATATATTTTGATCCACAATAAATTTTCTAGTTATTTCAACTTTTCTTGGATACCCATTTGGCCAAATTAAAAATATGTAAGTTTCATAAAATTCTCGACACATTGAAATTTTACCTTTTTTTTACATTGTAATTTTTTTTTGAGCTCCTGATCAAAGCATTAATTTCATGGATTCAATAAGATAAGGTTTATTCTCCATTAAATTATGTTTAAAATAATGTTTCGAACAAGTATAAATATGCCCATGTTTGTTGTATGCAATTACCTTCCTTATCACTAGCTAAACTATCCATTTTAATGGGTTATGGCACCAAAGTTCATTTAAATTCATAGTCTTCCACACTGCCAAGAGATGACATCATTCATCAACGATAAATTACCACCAAAATTAGCCCAATGGCTACTCCTATGACTACGCAACTCGTTCCCCATTGGCATTAATATTTAAAACATTAGGTAAATAAAATTTTCATTTCTATTCATCCATTTTCCTCCAATAGGAAGCCAATGCCCATTTTCCCTGAATCATTCATATACATCCATCGCTTTGACCAATAGGAATAAAGGGCTCATTTTCTTTGCTCCATTCCTATTTTTCCATCACTCCAACCAATAGGAAGCAAGCGCTCATTTTTCTCGCTCCACTCCACTCCGTTGATCTCATTTCTTCGACTGAATCTTGACCACCCATTTTCAAACAATAAAATGCCACCGGTCATTTTCACTGCTCTACTCCTCTTTGTTCAATTCTCCATTGCATTCTTAGTCATGGATTTTCTAAACCAATCAAATCCCTCCACGTCATGCATGCATTTTCAAGAATCTAAGGTGAACATCTTAATATCAAATTTTATAAGGATGGGACCTTAGCATCGATAGATAGTTTCAACAAGAACCTTAGTGAACCTTAAGCGAAAAGAAAGACATTTTATGCCACAAGAGCCTAATCGTGTACGTTGGACTTTGGCGGATGACCTAATACTTTGGAAATGAATTAGCATTAGACCTTATTGAAAATTAAAGCAAAATAACCTAAGATTTGAACTTAATAATTCAACATGGAATTAATAACACTATACTTTAAGACTTGAACGTTAAACCTTAGCAAAAAAGGGGAAACCTCCATCAATGTATCCTAACCCTTAGCATTGGACCCAATATTTTTTACATGGGATTAATAGCGAAAGGGGGGAGAAACCTTTGTCTATGAATATCGAACCTTAGACCAAGAGTTTAATAAATAATTAAAGTTTAGAAGCATCAAATTAATAAAATTAAATGGCCAATAAGAGCACTCATTTCTTTTAAAATGATTTATAATCAAAATCTTGCATAAAGAGAAATCTAAATAAAGGGGATAAATAAATAAATCATATACTAACGACTTAAAATATTTTAAACATATAACCACCAACATGGGAAATAAAAGAAAATAATATTTTAAACAATTAGAATGTCCATTCATCGACCATATTAAAATAATTTTTCTACCAAATTAAATTTGAAATAATGAATGATTTTTCTTCTTGATTTACAAGCAACAACGAAAGTGGAAGACAAAGGCCGAGAGATCCAAAAATGAAGATGCATTGAACCTGGACCTAATTCAAAACCTAGTGCATGACAACTTAGACCACCTAGAATGTGATGATTCAACTACTTAATCTTCATAGGGATGCTACTAAAGCAATTAGAACATCCATGGCTGAAATTGAAGATCAAAATCAAGAAAATTTATAGATTACCACATCATCCAAGCAGACAACTCATCCATATAGTTGTAAAACACTAAAAATTCAATATTGTAAGGCTATAAATAGCCATTGAGACCCCATTCCAAAAGGTTGGATTCCACTTTTAGCAATAGGCATTTTATAATTTTCTTTTCTTTGTAGACGGTGGACATTTGCACCCTTGACATTGTACCTTGGAGATTTAGTCTTGAAATCACATGATGTTAGCAATTATGAGGATGTAATGATTGAATAAATCTTAAGTAATGCAAAGTATTAGAGTTCTTGGTGTAATCTATGCATGTTGATGGTGGTTACATTTGGGTCAATTCTAGTATTTTGTCTTTTTTCCTTCGAAGATAGCACCACTTTGACCTCAGATTATGCAAAGGTTGGTCAAGTCAAAGCTGGTTAAATTCAGATTTGCTACTTCAATAGATTCAGAATAAGCTCTCAAGAATGTAATGGCTTGTTTTATTTCTTCCTTTAACCCTTTCCTTTTAAATTTTCTTTAAAATCTGCTTAGAATAGGAGTAGAATAGTTGAATTTCATCCTTTAAAACTCATTTTTCATTTGTTATATTTTATAAGTTTCAGAATAGATATTGCTACATGCTATAATTTACATGATTATGATGCAATGAATGATGTCTATTGATTACTTTAAGGCAACAAGCCTAGAATCTTGCTTTTCTTTATTTCATTAGAACAATCCTTGATATTAAACATTTATATTTTGATGTTTAGCTGAGTATTAAGGTAGATTTATGTTTCTACAAGTTTAGAAAATGAATTGACACTCGCCCTTGCAACAATTATATGTAACCTTGAGTTATCCATTTGCCTTCCTTTTTATTCTTTTGGTTTAATATTTGACAATAACATACCCTATCACCCGAACCTTGGGGGAGAAATATTCCCTTTCAAGAGAGAATAATTGTTGTTCTAACCATTGGTGTATGTTGGAAATTGGGCTGATGTATCACTCAATATAAAATGACTAGAGAGAGGGATGTGAATTGTTGATTTATTATTACTTTAGGGCATGAATTATTAGATTTATTATCACTGTAAGTTGTGTATTGCTAATTTTTTTAGTACTTTAACCCCTTAGTGCTCAATAAGAAATGGTTCTAGAATGAGGGCCTAAATTTTTTGATTCATTGCTACTATAGGTTTAATCAGTTTAATAACCTCAGTCACAAGCCCTGATTCATTCTTGTTACAAATCATTTAAGTCTGAGGTTAATTTTTGATTTGTTAAAATTGTTTAATTCTCATTGTTATACTTTCTCATACATCATACTTGATTTTTATAACTAGAACCTAGGATTATTATCACTAGGTCTAAGTCCTATGAAGGTGATACTAAATTTCACAGTCTTTCTCCTCATAAAAGGCCCAAAAATAGTAAATGTCATTCAAGCACTCTTCCTCTCATTAATACCTCATCTAAATATATATACCATTCACTAATATATTTGAAACTCCATTAAGTACACCAATGGCAACATTTGCATCTTGGTTAGGTGGCAGTAGTGCACTAAATATTCCTGGACCAGCCCATGATATCCCTAAGAATGCAAAAATATACCTACCTAGGTATAGATACAATGGAGCTAGAATAGTTGAAGAACACATATAGGATTATAAATATTATAATATGGTTACAAGTTGAACATGAAGATGTGGCATGTAGGATGTTTCTTTTCACTTTGGATGAAATAGCATATGATTGGTATATTAGTTTACCTGCAAATTCCACTACCTCCTGGGTTGATTTGGAAACAACATTCATAAGCCAGTTCAAATTACCCATAAATCCTGCTATCATATACCATAAATTTACCTTAGTTAGAAGGGAACCCAACAAACCTCTAAGGCTATTCAATACCAAATTTTATAAGCTTTATAACCAACTAACTCCACCCTATATGCTTAATGTTGACATAGTCATACAAATATGTTTTAGATATTTATATCCTCTTACATCCATGCTTGTAAGGAGAGCACTTCATATAACCACTCTACCCATGGCATATAGTGAAGCCTTAATTGTTGAACAATAGTTAATACCTCAAGATTTTGGAATTGGTTAGTTACCTTCCTTAGGACAACCAAGTGCATTTAACCAAGTTCAAATGATTAATCAAACCCTTTAACAACAGTTTCCAATGCTGAATTCCTTACCATACCCTAATTATAATCAACCATTCAGTCCCATTACTACTATCCATATTATTACTCCCACATATCTTGATAATCAATTTAATACTTGAAATATGCTAGCATTTCTAAGTATTAATTATCTCATAATACCCTAGATTTTTTGAATAATACTCCAAATTAGACCATACTAGCTTTCCTAAATTCTATTTCATCTTCCAATAACACAAAAAACTAGACTACTACAACCGAGACAAATAATATCAATTCTTAAATAGATAACCTACAGATATTAGTCCAGAATCTCAGTAATGATATGATCTAGTTACAGAAGCAAGTACCCCAAAATACACTTCCTAAAAATAATATTTAGAAAAGGAATTTCAATGTCCAAGCAACTAATAACCAATGGGATACTCACCCAGACAATGGAGGGGTCCCAAATATTACTAGCAATCAATCAGATGACAACCTAGGAGCTTTCATAAATTTGGTTGACCTTTCTAGAACTAATTGTCCAAAGTTTAAAACTACTTTAGATGTTGACCAAAAAGAGATGAAAATTTTAGAGTCAATACCCACCAATGAGGATTGTACAAATTAAGTTAATCAAAATACAGGGACAACCTTAGTTTCAAAAACATATGAATCATAAGAAGTGGATGAGAATGAATCTGAAGAAGACATTGAAGAAGAGGTGAAAGCTCACCAACTATTCTAGAAGGATAATGATTATATTCTTCGAAGTAAAGGAGAGGAATCACTTATTTCTTTCACATATCCTAGAGAAACTTCCATTCCATCTAAGATGCAATACACTGAAAGCCCTGTCCCACCTAAATATCCTGTAATCAACATGTCATTGCCACAAATAGAGAAAAATCTAGAACCAAATAATCTTGGATATGATATTATTGAAGACCTTAATAAAGCCAAGGAAAATAGTTCATTGATTGAGATAGTTCAGTTGACTAACCACAAGAATTTATTTCTTGATAAATAAGAAACTACAAAGGCTACTCATGCCCTAGTGGTTATAAACATAGAAAAGTTAGAATCCCCACCTTCATTGTTGACTATTAGAATTTTTGGTAAAATTTTGCATAACTACCTTGTGGATTCAAGTGTTGTTGATAATGAAATACCATATGTTGTTAACAAGAAATTAGTGTTGACTCCTACTCTTACAAATAATAATGTTGTTACATTGGACAAGACAGAGGTAAATATGGTTGGGGTGTTGAATCAAATTCCATAAGCAGTTGGCTACTGAACCTAGGATACAAAAATACATTGATATAAAAGTTGTGGATATTCCAAAAGCATTTGGGATGTTGCTCAACTATGATTGGTCTAAAATATTGAATGGTCATATGGTAATTGAATTTTTGAAAATAGGGCCAAGGTTGAAGGAGTTTATCGTTGATCACAAGAATGGCAATAATATTATGTGCATTCAACCAAAAAGGGGAATTTACATTGTGGCAGTGGAAACTATAACTAAATATAATTACTCAATAGTAGATACCCTATGAACTAAACAGAAAACCATTAAGGATTAGTTAGGGACCCTTAAGTTTGACATATAAGAGTCTAAGTATGGTAGTGGTGATGGAATTATATCAAGTTGGTGGGGTGAGAGAGGTAAAATAAGAGCTTTTAATTTTCTAGGTCTTATGTTACTATGGGATAAGACCCATGAAAGCCACCATGCTTGTCATTACATGCATATCCCAAATGATCATAACCATGTCTAGGATCCTGGGATATTTAATACGACTCCTATTATGTGTATAGTTTTTGTTTTTGTTTCAGTTTTCTTTTGTTTCTTCGTTTGGGTAAAATTATGTTTAGAGTTAGTTTGTTTTAGATATTTTAGCATTTAATTTTTATTATTATGCTTAGATTTTTTTCCTAAATGTTTGATTTTTCTTTATTTGATTTTTGTTTGCTTCTACCTATTTTGTTTAATTAGTTAAACTTCTTTGTTGTGAGTTTTCTTTTGTTTTATTATTTTAGTCCCCACCTTTACTTTGCCTATTTACACTTTCTCCTCCTAATTTTGACAAGTGTATTCAAATTGCAATAAGTTTTTAGTTCCTCCAAAGGATTTTTTTTATTAATTAAATATGGAGGACTTGTTTGAAATTAGGTGAAATTGAAAATTGGTGAACTAGATGATTTAGTAGCTATTTTTGGATTATGGACTAAAATAAAGGACATTGAAATAATGTAACATCTTTCAAAAGCTTCACATCTATCAACTATATTTAAATAATTTTTGGATTATAAAGAATAAAATCATCTTGGTTTGATAATTAGGTAAACATATATACACTTTATTTTTAGTATTATAGATCTCTAACACAAAAGCACATATAATATTTGCAATTTATATAAATACTTCTTTTTTTTATGGTAGGTTAAAAATATTAAAAGCGGGTTTTGAAAGGACCCCAAAACCTTTTTACAATAGGTCAACCGACCAAACCAAAGTTCAAGAAAAATTAATTTGAAAAATCCCGCCCAACAAAAAATAGATAGTTTGGAAAAACCCGCCCAGTAGTAATAGACAATTTTGAAAAATCCCGCCTAGCGAGAAACCACCAATTTTGAAAAATCCCGCCTAGCGAGAAACCACCAATTTTGAAAAATCCCACCCAGCGGGAAACCACCAGTTTTGAAAAATCTTGCCTAACGGGAAAACATGCAAGATGATGAATTTGAAAATCCCGTCCAACGAGAAGAAGCCAAAAACCACCAGATTGGAAATCTTGCCTAGCGGGAAAACCAGTATATTTGGAAAATCTCGCCCAACAGGAAACCACCAGTTTTAAAAAATCCTACCTAATGGGAAAAAATGTAGGATGATGAATTTAAAAATCCCATCCAATGGGAAGCAACCGAAAACCACTAGATTGGAAATCTTTCCCAAAGGAAAAACCAGTAGATTTGGAAAATCTCACCCAATGGGAAATCCAGAAGAAAAAAGAAAATGAGAAACCCCGCCCTGCAGGAAAACTAACAGGTATGGAGAGTCCCACCCAATAGAAAACTAGGTTTGAAAAATCCCACCCAACGGGAAAACCAACAATTTTGGAAAATCTTGCCCAGCAAGAAATTTAGCAAAAACATGAATTTGGGGAACTGCAGCACTGGAATCCCACAAACAGAAGTACGAGGAAGCCGGAAGGAGCCAAGGAAAACAAACACAGACACAAAGAAAGGATCTTGGAAGCCACAAAGGACTAGGAACCCACCATCCTTGCTCATGAATAGTTCCAAGGAAGTGGAACTGGGACTGGGAATAACTTAGGAACAAGAAGAGGCCCCCCAAGGCCAAGAACAAGCTCTAAGAGTCCACCAAGAAGCAGGACCATAAAGTAGAAGCCCCCAAATAGGAAATTGAAATGAAAACCTACGAAGCCCAGGCAAAAAGTGATAGCAGACACAAATATGGGACCCATGAAAACCTGAACTAAGGGATCTAAGGGTCTGCATGCATTGATCATAGGTTCCCCCCAAGATCGAGACATGCAGAGAGAAAACCCAAAGCACCCCAGTAGAAAGGACCAGGAATCCCCATCCTTGCACATGAATAGCTTTAGGGAACTGGGACTGGGGCTGGGAACAACTCAAGCACAAGAAGAGACCCCCCCAAGGCCATGCAAATTCTCAAAGTGTCCACCAAGCAGCATATCTAGTAAGAAGAAGCCTTCGAACAAGAAATCAAACATGGTCCCACCCACAGGGATGAGACCACCAACAACCAACGGCATCCCAGAGAGGAAACACGAGCAAAGAGGAAATTGCCCCCCAAGACCAACCTCAATGAAGAGAGAACCTCACAGGATGCACCAAGAAGCAAATGAGAACCCAACCTGCAACCACCACAGATCGAGAAAGCCCTGGGAATCGGATCCCAATAACAACCTACAAAAAAACCCTAGGGGAAATCTTGAGGTAGATCAGGGACAGGATCCCAGGAACATGCAAGAAACCCTAGAGGATCCCTGGGAAGCACCAGGCTCAAGACTCAAATGAGAAAACTCCAAAAACTACTGGGAAAGGATTAGAAAGTGGGCAAGGATCTCACCCTAAGGAGATCATCTCCTAAAAACCATTCCTAGAGTGAGATGACCTAGGTATGAATTAGGGACTAAGAAATATTTAGAGAAGGGGGAGCAGGGAGAGGGAGCAGGTCCCTCCGCCTCTCCCCTAATCGTATCTAAATACTTATTAATCAAGAATAAAAATAATAATAATAAAATTTAACTCAAATTCTTAGGTGACCTGGATAACCTCTATCGAGGCTTTAGATGTCTGGTTGGAAGTAGAGCAATGTCTAGAAGAGATCAAGGTCATCTCCATCAGAGTTATGGATGCTTGACTAGTTGTGGATCAATGCAAAGGTAAATATTTATAAGTGATACCTTTGATAGCCTAATTTCAAACCAAGTTATGGAATTATGATAAGATTCACGAATAGGAACGAGTGCACAAAGCACACACCTTAAAGCTAAGGCAAATAAAATTTTATTTTTAGTTAAAATTATTTAACCCCATCTTTCTTGAATTTTGCTAAGTGATTTGCATTTTGCTAGTTAAGGTTTCCTTTTTTCCAAGTTGGGTTGATAGGTTCTTTATCCAAAATGCTCATGAGAATTTTTCAACAGAGTCACCATTTGTTGTTTCCATTGCACAACCTACCCCATTTGGGGACCCACTTGAAATTTTGAGTTTTATATAAAGGTGTTTACATCTATCCTTTTAAGCTTGCTCACATTGAATGTCAATTACTTTTCAGAGTTTGGAAAACTAAATATTTTTTTAGTGTTTTCAAAATTCTACCACTTTTGTTTCTATAATTAGTTGTAAGATTAAAATGACCATAACTTTTACTAGATAGATCCATTTGATGTGATTCAAATCTTAATGGAAATATATTGTAATAATTTTTGTAATGGTATGAAATTCACATACATAGTGTTAGAAATAAATCACATTACATCATTTAGATCATGTAAATGTACCTTCCTAGGTACATACTTAGGATATTATATTACTTTAGGGGGAAGTTATCTAGTTACTTCAGCAATGTAATAAATGTACAAGTGTCAATGTGCAAGTTGTACATGTGTAATATGTTCCTTGCACAGTTAGGTAGATTGTTGACCAAGTAATCTATCTTTCTATATAACAACAGTGTCATTGTAACAGAGAGATATAAAGAAGCTTAGAGCATATTCATGGGTAGTCGCATAGTGTTGTGTAGATCACCCTATATTGGTGATGGGTGCAATGTAGTCCAGTAGCTTTATTAATGGAGTTTCAATTTCTTGCATAGCTACATTGTATTCATTTCCATCATTTTCATTTATAGCATATTTTAGTCATTTCATAGATTTACTTTCATTCATATTATTCATCATCTTGTGATTGCTATCTTACATTGCACACTGCATCAAAAGCTAATAGTGGTATCAGAGCCAAGATAGATCTAGCCGTAGTAGATCAATAGAAAAACTACCATTATCATTGAGCCTAAAGTTTTTGTCAACCTGATGCATTGTTGGACCAACCACTATTAAAAAATCTTAGAAGAGCCTAGGTTGTAGAATTAGGGAGAGCCACAAGTGAGGATTGAAAGAAACCTCAGTTCCAAAAATTATAAGATTACATTTGTCTAGAGTCTTTCTACAAAGTTGCAGGAAAAACTTGTGAAGACTAGGACTCAATATTCAATCCACTAGATTGACAAATAAACTAGTGAAGATCATTCAAGATATATGGAATTTTTTAACTATTTCCCAAAGTTTCTTTTATTTCAAAAAATTAATTCTCAGATGGTTGGGACACCTCCTACAATAGAAAGCTAGGAGACTTCAACTTTTTTGCTCGAAGATCGATGTGCCTTCATAGTGCAAATATTAGTTCCTTGTGCAAAAAAAGAATACTGCAGAAGAAGACTTATGGAGAAGAATCATGGTGAAGTTAGGAGACTAGAAATCTCCATTGCTAGATTGAGAACTTCGCAACTGAAGAAAATGCCATAGAAGTCTTTATCCAGAATAAAATGCCATAGAATCCTTGTTCCAGAAGAAAATGCGATAGAAGCCTTTATAAAGAAGAAAATGCCACATAAGCCTTGATATTGAAGAAAAGGCCACAAAACCCTTGATATTGAAAAAAAGGCCACAAAAGCCTTGATACTGAAAAATGCCACAGAAGCCTTGATCCTGAAGAATACTCCAGAAGAGAGTATTTGATTTAGAAGCATATTAAAATTTTAATACTAATACTTTGTTGCAGGAAAAGGAGATTCAGTGAGTTGAAAAACTTCCTACAAGAAAGTTAAGAAGAATATCTTCTTAGGAATCAATTCAACACCTGAAGCAAAATTGAAGGAAAAGAGATCAGGAGAAGATCTCATTGAAGAACTTCTAGTATTGAAAGAAGAAGGACTAGGAGAGTCTTGCTCAAATCCAGAAGTAGAAGAATCAGAGATCTAGAATAATATCTCACCACCAACACTTCCAAGAGTAGAAGGTTGAAGACAAGGTCTCAAGGAAGACCAGAAGAAGTTGTAAGATCAAAGACCTTCGGGAGGTCTCAATGAGCATCCAGTAAAAGTCTTGGGGAGCCTTACTAAAGAAATCATCAAAGGAGAACTCATTGGAAAAATCCACTACCAAGGAGAAGCCCCTGATAGTGAAGGACTTGGGACAATTATCGCCATCCAACAACAAGCCCAAGAGAAGAAGAAATTGGCAAGGAGTGCAAAATACCAGAAGAATAATCTAGTGAAGACCTCAAGATATTCAAAATCTTGAGAATATTGAGTTTATGATGCAAATAAAATATTTCAAGCAGTAAACATTCCATTAATTTTATGGTGATTTAAATACATATACCCAAGACGTTAGTTTGGTGAACCAACTGACCAACCAACCAAACAGTTGGTGAACTATCCACCCAAGTGCTAGAGGATTATTATAATGTAATATGTGTATGCTATGTATAATATGCTAACATCCCCCCTTATTACATTATTGGCAAATACAAAGAGTATTGTGAAACAATTCAAACTTGACACGTGCAAGGGCCTTGGTGAAAATATCTACAACTTGTGCATCAATGGGAATGTATTGGAGCTGTATATGATGCTTTGGAACTTCATCATGAATGAAATGACATCGAGTTTCAATGTGCTTGGTTTGATCATGAAATATTGGATTCTTGATGAGATTCAAAACACCTTGATTTTCACAAAATAAATGTAGTGGAAGATCCATGTTTGTAAGAATGTGACTTAACCATATTATCTCACAGACTGCTCCACTGGTTGTGTGATATTCTACCTCTATAGAAGATATAGAAACCACCTGCTATTTCTTACTATGCCAAGAGACAAGACTAGATCCAAGATGAAAAATGTATCTAGAAGTCAACTTTCGATCATCAATAGATCTAGCAAAGTCTAAGTCCGTGTATCCCTGTAGATAGAACTTGCTATTCTTTTTGTACTCCAATCCAAAATCTGTAGTACCATGAACATAATGAAGAACTCTCTTTTCTAATTTCCAATGACTTACCTTTGGTTCCAACATGAACCTTGAAAGATAACCTACATCAAAATTGAGACTTGGCCTAGTATTTGTTAGATATATGAGACTCCCAATCATTTGATGATAGAGAGTGCCATCTACCTATGGTGATTGATCATATAGAGATAGCTTGAGTCCAGAATCCATTGGAGTTGCCTTAGACTTACAATTTGACATGCGATATTTATCAATCAATGTCTTAGAATACCTCTTTTGTGTTACTCTAATATGATGCTTTTTCTGAGTCACTTCTAAACCAAGACAATAGTGAAGAAGTCCTAGATCTACCATTTTAAAATATTGTTTCAAATAAGCTTTTACTGCATCAATCATACTGTCTGAGCTCCCTGTTATGATCAGATCATCTACATATAGCACCAAAATCACTATGTCTGTACCATTGTTCTTGATATACTAATTTGCATCTGAAGGACTTCTTTGGAAACCATGCTACACTAGGTGACTATCTATTTTGATGTACCAAGCTTGAGGAGCTTGTTTTAGCCCATACAAGGATTTGATCAACTTACAAACTTTTTGTTCTTGTCCTTCAATAACAAATCCTTCTGGTTGTATCATGTACACTTCTTCTTTTAGGTCACCATTCAAGAAATCACATTTACATCCATATGATGCAACTTCCACCCAAACTGAGCTGCCATGGCACAAAGTACTTGAATGGTAGTCATTTTTGCAGTAGGGACAAAAGTCTCTTCATAATATATGCCTTATTTTTTAGTATAGCCCTTTGCAACAAGATGGGCTTTATGATTATCAATAGTACCATCTACATTATACTTTACTTTGAACACCCATTTGCAGCCAATGGGCTTCTTTCCTGAAGGTAGATTTACTAGCTTCCATGTATGATTTTTCATGAGAGATGTATGTTCTGCTTCCATAGTAGCCTTCCACTGAGGCTCACTAAGTGCATCCTAAAATATTGTGGGTTCATTTTCATCAAATGCTATCATATAAACTCTCTCATCCTCCATATTTGTTTCCTTATCTTCCTCTGCATCTACAGATAGTTCATCAAGTTATTGACAAAGCTTATCAACCTCTAAAGTTGATAGGTTTGCATGTTTCCTTACTTTGGCAGGCACTCTACATCATAAGTTGATGTTTTAATCATGTCGATAGGTGCATAGATAAAGTTATTATGATCTTTGCTATTGTACTTGCACACTTGCTATGGATATAATCTGAGATGTAGAAATAATACTTTTTCACAGATATAAAGCTTGCTTTGGATATGTTGCTAGTTGTGAATCGCGATGCTATTAATGCAGCAGCTCTTACCATTGCAGAACCAACCTTTCTCCATACTGTTGCAGCCTTTCATTAACAACAAATCTCACAAGAGAAGGGAAATTGGCACGGGGCTAGAAACCTTCCAACATGAATGTATTTCATATTCACATACATAGACCTAATGGTGGTGGCCATGGAGGAGGCCTCAAATATGAAAGGTTTACACTATGCAACACATCCAACAGATAACCAAGTTGATTCATTGTTGGATCATATTTTTTAAAAATTGCAGAAGCGCAGAAGCGCTTATTCTTCCTTGGGTATTAAATAAATTGTTGAAAAAAACCTTGTAAGCAATACTGGAGATGTTATTAGAGAAAATATTACTAGGCTGATTTCCACTTTGATTTTTGTGTTTGTTTCCCCTATGCAGATCTATAAAACATTACTTTTGGAAACCTGCATCCTTGATATCTTCTTCTCCCTTGTGCACTTCTATTAAAAATATTTTTGCATTATTAGGGTTTTGATTAATTTCTTCAGAAAGTCCAATAGGTATTTCCAGAAGTTCTTTGGTTATGGGCTCATCCAAAGAAATAATTAATTTAGGGTTTGGAACAATATGTTCAGTGGCATTTTTTTCTTTCTTGGGAAGAGCAATGGGTACCACCTCGGATTCACCGGCTATGGGTTCTTCCTCCCCCTGGGATTCCATGGCTATGGGCCCTTCCTTTACCTTGAATTCCATGGCTATGTTCTCCTCTTCTTCCTGGGATTCCATGGCTAGGGTCTCCTCTTGCATTTCCATTAAATATTGTATAATACGATTAGAACGTTCCATTTGTTTTTTTTGTTTTTTTTCAATCATTCTTCTAATTTTTGCAATGTCATTTTTCATTTCCTTGACCAATATGGTTGGATCCATAAGGCTCTGATACCAAATGGTAGGAACCTAGGGTTCCTAGCACATAAATTGATAAATAAATAAATAAATAACCTAAAACTAAAAGAATCGCTTTTGGATTGTCGGGAAGTCCCTTCAATGTTTTAATAATTGTTTTATATAATATTTCATGG
Organism: Wollemia nobilis; assembly: GCA_028583015.1. NCBI lineage: Eukaryota > Viridiplantae > Streptophyta > Pinopsida > Araucariales > Araucariaceae > Wollemia > Wollemia nobilis. The sequence goes on from JAQPPZ010002274.1 coordinate 2,314,465, forward strand.
ATATTGAATGATAAATTCTTGCATAGTGTCTTATACCCTTTTTAGGGTTACAAGTGAAGAGTCACAATGCTTCCTAACCCTAATATTATATATTATAATATAATAATTAATATATAATTAATTATTATATTATTTATTATTCTAACCATAAGATAAAATTTATTATTATTATTATTATTATTAATTAATTAATGTTAGATAGGATCCTAACAGATCATTACCCACTCCCTCAGATTGATCAGATCCTTCACGTGGTTGCGGGGGCCCAGAGATTCTCTCCTGGATGGATTTTCAGGCTATAATTAGATTTGGGTGAAATATGAAGACCAGCATAAGACGACGTTCACCACCAAATGGGGAACGTTCGCATATCAGCGCATGCCCTTCGGTATTTCCAATGCTGGGGCTATGTTTCAAAGGGCTATGGACTTAGCATTCCGTGAGCTGCTCAACAAAATCATTGTCATCTATTTGGACGACATGACTGTGTTTTCACACAAGAGAGAGGACCATGCCTCCCACTTGCACCAAGTATTTGAAATATGTCATGAATTCGGCATATCAATCAACCCAAAGAAGTCAGTATTTGCGGTGAAGGAAGGCAAACTGCTAGGCCATGTTATTTCTAAAAGGGGCCTTGCGGTTGACCCCTTCTTCACCTGTCCATCCTAGTCGAAAAAAATGGACTGCAGTCATTTTTTGGCCAAATCAACTTTGTAAGGAAGTCTGTGCCTTGCTTTGCACAAGTAATCAAGCCCATGGTTGAGCTCTTGAATAAAGATGCTAAATTCATCTAGACTGAAGAGAGGAAGCAAGCATTTGAAGAGATCAAGGCCAGGATTGCCCAGGCCCTAGTACTGATAAATCCATATTACTCCAAGGACTTCATCCTTTATGCAGTGGGATAGCTCGAAAGCTACGCTGCGGTTCTAACTCAGAAGGGATATGATGGCGAGGAGCGTTCAATTGCATTCCTAAGCCAGGTGATCTAGCCACATGAAAGGTATAATTTTATTGAGTGGTAAGTCCATGCAGTTATGAGATCCTTGAGAAAGTTCAACCACTGTCTCCCAAATCCGGATAACTATCTTCGTGATACATCTGGCTATCAAAAATTTCATCATCCAAGGGGAGCCTGGTCACAAGAGGGCGGGATGGATTGCCAAAATCCAAGAGTTTGACATAGAGGTATGGCCAAAAAAGTTAATCCAAGGTCGGGCTCTATGCCAGGAATTGGCTTGAAGTGTTGCAACTAAAGTCTCTGCTTATCAGTGGGAGAATCCGATGACAGAAATCAACCTTGCCAACTCCTTATCAGAGGAGAGTGATTGGACAAATGACCTGATGTGGTATTTTAGCACAAGGAAATGTCCAGATCATCTCAATGCCTCACAAAGGAGGTTTAGGCTTAATGCCTTAAAGTATATACTACGCCCCGAGGGGCTGTATTTCAAAAATATTGACAGCATCTTGTTACGGTGCATCAAGGAATCAGATCAACTAAAGGTCCTCGAAGAATTCCATTCTAGGATGCCTAGAGGACATCATTTAGGAAGGCCTGCAGCCTTAAAAATCATCAGAGCAGGTTATTATTGGCCCATCCTCTTCACAGATGCGCATGCAGTCTATCAAAAATGCAAGAAATGCCAGAGGTTCACCGGTAGAAACAAGAAAGCACCTTTGCCCCTCCAGCCAATTCAAGCTAAGACTCCATTTCAGCAGTGGGGTCTAGATTTCATTGGGACAATAACACCCAATTCTTCGACAGGGCATAAGTTCATCCTAATAGCCACAAATTACTTAACCCGGTGGGCCGAGGCGATGCCTACAAAGCATGCTGACCAAGATACGATCATTGGTTTCCTAGAGAGCCTCATCACCTATTTTAGGATTCCAGAGGCAATTGTTACAGACAATGGTCCAGGGTTTGCAGGGGCTATACTCACTAAGTTTACCAGCAAGTATGGTATATACCACAAGATGTCTTCAAACTACTATCCGTAGGGAAATGGTCTGGCCGAGTCCACCAACAAAAATATTTTGAAGATTATAAAGAAGACTGTGGAAAGGAACAAGAGGTCATAGCACCTACTCCTGGACCGAGCGTTATGGGCGGACCGTATCTCTTTCAAGAAGTCCATCAAGACATCCCATTATGCACTCATATATGACAAAGAGGTTGTCTTGCCTACCCACATAGAGATGCCTGCACTCTAGTTGTTAGAAGATGAGAAAGGTGACAGGGACCCCGTGGATGCCCGACTGGCTCAGTTGTTGCAACTAGAGGAGGAAAGGGAAAAGGCATATCAGGCTTTTACCAAGCACGCCGAGAACACCCAAAGCTAGTTTGCGAAGGGAACCAACGCCCAAGTCTTCAAGATTGGATACTTAGTACTGAAATGGGACTCACTTAAGGCAAAATCGGGCAACCATGACAAGTTTGATGCCTTTTGGGAAGGCCCCTACCAAATCACCCAAGTAAACCAGTTCAATGCATTCGTGTTAAGATACATGGAGGGTCAGATCCTCCTAATCCTCGTTAATGGCTTTCATCTGAAAGCCTACTACAACTAAAGGTTACCAAAGGTTTTCCCCTTATACATATTTTTATTTCCTACAGTTCAGTTTTATTTCTGAATGTAAATATTGCTTTCAATTTAGTTAGTTTCCTGCTTTTATTTAAAAAAGAGAGTTGAACGTCCTCAAAAGAAAGGTGCATGGCAGCCCCAAAAAATGGCTAAGACAGGAAAAGTCGCCCGAATTTGTAGCGAAGTCGGGCTGTGCCCTTAGGTTTTTGCGATGATGGGAGGTTTCAAGACGTAAGCAAGTAGGAAAGGGCTCAAAAAAATTTCTAAGTGTTGGGAAATCCGTCCGACTTTGCAACGAAGTCGAACGATGCACCCTATCTTGAGCGTAGTCAGACGGGAGCAAACTAAGAAAATGAAAAAATGGCTAAGTGTCCCGCCCGACTGAGCAATTTTTCCCTGCACCGCCCGACTGCACACACGAAATTTTGCACACTCCGACGGGCGCGTCCTAGAGGCAGGGTGTATGATGGAATATATTTCTAAGTGTTGGCCTCCCAAGGGCGCATCTTCCATAGTGCGAAGTCCGACTGCGCTCATTTTTTGGGTGCACTTGGTCAAGAAGTTTAAGAAAATTGCTAGCTTGCCTAAGGTTTCACAGCACACTCCCCCAATTAAATGCCTCAAAGCGTGTGCCCAATTGGCACCCTTGACATCATAATGAGCATGAGTTTTTAAGAATTTAAGGAATGATTGCACGATGTTCGAAGCAGATGTCATAAATAAAAAAGTGCACAAGGGTCCAACGACGTACAAGTCACGCTTTCCAATAGGATATCCCATGCGCGGTCACCAAGTAATAAGGGCGCTTCTCACCCTCTTCGGGAAAAGAACTTTAAATTCCCCTAGCGCCATTAATGCTACTTTTCCCATTTTTAGAAAAAGGCTTCTTACTTACTCAGAGCATCAGAGTTACCAAAGTGAATTCGAGTTGCACTGTGAAAGAGGAGTGAGTGCAAAGTTTTACTCAGTTACGGCTGTAATTTTTAGTTGATTCCCAGTGCCATGAGTGAGAGGTCGAGTACAGACAAAGGGAAAGCACCCATGCAGGCGGACCCTAGTGATTTAGAGCAGGAACTTGAGGAGCAGACCGACTCGGGCGCTCACGAAAGTGAGGCACCGAAGGAGAAAAAAGGAAAATCCAAGGCGAGAAGCTCCAAGAAGCAAGGTCCTCCCTCACTGCCCATAAATCGCTTGGTTGAGTACAGACACGGTGATTACTCGACTAGTATCATGAAGCTACGCCCTAATTTCAAGGAATGGGCAAACAAAGTGTCACCCTCACACCATCTCGGGGCTGCCTATAGGTCGAACCTTTACTGGTTCTTATGCCCTCACACTATCTTAGCCACTTAGCCACCCATGCTTTAGTTTGGGAAGTAAATTCAATTAAAAATATTTTAGATCTCTATGAAGAGGCTGCAGGGCAAAACATAAATTATGCCAAGAGTAAAGTTTTCTTTTTCAATACCCCCTATCTAGATAGGTCGATATTGCTCGTATTATTTAGTGTGACATATATGAGCTTTCCACTGTCTATTTAGGGTTTCCCCTATTCACCAGTTGCCCCAAAGAGTCTATGTGGAGCAATGTTATTGAAAGAATCAATAAAAAACTTATAGGTTGGAAAGGGACCCTCCTATCCCAAGAAACCAAATACACTCTCACTATGGCCTATCTTCAAAGTATTCCTCTTTATTTTATGTTAGTCTTCAAAGCCCTAGTTTCTTTCTACAACAAAAATGAACATATTTAGAAGATATTCCTTTAGGTAGGTTCAGAGGATAAAAAAGTTTCGTCTAGTCAGTTGGGAGAAGGTTTGCTTACCCAAAATTCAGGTAGGGTTGGGTCTTAGAAGAATTAGTAATATGAACATGGCATTGTTGGCCAAGTAGGCTTTGAAGGTGTTTACCAATTACAATCTTGAATGGGTTTCCATCATCAATAAAAATACACTCACATCTGGAATTTTATGGATGAAAATATTCCTAAAGTTGGGTCCACCTTCTGGAAATCAATCCTCTAGACCAAATTTCTTATTCAAAGGGAAACGAGATGGCAGCTTGGAACATGAAATAAGATAAATTTTTGGTTAGATAGGTGGATATCCAATCAAACACTTAGTGAGAACAATGGAGTCTCAGTGGTGCAGCCTTTATTGGATACTCTCATAGGTAGAAAGGTGGCTGATTTCATAGACTCTTCAATCCAACCCAAAATATGGAAAGAGCTCAACATTGTAAATATTGATGCTCAAATTTTAAATATTATCACAATATTGTTGAGGGCAACTATAATTCCATCTAGTATACCTCATGATACCCCATTCTGGAAAGAAATTGACTCTGGTCTTTTTCTATCAAATCTGCTCATCTATTGACTTTCACTCCCCAAACTTCTCTCATTCCTTTCAATATAGTTTGGCTTAAACACCTCATACCTAAAGTTGTTGTATTTTATTGGTTGGCCATCCAAAACAAGATCCTCACTATTAATAATCTCATGAAGAGAGGGATGGTTGTTCCTAATAGATGCCATATTTTCTTGGCGGTCTGGGAATCTGTCAACCACATATTTACGAAATGTTTTTTCTTCCACTCTACCATGGATCATCTCATGTCCATCTTTCACATCTCTTGGGCCCATCCCAACTCTCTAACTCTTTTTTCTCCCAGTAGCCCATACCATCAAAAATTCTAGGTTATCTTCTTTGTGGAAAGTTTATCTCCATCATATCCTATGGTAGATCTAGCTTGAAAGAAATTGTAGAATATTTTCAAACATCCTCAGGGACACTATCTCTATTGCCAATAAATCCATCACCTTTGCTATTAAAAATTCTAAGCTTTTCCCTTGCACCAAACCACTTGAGTCTACCCTTGAGTCCACTCTTCTTCGTTCCCTTAATATTTCCCATAGTCCGAGCTCTACTCCTTCTAATACCCATCTCAGAATTGGTGCTCATTGGACTCCTCCTCCTATAGGATAGCTTAAGCTTAACTATGATGGTGCTTCTAAAGTAAATCTAGGTGCCGCGGGTGCCGAAGGTCTGGTCAAGGATCACAATGGACGACTCATAGTGGCCTATGCTGAGTTTTTAGGCGTCCAAACTAACCACTATGCTGAAGCTCATGCATTGTGGAGAGGGATAGAAGTTCTTAGAGATTACATGAGAAATTTACAAATTGAAGGTTATTCCATGAATGTTACAAACTCTATCATCGACTATAGAATTTCTTCATGGAATGTGTGCACTATTATTCAGGAAGCTAAGGTCTTGATGCAAAATTTTTGCAACACTACAACCTACCATGTGTATCGGGAAGCTAACAAGTTTGTTTATTTGCTCATCAATTTTAGGGTTAGTCATAGGAATATATCCATCTGGCACCAAAATTTCCCTCAAAATGTTCTTAATGTTGTTTTTGTTGACTTGGAAATGCACAACTAGCCCTGAGAGGTATGCTCGCCTTAAAAATTTTGATGATGGGAGTGATAGAACTGTTTCTTCAATGAGAATCTTCAACTCGGTCCATAACACCATCCTTAGTAGCATCATTAGTGGCATGGATAGCATCAATGTATCCCTAAAACTATTGGTCAAGAAACATGGTCAAAAGAGCTCTGTAGCTGAAGAGATTATCGATGATTCGAGTTGGGTTATTTTGTCTTTCGAGCTTTGTTCCCCTACATGGGAATTTTGGTACTAATATTTTGACCCATGTGTGGGCACTGTTTTGATTTTAATTTATGTTCTCCTTAGCCCCTACATGGGCTCTCTCTTTCAATATTTGTTTTTCTGTTAAACAACCGCTATGTGGGTCTATTTTTTCTCTGGTCTAGTTCATGGAGTGGCTAGGATGTGGACACCCTATTTTTGTGCTTCTCTACGTACTTTTCATCATATGATCATGTTTATGGTTTTGGGTACTAGTTAAATCCATATAATATAATTTCTACCACCCACAAAAAAAACAAGCAGTACAAAGCATTCACTCTAAAATCTGGATCATTGTGAATTGTTCATTGTTCAATATCACTCCTTCATTAGCCTATTTATCTACTTTAGAATTCAGAATTCTTGGAATATGGACAATTTCCCATCTCTAGAATTTTTACAATAGCTCTTTCACCTCCTATAAGAGTAATTTATTAACTCATATTGTGGATACCATAATTGTTTCATGATGTTGATAACCAACAAAGAATCACCTCTTATAACCACATCCTTCAACTCAAATTGAATAGAAATTCCCAATCCCCAAATTAGACCTTTGAATTCTATAATATTATTTGTGTTGCAGCCTAATCCTTATTTGAATAAGAATTTTCTTTTTGTTGGGTAGAACCAAATAATTTTACCTCCTGCACCTGCCTACCCCGGATTTCCTTTGGAAGATCCATCAAAAAACACATGTTTTTCCTTTGTTAAGATGTATCTTCTCAACTACAACTAAACACTGTGATTTTTCTAGTCAACTTATTCTTGTCTAGATCTAGCATCTTTAGAATTATGAGTTTGTACTAGTTCCAAAAATCCTCAGAAGCTACCATGCTTATTTTCTACGCTCTAAATTGTTCCCCCACAACTCTCAAAATTTTCTTCCAAGTTCCTTTAGTTGTGACTGTTTTATTGTCAAAACATACCTTGTTCCTACAGAGCCAAACATTCCAAAATGTATTTATTAGAAGCAATATCCATACACTTCATATGATCTCATTACATTTTTTATTGATCACCATACTATTCCATACAACCATGAAATCTTCTATTGATTGTTCGATCAAAGCAACATTGATGTCATTGCTACACAATATTGCACAAATAGACCACAATTTTTTATGAATGGACAGTGAATAAACATATGGATACATGTTTCATTATTTTCTCTACAAAGGTAGTATATTGTTGGCCCAACATATCTTATTTTTTGTCTATTTTATCCAACTAGAATTGCCCGTCTGATCAACAACCAAGCAAAGAACTTATATTTTGGAGTGGCAACTGAACTCCAAACCAACCTTGTAGCCTTTTTAAATCCTACTAACCTATGCCCTAAAGCATTTTTAAAGCCTAGCAGAGTACCCTATCTTAAAAATATATGCCACCAACCTTTCATTTTCAACCCATATAACATCATCTTCATCTCTCCTTAAAAACACGGATCTATCTTTTAATAATATTAATAATTCCATGTAAAGATGATGGAGGCAGGTGGGAATATTTAGTTCTTTAGTTGTTTTCCAACTTTAAGGATCTGAGTTAAGCAGTGTAACCCTTCTGAGTTCTTTAACTCTGTTGTAGCCTCTATTCCTTAAACATTTAATAATTTGAGCCAGATCTCTATGTTGCACTATTGGAAATTTTCCAGAAAAGGAACTAGATAAAGCATCTATCTCTCCCTCCCTTATTGCCCAAGAATAATTTGCTTTAAATAGTTCTAGACCTTCTAGAATGTGTCCCCAAATTTTAATTCCTTTTCTACAAGGATTCACTTTGAATAATAGGTTTTTTGAAGGACACCCCGCACCATACTTGCTCAACACGACCTAAACCCATAGACTATTTGCATTTGGAAGCATCTGCCACACCAATTTTGATGCTAGGGATTTGACCATATGGTATGGATTTTTAATACCTAATCCACCTTCATTTTTAGGATAACAAACTGTGGATCACTTTACCAAAGGTAATTTATTTGATCCATCTTTCCTTCCTTTCCATAGAAAAATTCTCATTTTTTCTACTTCTTCCATCACTGATTTTGGGGCAACCATAAAAGAATACCAAAATATAGGTAAAGAGGATAGAACTAATTTGAGCAATGTGGTTCTCCTAGCCAAATTTAGGAATGAAGAAGTCCAATAATCTTCTTTGTTGCTTATCTTCTTTAGCAATAAATCCCAATTTGCATATTTGGTGACATTGGAGGATATTGGGACTCCCAGGTACCTGAAACTTCCTTTGGTTTTTCCCAATTGGAAATTCAATACTCTTTGAATTTTATTTTGGAGCCTAATTCTGCTGTTATAAACAAATACATGGAATTTTCCATAGTTCATCTTGCCTCCTAAAGCCATTAGAAACATGTTAAGGATCTCCTTGCAAGCTTTGGCATTAGAAATGGGAGCCTTGTCCATCATAAGAGTATCATCGGTATAGAGAGTATGATTTATAGATTTGATCTTTGAGGATATTTTTACCCCTTCTAAAATCCCTTCCTCTACTTTGTGTTTGATAATTTTTCTAAGACAGTTAGCCACCAATGCAAATAAATATGGGGATAGTGGAAATCCTTTTCTAATCCCTCTACTAGATCCAAAAAAAACTTTTCGAACCTCCATTTATAAGGATATCAAACTGGGGACTATTTATACATGCATGGATCCACTTGATCCAATTCTCACTGAACCCATATTTTTTTAAAATTTTGAGAGAAAATATCTAGTTAACTCGGTCATAAGCATTGACCATACCTAGTTTTAATACCATTGACTTTTTATTTCCATGTTTAATTGAATGCAATGCTTCTTGATTCAAAATTATATTATCACACCCACATTAGGGAGTAAAGAGCAATCCTCCAAGGAGGTTCCGTTCAACTCCACCCTCCAAAAAGTTGAATTGCCCAAAATCCAATTATAATTTGTGAAGGCGACTCGGTACTTTGCGGAGAACCTCCTTTTCGTGGTCTCTCAGAACAAGGCGGCCCCGCAAGGGGTTTTTCGCTTAAAAAAAAATTATATTATCAAAAATTTGTCTACCTACAACAAAGGCTCCCTACTCCTCTGAAATTAGATTTCACAGAATGCACTTCAATATATCTACCATTATCTTTGCTATAATTTTATAACTTGTGCTACAAAGAGATATTAGTATAAATATAGAGAAGCAAGATGTGTCTCTGTATTTTGGAATAACTACCAAAAAAGTGGAGTTAATACCCAATTTTCTTGCTTCTTCTACGACTTCCAATAAATCTCTTTTTAAAATTTTTCAACTTGTGTAAAAATTGACTGGGTACCCATCTGGACCAGGGGCCTTGTCCTTTTTCATACCTTTGAATGTGGTCCACAACTCTTCCATTGAGATCTCCTTTGTTAACTCTCTATTTTTCTCTTTTTTAACCACATTGTTTATGTATTTTAGGGCTTCCTCTTGAGCTAGAGTCCTATAAACCGATTCTTCTTGTAAAAGATTTTAATAAAATGTAAGAGCCTCTGAATTGATGTCTTCCAAGTCTATCATTGTATTTCCATCCTCCCTCTAAATACTTTTTATGTAGTTATGATTTCTTCTTTGAAGTATGGAATTTTGGAAAAAACTGGTGTTCTGGTGTTCCTTTTGTAACCAGATCATCCTTGATTTAATTTGGTATAGCTCTTCTTCTTGATCCTAAAATTTTTCCAACTTTGTTAGTAACTTTTGTTCTATGCAAGACAACTCTTCCTTGTTCCTTTCATCCAATATTGTTTTACGAATTTCCTCAAGTTCTTTGTTCAAATTTTCTTTTTCCTTTTCCTTCCTTTTGTGTGTCTCTTTTGCCTATTATTTTAGCTTCAACTTTACCCATAGTAGTTTTTTGTGAAATATATACATGGTTGTTCCATGTTTTGGTTCACCTTCCTGCCACCACCTCTTAATTTTTTCTAAAAATTTTGGGTGTTCAATCCAAGTGGGGTTGAACTTGAAGAGAACATTCTTTTCAATTATGAATTGATCTGCCTAAATAAGCACTGGCCAGTGACCCGAGTGAGTTCCCCTTAAGGTTCTTGTTTCTATCACCTTGTAAGAAAAAAACTCCTCTGAGATTAAAAATCGATCCAACCTCTCTAATATTGCCTCTCTCCCAATTCTTCTATTTGTCCAAGTAAAGCAACCTTTTTTGGGGTGCAAATCTACCAAATTGAACTCATCCATACCATATTTTATTAAATTTATAATGTGATATTGTGAGAAGACTCTCCCTTTATTATCTTCAGGATCCAATACAGTATTTAAGTCTCCTCCAATGATAACATTTTGATTGTTATCTTGTATGATTTCACTCCACATGGAATTCCAACATAGTAACTTGGTTGCCACTAAATTAGGGACATAAACATTATAAAGCATATAAACTTTAGGATCATCAGCTAACTCAAAGCTAATTTTTATCCAATTCATATATGTTTTACTCTCTTTTACCAGTACATGTTCTTTGGACCATAAGAGAAAAAGACCCCCTGACTGTCCACAAGAATCAATATTTAGAAAGTTACAATATTTCCACAACAATATTGTAATTCTATCAGCTCTGTCTACTCCTAACTTGGTCTCTTGAATGCATACTATCCACAATTTTACCTCTAAGATCTTGTTTTTAAGGATTTTTAATATTTGAGGGGTTCCCAGTACCCTCAAATTCCATGTCAAAATATTCATTTAGAGGAATACTTAGCCTTGGTGAGAGGTATCTTGTCTATGCGCTTTTGACTTCCATTCTCAATATCCTCTTTAGCCTTTGTGTTTCTTGACTCCATTTTTTTTATACATGCCTTCTTCTTGCCTGTCCCCACATCTAAATCACAAGCTAAGCACTCTTTTGTCCCTGAGTCTCCATATTCTAAGTTCTCTGATCCTAAATCCAGTGGTGTGTCTTTGCTTTTAGCCACTGATTGAGTAAATATATTTTTATCTATTGTTTTCAAGGTTGAATATGTTGTTTTGAGATTTTTTTTCTTTTTGGATGAAGAATCTCCAATTTTGTTAGGGTACTGAAGTGGATCTATGTGAATGGAGGAGCCCTAAGAAATGACCCCATATTTCATCTTTTATGTCCCTGCATTATCTTTTGGTTCTCATTTTGATGTGATAGAATCTATATTATTTAACTTTAGAGTGCTTTGCTCCTTGGAGATCGATGTGTATAATGAATTGTTTTGGTGATCAGAAGGCTAATATAATTTTGTTTCCCCTTTATACTTTGAGACCTCATCTTTAGAATGGACTTCTTGCTCAGTTCTTTGGTTGTTATCTCCTTGTACCAAAGGATTTTTGGATTTAAAAGTATCTACTTCATCAATATTGGGTAAATCTTTAGCAGTGTTTGAGATTGCCTTTTGGCTTCCTTCTTTGATTTCTATGTTTGTGCGTTGTTGCTCTCTATTTCCAGATTTCATATCATTTTTTGGAGAGATCAATGAAGTAATATCCTTAGCCAAACTTTCCACTATATTTTATTTATTTGGGATCTCGAAAGAGTTATAGAGAGTTGTTTGATCCTGGTATTGAGCTCTTCTTCTTGGATTATTTCTTCTACCTCTTTTTTTTAGTGAAAAACCCCTTGAGGGCCGCTTGTTAGAGACAAAGGTTCTACACCATCAAAGTCACCTAGGTCGCACCCACCCTCCCATACCAACATTATCAATTGGATTTTGAAAACCCAATTAGCTGAGGGAGATTGAACCGGACCCCCTTGAGGATTCCCTCCCTCTCCAACTCCAGGTTATTTCTTCTACCTCTAGCCTGCATAAAACCATCATTATTTTTTTATCTTGAGTTTCCTATGGAGGATTCAGATGGTAGACTCTTGTGAAATGACCATATTCATGGTATTTTGTGCAATTAAAAGGGATACTTCCATGTTTCATTTTTTGTGAATACTCTTTAGAGTCATTAATTTGCAAGCTTATTGACTCTGGTAGACCTTAGCTAAAATTCACCTTTACACATATTCTTGCATAATTTGCCATTGACCTAGATCTAGTCCTCTCTAAGATATTAACAAACTTGCCTATTTGGTTGCCAATGTCTACCAAAATGCTTTTATTTCACCAAAACCATGGGAGGAAAGGGATTCTAACCCACACAAGAGTTTTATCTGGTATCTCTTCAAGAGGATTGAATTATTTGAACCAGTGGTTCATGTACAAACCATTTGATCCTGAAAACCATAGACCCTTGTCAAAGATTACCTCTCTCTCCTCTAGCATACTAAACATAGCTAAGAAGTAACCTCTGCCCACTATAGAAAGCTCGATTTGGTCTTTGACATATTGATCCCAATTATTACTTACCCACACTTGGAGGTTTCTTGGCACAAGCCAAATGTTAGATAATTTACAATAAGAGCAGAATTTTTAAGCCTTTGAACTTTGAGATTAGCCTTTAGGGAGTGTATTTTAAACATCGAAACAATGTTTCTATTTTTAATAAAGTTATAAAAACTTGAGATTTTTGGACCCATATCTAGGTTTGAATTTTTAGGGTTGGAACTAGTCGCTCCATCTACAAAGGAGAGGGGTGAAGCCCCCCATCTAGTTTTACATCGGGCACATTTCAAAACTAGAAGCTAACTTGCTTCCTGTGAGGATGAGACCTGCTACCGCACTATCATCTTCTATCCTCTACCTGCATAGCCCTAGAAACTCTAATATCCCTACGCCTCCATATTTCAAGAGATAAACATTAGAAGATATTCAAGACCTTTTCTCTCTTAAATCTAATCTTTGTTCCCAAATTTTCAAGGAATTGTTTAGTAAAAAGGAGGCCCATAAGAATTATATACTCATTGGTCTTTAGTTGTAAGCTAGTTAAATACAACAAATTTTGTAGTTAGATAAGTAAAAGTGATTCAGTTGGGGTTTAGCTTTAATATTTGATGCCTCCATATGCATTATTTTTTATTAGATTCCATGCACCTAATTTGCATAAAATAAGAGGTAATGCTTTGCTCCTTCCAAGCAAGCAAATGACCCACTTCGATAGGGGTTGCATCTCAAATCAAAAGGCACCTATGTGTGAAGTAACAACTCTCCCATGCTTGGGCAATTGAGAGTCCCAAGCAAGAAAATTATAGATAACCTTAGTGAATTTTATAGATTTGAAAAATAATAATCATTGTAGGGATTTAGTCCTTTGAATAGCTCAAATTGAATTTGATTTGCCTTAGTGGGACAATAAATTTAAACCATATATGTAATTGGATTTTCATGAGAGGAATATTTAAATAAATTTTATTCTAATCTTAATATCAAGACACACAATATAAACACCTCACTATGAATTAAATATAAGAAATTTGCTTTGATACAATAAAGATCTCAGTGGAACTGTAAGTTATTAAAGGATATTGCTTGAGAATGTAGCTCACATAATGTCTCATACTTAGAATGGGAAGGAGATAACCATTATGAGCAAGAGGAGAGATGTAGGGCTCCTCATTTATGGTGTCTCAACTATTACTAGAAGAATATAAATAAATTGCATTTTTAATTGCTTCCTAAGTAAGGAATGAGAGTAAAAAAAGTTGTCTAATTTATTAGATCTTAAATATACCAATTTTATGGTGGGGACTATCAACCTTGATTTCATGAGTCCTTTGAAGGTCCTTTTAGGAATGAAGACTTCTCTTAGTAACCAATCCAAAACAATGATTAGGGTTTGTCCTTGGACAAGTTGCATTAAAATCCTTTGGCATTAGTTACCACATGGTTGAGTGGTTTATTTGATCATCTTTCTATAGATTTAACGAGGTCACAAGCAAGCCTAAAAGGAGAGATGCACCTTTATTTTGAAATTGTAGTTTAATATGAGTTATTAACTTGAGTCAAATTTCACTAATTACAAACAATGAAAGAGAAATCCTAGTTTATTATGCACTTCATATTTTGGTATGAACCTCAATGATTATGTTTGAAGCACAACATGCTAACAAAATCTTCATGGCATTTAATCATTTGTAAAAGTGAACCATTTTTTAAAGCATGAAGAACATGCATGATATGAGTAAGTATAAATAATTATGTCATTTGTGATAATGTAACCTCCTTAGATTGTTGGTGTGTGTGAGAGAGAGAGAGAGAGAGTTTTCAACTTGTATATGGTAGCTATCTAGTTTTCTCTAACTAATATTATTACTTTTGGATTTGTCCCCTATGTTATGAATAACCCTCATGAAGTAACTTTTTTGTTGTTAGTTACATCCGTTATGGATGGATAGTTGTCTATCTATTGTATATATCATAAATTATATCAATGAGAATTTTATTGCAACTAATTTGCATTCATTAATTGATTTCTTCTAGGCTATCCTAGGTGTGAGAAGAGTTCATTGTAAAGTGGGAGTTGACAACAAAGACCCATTCATGGTGAAGACTTCCCTAGCCATTCTAGGAAGTAGTTTGACGATTGCATTGTGTGAGGAGAACAAACTCTTGTTGATTCGACAATTTTGATTGTGAAAAATAAGACATCTAATATCCAACTAAATGTTGATGCAGAAGTATAATTTCTATATTATTTATTTATTTATTTATTTTTTGGTAGAAGAATATTTGCTCATAGAAAATTTAAAAAATTCAAGTGGAGTAGGCATTAGAGATTTGCAATGTTCATAGTAGTAGAGTTGTCAAAGATGCAAAAGGTTGTCTTTGATGCAAAGACTATTTTGTGTGGACAATGTTTGGCACAAGCTATCTAAGGAAGTATCAACAAAGCAAGGCATTGAAGTGAAGATTATTTGGTGCAAGAGTTGCTAACATTGTATGTTATCAAGTTGAAGAAAAAAACTTGTCAAGAAGAGGAGTCATTTTATGGTGCCAACACTATTTGTCATCTCTAGAAAATACTGAGAAGCATATGTAAATGTTGTCTAGAACGATTGATAAGAAGATCCGACAAGTGAGTGGTTGCCTATAAGAGTGGTCACCATCTAGTAGAAGAAGGTGTTGTCTAGCAAGTATGTTGTTCAAGGTTTATCTGATGGAGTCTTGCAAATGCACCTCAAGTGTTATTGTTTGGTGAATTTTTGTTAACCAACAATAAGAGTTTTCAAAGGAGATACTAAGGCAGTCATCTAATGAGTGAATAAACAACTAGGTTTATCTAATATTAAGGCTTACTGATGGAGTTGTATTGTTTGATGCAAACCTCTAAAGAGTTACATTTGCATTAGACATGTTCAAAGGCATTGAAGGTATTGGAACATGGGAGTTTTTTTGTACCTATCCTACAAACATAGTTGTTCCCCACCATATTGAGGTAGAAGATCCATAATATGGTGAAGGTGGAGGTGGTGCATTCATTTTAGGGGTTCGTAATCACATAAAACCACTCTCATCCAATGTTTGAGATAGAGTTGCGGATGGAGGTATTCAAAAGCTATTGTTGTGCATGAGGAACTTTTTAGGTCAAAGACACAAGGACAAAGCATAGTTTGAGTGTGTTGAAAATTCTAAGGCAAATGCATTTGTGTACCTCACCATTTCAAAGAAAAATATATTTATTGAGACATTGAGTTATACATTGTGTAGACCTTCAATTCCTAATACATTTTTGAGAATTTGATGGCACAAGCTATTTCATGAGACATTGAATAGAAAATAAAATCCTAAAGAGAGTGAAATAATGTAATTAAAAGAAGATAGTGTGCCATTGGATCTTGAAGGATCAATAAATACAATTTATTTGATGTTTTTCTTTTCTAAAACCCTAAAGTGACATCATCACATCAAATGTTTAATTTGCCAAATCTACACATGGAAATTAGAACAATTGTTTAAATTCACATGGGAAACACTTTTTGGAAAGGAAAATGAATTACACTGATTACACATGCTTTTTGGAAGAAACATGTTAATGCTTTAAATAACATAGTCTTCAATTACAAGGTGAAACTGTTTTATGAATTTTGATGACAAATTGTGAAATACTTGAAGATAATATATTTTAATTTGATGACACAACATACTTTTACAAGTTTAGGCATATTTATACTCATCATGAAGCTCTTTTTTAGCTTGATTCAACAAATACATTTTTAGATTTTTGAAATTTTTGAGATTTTTGAAGTTTATGTTGGGATTTTAACCACTGATTAGATTAATATTTGCATATCTAAATACATCTATGGAGGTTATAACCATCCAATATGGTTATAATTGTTGTCCTCTCCAATTTTCCATGTCATTGGATGGGAGGGACTAGATGGTCGGGACTATCATGCAAAGCGACATAGTAGGTCCAGTCCTAAGAGCACAAGGTTTGGCTCAATTGGGGGCTTCCAAGATTTTTTACAAGGCTAACTCCTTTTAAGATGTGAATTTGAGTGCACAGTTCTAATCTAACAACTTTGGGGAAAAGGGTTAGAGAAAAAGCAAAAAATAAAAGACACTAAAAAGGAAAAAAAACTAAGCTAACAAAGGCGATGCACCAAGATCAAGATAAGATCCCCCTACACAACAACCTTGAGTGTAATGTGTCAACACAGTGAACACTTCCTCTTCTAAACATATATAAGCACAATAAACACACATACATAAAGGAAATGGGATAGGGAGAACCAAACACTTGGAACCAAATAGTCATAGGCCTCTGGTATGCATATATGAATATAAAAATAGTACAAGATTATGCCAAAAGTGGGGGCTCAAGGGTGTTCTCACAAGATTGCTTAGGAATATAAGTACTACTATAACAAGAAAAATGAAGAGAAAGTTATATGACTTATAACTTGTCAATGCTTTACAATGCTAAGGAACTACTATTTATAGATTACACAAGGGGATATTTTCCCTCCAAAATTGTGCAAATATTTCAAGGATGACTACTCTTCTGTGTGTCGGGTCATGTCTTTAATCAAGTCACTAGTTCCTTCAGGTTCTATGGATTTGTGCTCATTAACAATTAATGGTTTTGAGCCTTTGGATGTGCCCTTGCTGCTATTATTACCATCAACCTTTTTTGGGATTACCCAAAGACTAGACGTAGGTGATCTTCTATAATTGATATTATGGATCTAAAGTTGTCCTTGTTGTGGCTCCCATGTTGTAACCTTCAATGCGTTAGTCACTTATGTCATGCAGTAGGTGAGACTCATAAATTTTCACCATTGTTACTTTATAAGCTCAACTATCATCTTTGGAAGACGTGCTCAAAACTTTTCTTCTTTCATTTGCTTCAAAACTTTCAAAACTTTTGATCTTTTAGATATTTGTTCCTTTTGTGTCTTTCAAAAATTTTGCTAGATTTTTTACTTTCGTGGGCCAGATGTCACATGTCATCGAAAATTTTGCCTTTCCCTTGTCAAAACTATTAAAAATTGGTGCCAATTTTGATTGGAGTTTTTATCATATGAGAAGATTCATTCTTCAAAACTTTTCTCCACCTTTTACCTTTTGGAAATTTTGATCGAAACTTCTTCTCACACTCATTCGACACTTCATTCCCTACTTATTTTCTACTTCTCTTCTGCTTAGGCTAGCTCTCAATATTTTCTCAAGGTAAGGTTTGAGTGTAGTGAGAATTCACTATAGTTTTGGCGACTCATAAGGGATCTTCAACTTGATGAAGATAAAGAACCCATAATCAGTTGCCTTGTCCATTGGGCACAGAGTCAAAGGGGGCCAAAATTGGGAGGGAAGTGAAGGTGGGAATTTTAGTAGTCAGTCTACAATTTTGCATCTTCATGGCTTTTGAAACCTCAATGGTCTCACAAAATTGGGATTGCTCTCCAAGCAATGGCACCAAAAAAACTTACAACAAACTAAAACATATGTTACATATAATACATATATACAAGGGTTGTGTGGGTGGCCTTATCCAGGCATGGAGTCAAAAGGGGGCCATCCAGTTGCTACTTGAGTCATTTGTTTCTTTCTCTTTTTCTAGTTCCTCAGGTAAAATACTTTTACCCTTAAGAAAGTAGGACTCTTGAGCAACTCTCTTGTTGCAAGTAGACTAGTACCAGGAATAAGCAATTTTCTTGGTAGATGTAGATCGGTACCAATGTTGACTCTCTTTCTGCTTTCACCCAGTCAGAGTACCTCTTCTCCCCTTGGTCAGATCCTTTTTTGTGTTTATGCCCTTGTAGGAATAGGGGTTCTCCTTTTGAATCATAAAAGTGCCTGCACTTGTTTTCTTGAGCACTCTAAAGGGATATGACTTCACTACCTCTACTACCCATTGGCCCTTCTAATTATTAATTTGGGCTTGCAACCTATTGGTTGTTGGAGTACCTACTTCCTCTACCTCCACATACTCTTCCTTATCAAAAGGTGAGGAGTGACAGGTTGGAAAATTGGATTCAACTGCTCTATTTCTCTAAATCCATCCATAAATAGGGCAACAAGTTGATCCCATTCAAAAATGGAGTGTGGAGAAAGAGATTTATATCCCTTGTGAGCCTTACCTCTAAACTATGCCACAAGCAATCTCAAAGCTATGTTTTTCTTAGTGATACTATGTAATTGGTACTGGTAGACCATATTTTGTAGATGTGTCAATAGGATTGCCAGATCTTCTTCGATACAATATTGCATATACTTGAGTGTTGATGTTGGAATGTTGTCCCATACTTTTAGTGGCACTGGAGGTCATAAGGGGCTCTTATTGTTCCATGTTGGGAACTCCTGGGTGGTGGAGTGGCCATCAACAATAAAGGATTTGGTGTGGAGTCTTTTCATTCATAATATTTAGGGTTCTTTGAATGAAGTGGAGTCACCAAGTGAACACAACATTTGCTCTGGAAGTAGATAGATTGAGATCTTCACCGAAACCTCAATTTGATGTCCTTCAAAGTGACTTCTTTTAGATATTCATTCTTGAGCAAATTCACCAAGTGAGTTATGAAGTGCTTCAACAAGTAGAATAGGCATAGACCCTCACCAAAGTTAGAGCCTAACTTGTTATTTTGTAGGACCAATGATAAGTCAATGGGGTCCCACTAGGTATGCCATTAAATTGTTGTCCTCTTTGATTGTCCAGGTTGTCAAATAGGAGGGACTAGATGGTCGGGACTATCACACCTTGTGTTGAGCAACACAATAGGGCTAGTCCTGAGAGCATGGGGTTTGGCTTGATCGACAACCTCTAGGATTTTTTACAAGGTTGACTCCTTTTAAGATGTGACCTTAAGTGCACAGTCCTAATCTAAAAACTTTGGGGGAAAAGGATTAGAGAAAGAAACAAATAATAAAAGACAACGAAAAGGAAAAAACCTAAGCTAATAGGGGTGATGCACCAAGATCAAGATAAGATCCCCTTGCACAACAACCTTGAGTGTAATGCATTGACACAATGAACACTTCCTCTTTTGAACATATATAAGCATAGATAAACACACATACATAAAGGAAACGAGATAGGGAGAACCAAACACTTGGAACCAAATAGTCACAGGCCTCTAGTATGCATATATGAATATAAAAATATTACAATATTATGCCAGAAGTGGGGGCTCGAGGGCATGCCCACAAGACCACTCAAGAATACAAGTACTGCTATACCAAGGAAAATTAAGGGAAAGCTATATGACTTATAACTTGTCGATGCTCTACAACATTAAGGAACTACTATTTATAGATTACACAAGGGGATATTTTCCCTCCAAAACTATGTAGAGATTTCAAGATGATTGCTCTTCCATGTGCTAGGTCATGTCTTCATTCAAGTCACTAGTTCCTTCAAGGTCTATGGATTTGTGCTCATTAACATTGAATGGTTTTGAGCCTTTGGATGCACCCCTACTATTGTTATTGCCATCAACCTTTTTTGGAATTACCCAAAGACTAGATGTAGGCGATATTCTATAATTGATGTTCCAAATCTGAAGTTGTCCTTGTTGTGGCTCCCATGTTGCGACCTTTAATGCATCAACCACTTATGTTGTGCAGTAGGTGAGACTATGACTTTTTTTCCATTGTTGCTTTTATAAGCTCAACTACCATCTTTGGGAGATGTGATCAAATATTTTCCTCTTTCATTTGCTTCGAAACTTCCAAAACTTTTGATCTTTTAGACATTTGTTCCTTTTGCACCTTTCAAAACTTTTGCCAACTTCCAACTTTTGGGGGCTAGATGTTGCATGCCATCAAAACTTTTGCCTTCCCCTTCTTGTCAAAACTATCAAAAGTTGGCACAAGTTTTGATTGAAGTTTTTATCATCTGAGAAGATTCATTCTTTGAAATTGTTCCCTGCCTTCTACCTTTTCAAAATTTTGATCAAAATTTCTACTCGCACTCATCCAACACTTCATTCCTTGCTTCTTTTCTACTTCTCTTTTGTTTAGACCACCTCTCAATATTTTCTCAAGGTAAGGTTTGAATGTAGTGAGAATTCACTACAATAACCATAATCAAAATTTGGACCAATAGTTACAACTAATCTAACCTCCAAATCTAATATAAGGTGTACTAATAGGCTTATTCTAATAATGTAATTTTTCCTATCATGCCCCCCTTATTACATTATTTGGTAATAATTATCTAACATCTCTTCTTCTATTGGATCAAACTCAAATTCAGGTTTGAGCACTAGATCTTGGCTCTTGGCTCTATCTTTCCCTTTGTCTCATCCATCTCACTACTCTTAGGAAAAAAATTCTCAATGTGAACTTTGCACTTGCACTTTACTTACCAACGTTGGGTACTACTGATCATGCACTCTAGACAAAAAAATCTTGATTACACATTATGTAACTACTTATTCAAATCCTAATACACACAAATTTAGTAGAAATTATGGTCTCACTAAATATCCTCTTGTGAATACGAACACACACATCTATTCACAAGGATTAAACTTGAATTATTTAATAAATATATTCCTCCTCACTATCTTTGTGGGGAGGGTCTTCAACATGTGTTGCCATGCATCTTATGTTGGTGGTCCTAATGGCCTATCACCATTATTGGCTTGAACATCACTCGTGGTGAGGTCAATCACCTTCTACTTTCTCTTATGCATCTTGCACTTTTTCATCTAAATAAGTTGTTACCTGTGATAAGCATTGTATTTGTGCTTCCTTTGTTTGGTGGCAAAGTATGTGTCTGAAAAAAATGATCGAATGTTGAGTGTCTTATGTAGGGACTCTTAGTCCTTCTTGCTAGCCTCCATTTCCATCCCATTTAGACTAGAATCTATGGATGAAGAAGAATTGCATTCAAAATGGAACATCAACCTAATTGAGTGATACATTAGCCTAATTGCCAACATACACCAATGGTTAGAACAATAATTGTTCTCTCTTGAAAGGGAATATTTCTCCCCCAAGGTTCGGGTGATAGGGTATGTTATTATCAAATATTAAATCAAAAGAATAAAAAGGGAAGGTAGATGGATAACTTAGGGTTACATATAATTGTTACAAGGGCGAGTGTCAATTCATTGTCTAAACTTGTAGAAACATAAATCTAGCTTAATACTTAGATAAACATCAAAATATAAATATTTAATATCAAGGATTATTTCAATGAAATAAAGAAAAGCAAGATTCTAGGCTTGTTGCCTCAAAGTAATCAATAGACATCATTCATTGCATCATAATCATGTAAATTATAGCACGTAGCAATATCTATTCTGAAACATATGAAATATAATAGATGAAAAATGAGTTTCAAAGGATGGAATTCAACTATTCTACTCCTATTCTAAGCAAATTTCAAAGAAAATTTAAAATGAAAGGGTTAAAGGAAGAAATAAAACAAGCCATTGCATTCTTGAGAGCTTATTCTAAATCTGTTGAAGCAACAAATCTGAATTTAACCAACTTTGACTTGACCAACCTTTGCACAATCTAAGGTCAAAGTGGTGCTATCTTCGAAGGAAAAAAGACAAAATACTAGAATTGACCCAAATGTAACCACCATCAACATGCGCAAATTACACCAAGAACTCTATACTTTTCATTACTTAAGTTTTATTCAATCATTATATCCTTAGAATTGCTAACATCATGTGATTTCAAGACTAAATATCCAAGGTACAATGTCAAGGGTGTAGATGTCCACCATCTACAAAGAAAAGAAAATTCTAAAAGACCTATTGCTAAAAGTGGAATCCAACCTTTTGGAGTGGGGTCTCAAAGGCTATTTATAGCCTTATTATATTGAATTTTCAATGTTTTACAAATTTATGATGAGCTGTCTACTTGGATGATATGGCAGTCACTAAATTTTCTTAATTTTGATCTTCAATTTCAGCCGTGGATCTTCTAACTATTTCAATAGCGTCCTTGTGAATATTAGGTAGTTCAATCATCACACTCCAAGTGGTCTAAGTTGTCATGCACAAGGTTCTAAATTAGGTCTAGGTTCAATGCATATTCATTTTTCGATCTCTTAGCCTTCGTCATCCGCTTTCATTGTTGCCTGTAAATGAAGAGGAAAAATTATTAATTATTTCAAATTTAATTTGGAAAAAAAATTATTTTAATATGGTCGGTGAATGGACATTTTAATTGTTTAAAATATTATTTTCTTTTATTTATTTTTATTGGTGAAAAGGGTTTTGAAAGGGTCCCATAACCTTTTACATTTCTAACCAAAGTCCAAAATATCTCTAGAGGTTGACTGGCCCCCAAGGGATGACCTTACCGAGCAAAAAGAGATGCTACAATCGAGACACAAAAATTTAATAGACCAAGCTATGTACAGACCAACATAAGCCCTAACAAGGCCACCCAACAACATACTAACACCCATGTAGGGGCAGGAAAAGAAATCAAACAGACAAAATGCCCTCACAGGGGCCAACAGAGACCAAAAAAACCATCCAACCCCAAATGCCTGACTACCAAAGGAGACACGCTCCTGAGCCACCTCATGCAATAGGCCCACCGCCATTATCTACAGGATACTCTCCGACCAGGCTCTTGAATTCCTATATGGTCTCGAACTGGCTCTTGTACTCCTCCAAGAGAGCATCCGCCTACATCAACAAAGACAAAATGGTTTTGGCCACCCATCCTAGTGCTTGTAGGAGGTCCTAAATTTCTTGAATGTGCCCACGATCGATGAGGCTTGGGAAGTGCATTACACATGAGGTCAAGAGGGGGGCCTGCATAGATATTCCTTCATTATGGGCCACAAACCACATCGACTTCTCCTTCTTCATTTGGAATGACAAAGAGTCATCCGATGCATCGTCAATGACCACTGGAGCCTTCCTTTTGTTGCTTCCTCCCTTCATGCGGATAGGATAACAGTGGGCCTCAATCTATAGAGAAGCTGGGGAATCAATGAATTTGGTGGCTCCACTTGGGGTTCCAGTGGATGGGGGGAGAACCTCAGCCCCAGTGTCCCCACCAAGAACACTTGGCCCTCCAGTGAGGAGGACGTGCCCATAAAACCCTCCATATATGGAAGTCCTAGTTGGATCTCCAACAAGAGAAGGTCCAACCAATGATGTTGCTGCCTAATTCTGCTTTACCACCATGAACCTGAACAAAACTTGGTGTAGACCCTGATGAAGGGAGGAGGAAGAGACACCCCTTTTCATGCTGAGGACCAACCACTCCACTGATATGAACATGAATTCAGGGATATTGATGGCTTTCTTCCCCCTGAGGTGGTTTAAAAAAGCAAGGTGGAAACTCCTTAGAATGGTCGAGGGATTATCAAGGGTGAAATATTGAAGGACAATTATCATCACTATATCCCAGGGTTTTGAGAGCGTCTCCCTAAAAATATCACCCTTATATTTCCCTAAGGATTCTTATTTATCCCTAAACAGTGCTAGCTCACCCTGGAGAGAGTGCTTCTCTTGGTTGATGATTTCTCCCTCATTTGGGAGACCAATCACCACCGCAAGAAGATCAGTAGTAACAATGAATCCCATTCTGTGAACAACCACATGGCCCTCATTCCATGAATAGACAAAGTCCATGGATAAGTCTGGCTTGGTCCCCTAAAACTATTGCAAGAAATATAGGAAGCCATGGTCTCTAAAAATGTCATCTACCAGGGGAGTTAATTGGAGGTAGTGGGTTCAATTTCGGCCATGATGTCGATATTTAGATATAGCCAGGGATAGGATATCACATAGAGAGCATGAGGGTGGTGAATATGATTATGGAGAAAGGTGGTGTGAATAAATAATAGTTGATACATGATTAGGTTCCCCTACTCAAAGTGCCTCATGTAAAAAATATTGTGGATAAATCGAATAGACGATGGCACAGGTGGACAGGCACACCAATCAACCAAGAGGGCCAGGTGTATACTCCAAGAAATGACACCACAACTAAAAAATATACCAAATGATCATGAGTCCTAATGATGAGGCTTGTCATCCAAGGTAGCACAGTGAGCATGGCGAAAAGGAGTAACATCAATGACGTGGGCAATTACCACGAGGTAGACAGACCAAAAACCCACCTCCATACTTGTGCTGCCAGCACAACTTGCAAAAATGATGTTAAAGAAGAGCAATAAGTTAGAGGGCAAT
Source organism: Wollemia nobilis (assembly GCA_028583015.1). Classification (NCBI taxonomy): domain Eukaryota; kingdom Viridiplantae; phylum Streptophyta; class Pinopsida; order Araucariales; family Araucariaceae; genus Wollemia; species Wollemia nobilis. The sequence goes on from JAQPPZ010002274.1 coordinate 2,339,258, forward strand.
GACCAATAGGATGAAAGAACACATAGCACCTTGAGAGCATAGAAACTGATGCAGTGGTCCTATCGAGGGCTAACAATCCTAATGTCTAGTTGTTGAAAAAACTACTGAAGATGAGGTTGCTCATGATACCAAGGCAAAATCCTATAACGTGGCAAAGGTTTTGTTTCTAATGGATCATAATACCATTGAAGTACCTCCACTTCCAATGGGACAATTGGCCATGGAGGTAAGCCAGCCCGCTTGTGGACCAAATGGGAAGAATCACATGTTGAAGCTTCGACCATATGGGAGTCGCACATGAGGAAACAATAGTGGACATTCTTGATGTGGTGCTGCAAGAGTACACCATGTTGGAACTTGGCTTACAAATCACTCTTCAAAAGTGGGGACCATCGTGGAGGTTATGGTTCTCCACACTGGAATAAATTGTCTCACTGTTTGGCCAGGTTAGCAGTATTTGCATCAATGATCGCTTAGGGGAAGTATTCATTCCACACTCAAAGACCTGATTATGAGATGTAAATGTTGGCTAGTTGGTCAGCCACGCGGTTGCATTCTCTAAGAGTGTGGGTTTCCTTAGAGACTGATAAGGAGTGGAGAAATTGTTTAGCTTCATTGATCATGGTGGAGGTGTTCCATGATAGAGGGAGGGAATCTTAGGACAGGCTAGCAATGATGTTCTTAGAGTCACCTTCGATCATGATCTTGGAGACTTGAAGCTTGCAGCTCAGGACAACACCTTGGTAGAGGGCTCGAGATTCCAAAAAGTGGCTAGAATTGAACCCCAAATTCTTCGCATAAGCCAAGATGATGCAACCTTTGTGATCTCAAACAACCCCCAACATCGATAGCTCTAGGATTACCTTTTGTTGCTCCATCAAAGTTGAGCTTGAGGAATCCTGGAGGTGGAGGGATCCACTTGACCCGGGAATAGTCAGCCTTGGGGGGCCCAAGAATAGATGCCATGTAGGATGCCAAGAGAAGAAGCAAGAATATCTTTAGAGAGAGGCTCCTGGTCTACCTCTAGGGGGTGACGATACATTTTCTGTTGTTGCCACCAAGATCCTTGCTAGGACATGACTTTCCTTGTGGGATGAGTCTCTGAAGGCCTAGGCATTATGTTCTCTCTAGATTTCCCAAATGAAGTACGAAAGGCAAAAGGACCAGAAGGTTCTGAGTCGATGGCCTCTGAACGGGTTCGACCACTGCACATAGAGATCACTGATCTAGAGGGGCAGGACCCAGGAGATGTCGATCGAGGAAAAAAGAGAAGAAAGGATGGAATGGGTGAAGGGACACAAGGAGAAGATATGTTGGGTTGAATTAGAATCCACAAAGCATAAATAGCATCGGTTGGGGAGGGATAGACCACGACGATGGAGGTTAGGAATGGTAAGGATCTTATACTGGATGGCCAACCATAGGAAAAAATTTACTTTAGGGGTAAGGTGAGGCCTCTAGATAAGATTGGATGGGAACCTAAGGGGGTAGGGACCACAGAAAAGGTGTAGGCTAATTTTATGGTGAAGGAGTCAAATGGGGAAGGAGTCCAAATGATGGAATCCTCTACAGGGGATGAAGGAACGACACAGAGGTGGAGGAGATCAGACAAGGTAGCAGAGGTAATTAACTAGTCGACTAAGAGGCCATCGATCAGGAAGGGCTTCCAGGAGGAAGACCATGGGATGATAAATTCACTTAATTTGGATCCAAATATGGTGTCCATCATTGGTCAGAGGAACACCGGATCATATCTTTCCTGTAGAGGTCCATTTCCAAACCAAGGGTCATTCCAAAAATTGATTTTTGCTCCATTGTTGAGTTTCCACCTGATGCCCTTTCGGATAATCTGCCTGGCTTTGGATATGGAGTTCCATACCATCGATCCTTTTATTGGGTTGGGATCCTCTAACAAATTTGGGTTGGCCCAAAGGTACTTTTCTTTGATGATGGAAGTCCATAGAGAATCTTCGTTGGTGAGGATTTGCCAACATTGTTTGGCGATGAGCACCAAATTCATGTTGCGGACCTTGCGAAGTCCAATACCCCCATGATCCTTTTCTGCATAGACTTGGTTTCAAGCTACCAAATGAATCCTTATTTTTCTTCTGAGCCTAACCATAAGAAGTTTATTTGGATCTATTCAATGCGATTGTAGACTTTAGTAGGAATTTGGAAGATTGACATGAAGAAGACAGGAATGGATTGCAAAGTGGCTTTGACAAGGGTGGCCTTCCCCGCTTGGCTAAGTAGGCTGCCTTTCCAGCTTACCAAATTCTTCTGCATGTGCTCGATGATGGGGTCCCAAAGGGATTTCTTGAAATGACCATTGAAGAGGAGGAAAACCAGATACATTGCTGGAAGGTTGTTGATGGAGTAACCAAGAGTAGCAGTAATGCAGGCTTGACACCTTGCTGGGGTGTTGAATAAGTAGAGCTTACTTTTTTTGAAGTTCACCTTCTAGCCTACTACCTCCTCAAAGGAGAGAAGGATGGACTTGATGCACCAGGCTTGGGGGACCAAGGCTTGGGTAGCCAGGATAGTGTCATCGATGAACTATTGGTGGGACACGACCTGGAGATATGATGTCGGTTTGATGCCAGAGATGGATCCTTCGAGGTAGGCATGGGTGATGGACCTGCCAAGAGCTTCAGCAACAATGATGAAAAGAAAAGGGGATATGGGGTCCCCTTGCCTGAGGCCTTTGAAATTCTTGAAGTAGCCCGTAGGGGAACCATTGACCAGGATGAAGAAGTTCATCGAGGTAATGCATCCTTTAATCAACTCAATCCAATCTAGGTGGAAACCAAACTTGTGGAGGACTACCAAGAGGAAGTCCTAGTAGATCCTATTGAAATACTTATTCATGTTGAGTTTGAGGAGAAGGCCTGCATGAATGCTAGAGGAGATAGAGTGGATGAGTTCATGGATGATAATGATATTGTCAGTGATTTGTCTTCCATTGACAAAACTTCCTTGGTTAGGGAAAATGATGGAGGGGAGGATGAGCTTGAGCCGAGAGGCTAGGGCTTTGGTGAGGATTTTGTATAAAATATTGCACAGGCTGATGGGGCGGAAGTTTGAGAGGGTGCGGGCCTGGTTCACTTTGGGGATAAGGGCAAGGAATGTGGAATTGATGTCCCTGAGGATGACCTTATCTTCTTGCATTTGCTGGATTTTTGAGACCACATTCGACCCTAAAATATCTTAAAAGTGCTGAAAAAATATGGGGGGAACCCATTCGGACCTAGGGATTTTCCATCTTGCATGGAGAAAATGGCAAATCTAATCTCCTCGATAGAAAAAGGAGCATAGAGCATACGATTTTGGTCCTCAGATACTAACCTTAGAATATTCTGAAGGAGGCTTTCGAAAGTGTGGTGGTCGCATTTGGGAGGGAACCCAAGGAGCTCTTCGAAGAAGGAAAATACCATAGCTTTGATTCCCTGGATGTCGAAAACAACCTGGCCATCCTGCTGAACTAGCTCCCTGATCCGATTGCTACCTCGGTGACGCACCATTGTGGCATGAAAGAACTTGGTGTTCAGGTCACCTTCTTTGAGCTAGGTTACCCGAGATTTTTGCTTCCAAAACACCTCCTCATCTTTTAGTGTGTTGTGGTAGTCAAAAAGGAGAACTCTCTCAGTGGCTTGGAGGGTGGGCTCAGGGTCGCTATCTTGCATAGTGAGCTCAATGTCCTTGAGCTGAGATTGGATCTTTTGTTTTTTCTGGAATATGTTCCCAAACACTTCCTTATTCCACTTTTTGAGATTGAATTTGAGATGTCGAAGTTTGCTGCTAATTTGGGAAATTTTGGGCCCTTAGAAGGGTTTGGCCCACCATTGAGAAATGAGAGACCTTAAGTTTGGGTCATGGAGCCACATGGATTCAAACCTAAAAGGATATTTGAAGGATGAAGCATGTGGATGCCTTTCGAGGAGGAGGGGATTGTGATCGGATCCAATTCTTGGGAGAGATATCATGATTGCATCACCAAACATGGGAATGACATTGACCAAAATGAGGACACGGTCCAGATGCATTTGGATCAGCTAGTCTCTCTTTCTACGGTTGGTCTAGGTGTATCTCGAGCCCTAGAGGTTCACATCCATCAATTCATTACTGTCTAAAAAACTGGAAAACTGTTCATAGAATCTTGCATAGTAATGGGGGTTCCAATCTTCTTATCAGAGGGGAACAGAGGAGAATTGAAGTCCCCCACCAACATCCAGGTCTTTGAGGAAAAAACATCTCGTAGTTGGCTGAGGGAGTTCCACAAAGAGTATCTCTAGGTGGGATAATTTGGAGCATATACATTTGATAGAACCCATCAGATCCCTTCATATTTGCTATAGAACAAGATATTGATGTAGCTTTCTACCATTGAAAGTACTATGCCTTCAATATTAGTCGGGTCCCATAGACACAAAAGGCCTCCTGAGGCCCCATTTACTAGACTAAAATAGGAGGCAAAGTCCCTCCATATGTAATTGGAAATAGACAAAACACAGTGGGAGTCGAGTTTCATTTCTTGGAGAAGAAGAATTGTAGGTCGATATTCTTTCCTCATGGACTTGACCAAGCATTGCTTGTTTCACCCATTGAGACCTCTCACATTCCATGAGAGGATCTTCATTTGGAGATTTTGGTTGAGACGCACTTCCCTCTCCCTACTGGGGGGAAGATTGGTTCTATTTTGGTCCTAACTCTCTAAGAGTTGGGAGGACTCCTTGAGAGTGAGTTGGGTGCCATTTGCGATGTCGTCGATAGCTTCCCTATTTTTGATGTCCTAGGAGGAGGGGTGACCCCTCTTCTTAACTGAACCTACATCCACCAATGCTTTCTTCGAGGGGTGAGAAGGTGGTGGGTTGGGGGGTGGGAGCTCGGGGAGTGGGGGGCAAAGCCGAGGCTCTGGAACAAGGGGGAAGCTGAGGCCTGGGAGTGGGGGGGAGCTGAGGGGGAAGGGTGTAAGGGGAATTTTAATGTTGGCTCAGAGGAATAAATGATGGTTTCATCAGAGGACAGTGGGGAGAAGTGATTGGAGACATGGATGGTTGGGCTGCTAGGGGAGGAGGGAACCGACAAAGGGGGGGTCAAAGGGGGATCCTCGCTACTAGGGGCTTTAGAGGAGGGCTCACAGGGTTTAAGATGAGGTCAAATCCCTGGGGGGAGGTTTTAGGGACTCAATGATTCCTTTGGGGAGGGGCAGTAGGGCCTAGGGAAGGGCACTGGGAAGGTAGATGACCCTGGATGGAACAAAGATTGCAAAAAGTAGGTTTATTCTCATATTCAATGGATTGGGTAAAGGAACAGACCTTGGATATGAGATTGATTGACTTTGGTAGCTCAACATCCAGGATGGCATTCACACACATGCGAGCTTGAGTCATCCGAGTCCCAATGCGAGTTGGAGGGTCAAAAGAAATGAACTCTCCAATGCTCCTTGCTATTCCATGAAGGATGTCCTCATGCCAGAATTGGATGGGAAGACCTAGGAGGTGAACCCAGATTGGAGCAGTGTTAATGCTTTGTGTTTCTAGGTGGAAATTGACTCCCCATTTGTGGAGAAACAGGTCTCTACGACCATAGAACCAAGATCCTCCAGAGAGGATTCACTGGGAATCAATAGGGTTGCTTAATCGAATTAGAAAAAATCCTCTTGTGAGCACCATTAGCTCCATGGATCCCTTTGGATACCAAGAGATATTAGCCCACCTGTAAATGGATTCTATATCGAGCCAGTACCCAAGGAAATTCCCTACCAGTGCGTTTGAGTTCTTGTTAAACACATTAGATATGACCTCACAAGGGATTTGGAGGTTGCCATTGGCAGGAAGCAAATCTTCTCTAGGCCTAGTTGTCCTACTAGGGTTAGGGTTTACTATCTCCATGTAGGATTGAGGTGGGCTATTTTGTCCATCGCTCACATCCAAAATATTCCCCTCTCGACTAGGCAGCTTTGCCTGGTCGGAGATCTATTTTTGCTCTAGAGGTCGAGACTCTGGGAGTGGCTGGGATGGTGGGCTGAGGATGCCTAGCTACTCCATGTTGGTGTTGGCCCAAATTATTTGGAAGGAATTTATTGAGAGTTGACTGCTTGCTCCCTTGTTGTGCGATCGATCCCCACTCGCAATGGAGGCTATCCCCTTACTCATGCTCAATATGTTGCAAATATCATTGGCTCATTTGATGGAGGCTTGGTGTTCACCATGAGGTTTTCTTGTGTTGGGGTCCTAGTTCTCATCTACCACCAGTGTCTTCCCTTCGGGTGTTGTGGTGTCCGTTGTCCTCCTGCCAGATTCTGCTATAGTCTTCTGGTGCGGATGCTCCTTGATCACCATCATTCCCTACTAGCATGTATTTTTTAGGAGGATGGGATTTTTGTTAAAGTAAGGAGAAAACAAGATTATGGAGAAGAAAAACTAAAGATAACAAAGAAAGGTTACGAATTTTCCAGGTTGGATTTCAAAAAAAAAACTTATTTCCTTCACGTTTGCTTTCAGTTAGCTTAATTACTATTATTTTATTTTATTTCCCATGTTGGTGGTTATATTTTTAAAATATTTTAAGCCATTAATATATGATTTATTTATTTATCCCATTTATTTAGATTTCCATTTATGCAAGATTTTTATTATAAATTGTTTTAAAATAAAGGAGTGCTCTTATTGGCAATTTAATTTTATTAATTTGATGCACTTAAGCTTTAATTATTTATTAAAATGTTGGTATAAGGTTTGATATTCATAGACAAAGGTTTCTCTCCCCCTTTGGCTATTAATCACATGTTAAAAAAATTGGGTCTAATGCTAAGGGTTAGGATACGTTGATGGAGGTTTCCCTTTTTTCACTAAGGTTTAACGTTCAAGTCTTAAAGTATAGTGCTATTTATTCCATGTTGAATTATTAAGTTCAAATCTTAGGTTATTTTGCTAAAATTTTCAATAAGGTCTAATGTTAATTCATTTCCAAAGTATTTTTTATTGGATGACAATGGGCGGTCGGGATTGAGTCAGAGAAATGAGATCAATGGAGTAGAGTGAAATGGGAAAATGAGCATTGGCTTCCTATTCGTCAGACTAATGGAAAAATAGAAATGGAGTGAGGAAAATGAGCATTGGCTTCCTATTGGTTGAAGCAATGGACGAATAAGAATGAAGCGAAAAAAATGGATGAATAGGAATGAAAAATTTATTTACCTAATGTTTTAAATCTTAATTCCAATGGGGAATGGGGTGCATAGTCATAGGAGTAGTCATTGGGATAATTTTGGCAATAATTTACTATTGATGAATGATGTCATCTCTTGGCGGAGTGGAAGCCTATGAATTTAAATGAACTTTGGTGCCATAACCCATTAAAATGGATAATTTAGCTAGCAATAACGAAGGTAATTGCATACAACAAACATGGGCATATTTATACTTGTCTAAAAGGTGATTTAAAACCTGATTTAATGGATAATGAAACTTATCTTATTGAATCCATGAAATTAATACTTTTATAAGGAGCTCATAACAGTTTCATAGTGTTAAAAAAAGTAAAATTTTAAAGTATCTAGAATTTTATGATACTTTCCAAATTTCTAATTTGGCCAAATGGGTAACAAAAAAATTGAAATAACTTGAAATTTTATTGTGGATCAAAGGATATAGCCTTTTGAAATTTGTAGACTATTATGAGGAATTAATATTGCTGAATGGTATTTTTGTTGTATCTCCTAAAATATTGATACTATGCATGTGAATTTGGTACCTGTTGGCATTTGCAAGTCAAGAAGTCCGCCCCGGTGCCAAAAGCTAAGTCCGAAGACCGCGGATACGCGAAAAGAGGAGAGCACGATCAAAACCGTCACGATATCGCGACATGTCACGTTATCGCGGGTCTGTTGAGGAGAGAGAAACCAAAGTCAAAAAATGTTGCGATTTCACGACATGTTCCAAAATCATGGTCAAAGTGGTCAACGGAGGCAGCACAACAAAACTGTCACGATATCGTGACATGTCGTGTTTTCACGACTTGCGATGGCCATGGAGCAGAGTAATAGAAAAGGTCACAAAATCGTGACATAATTGGACAATGTCAATGAGCCTTGTAGTGAAATCGTGACAAAAAAGTGAATAAGGAGCAAATTATGAAAGACGTCATGAAATCGCAACGTGTTGCATGGTCGCGGCAAGGTTGAAAGAAAAGCATAAGGCATGAAAAATTCGCGATTTCATGACATTTTTGAAGATGAGGTCAAGCAAGAAGAAGCGCGCGATATGGCGCGAGCGCAAAAGTTGGAAAGCAAGAACGACGATTTCACAACATATGCGTACAAAGCGAAAAGGCCGAATCATGTTCGTAGGTTGAGGGCGGACCAACAAAGTAGATAAGAATGTCATGAAACCGACAGTCGATTTTCGTGACGGGAAGAGAGGATTGGCAAGGAGAAACGCGATCCGACAGTTTTGCGATAGAAAGCAAAAGACAAAGGTCAACGCTGATTTCATACAGCCGTTCCACCGAAGGCACAAAGAGAAGATTCACGACATGGTGAAGTTTTTTGCAACATGTTGAGGAAAGAGGTCCAAACAAAGGAGAGTGTCACGATTTTGCGACGACGGAAGACAAAGCAATAGAGAAAGGGAGCGAAACAGACTTGCACGGTGAAGGGCCAAAGGACAAACATGAGAAAAAAGTCACGACGAACACGAGTTCATGGAAATAGAGCAATGAAGGAGCAAAAGACAACGCACAATTCGTGAGGTCGATCGCTACCTAAGGTGACGAAGGAGAACAAAGAGCTGAAACGCAGATTTCACGACAGGTTGGTTTTGCAACCCAAAAGGCAAAAGCGACGAGAAAAACATCGCGAACATGCGCGTCGACCACAATTCAGCCGAAGCCAAACGGCCGAGAAGACGATCAAGGAAAAAGCTCCCGAATTAAATGTTTTGCTATTTTCCAATGTATACAAGATAAAATAACATGCCCAAGCCACTAGAATTGAAGACGTCTCTATTATTCAAAGATTTTGTTCGTGATTTTTTCTAACGGCCCAAGCATGCTTCGAGGATGACCATTTAATGAAGACGACTGGTTCCTTGTTTCATTTAATTTCTGGTTTCTCCAAGGTTGGTTTAAGGGGATCATTTCCTATTTTTGTTGCATATTTTGTAATCTCGAGGAGGTCCATTTCATGTTTTAAAGCAAAGAGGCAAGACCTATATAAAATTGATGATATCTCAAGAACAGGATCGAGAGAGATACTTTTGCTAAAAACTTTTCAAGTTCTTTGCATGAATGAAAGATATGGTTTTAGCAAGCAATTGTCTGTGTGTTTTTCCTTTTGTCTTATGCATTCCTCATTTATGCTCATATTTCTTATCTGCTTCTTAATTTGAATTCGATCAGTTTAAATTGCTAGTAGGAAGACTGAATTTTTTGAGGTTATCCGCACAGGTTGTAAGTTATTCATCCGTCTTTTGTTATAGTTGTTAGTAGCTTAGATATCCCGCTATCTTTCTTGATCCCAAAAGCCCGTGCTATATTTCTTGTTTATTTTTGAATTCTATTTCTTTCTCCTTTAGCTTCACAACATAGAATTTAGTAAGGACCTCTCTAAGATTTGTCCGGGAGACATTTCTTTCTCCTAGCCTTTCAAGTTGGCCGGTCTAGGTGCATTTTGTATAAAATCCTTTCCTCATTCACCACACCATTGTAAATATTATCTCAAGATATTTCCATTAGGCTTTGAATCACATCAAATGGAGCTCTCTAGCAAAATTTATGGCCATTTTAAGCTTACAACTAATTATAGGAACAAAAGTGGTAAAATTTTGAAAACCCTAAAAAGCAGCTTAGTTTTCCAAACTCTGAAAAGTAATTGACATTCAATGTGAGTAAGCTTAAAAGGATAGATGTAAACACCTTTGTATAGAACTCAAAATTTCAAGTGGGTCCCCAAATGGGGTAGGTTGTGCAATGGCAACAACAAATGACGACTACTCGAAAATGCTCCTAAGCAATTTGGATAAAGAACTCAACAACCCAGCTTGAAAATAAGAAAACCTAAACTAGAAAAATACAAATCACTTAGAAACATTCAAGAAATATGGGGTTAAACAATTTTAACTAAAAATAGATGTTCATTTACCTTAGCTTTAAGGTGTGTGCTTTGTGCATTCATTCCTATTCTTGAATCTTATCATAATTCCATCATTTGGTTTGAAATTAGGCTATTATAGGTATCACTCATAAAGATTTGTCTTTGCATTGCTCCATAGCCAGTCAAGCATCCATAGCTCTTGTGGAGATGACCTTGATCTCTTCTAGACATTGCTCTACTTCCAACCAAGCATCTATAGCCCTAATAGAGGTTTTCCAGGTCACCCAAGCATTTGAGTTAATTTGCATTATTATTTTTTCTTCTTTATTAAGAATCATTTAGATAAATTGCAAATATTATATGTGCTTTTGGGTTAGATATCTATAAGGCTGAAAATAGAGTGTATAGATGTTTACCTAATTATCAAACCAAGATGATTTCATTCTTTATGATCCAAAAAATATTTTAATATAGTTGATAGATGTAAAGCTTTAGAAAGATGTTACATTATTTCAACATCCTTTTTTTTAGCCCATAATCCAAGAATAACTACTAAATCATCTGGTTCACCAAATTTTATTTTCACCTAATTTCAAACAAGTCCTCCATCTTTAATTAATAAGAAACATTTCCTTTAGAGGAACCAAAAGTTGATTGCAATTTGAATACACTTATCAAAATTAGGAGGAGAAAGTGTAAATAGGCAAAGTAAATGTGGGGACTAAAATAATAAAACAAAAGAAAACTCACAATAAAGAAGTCTAACTAATTAAACAAAACAGGTAAAAGCAAACAAAAATCAAATAAAGCAAAACCAAAAATTTTAGAAAAAAAAATAATAATAACAAAAAGTAAATGTTGTAGAGGGAGCGGGTGGTCTGCCACTCTGGATAGGATACCCCCATTTTAATTTTCCTACTACCTCCTTGCTCTAGTCCTAGGATCCTCGTGGTGCCTAGAAGGTCTTCCTAGGATCTTCCTGGTGCCTATTATATTTCCAAGGCCTTCACGAGGTCTTCCTAGGATCTTCCTGGTGCCTATTATATTTCCAAGGCCTTCACGAGGTCTTCCTAGGGCCTCCCAAGAAATGTTTTCCCATTTTCCTTCGTGAATGTTGCTGCCAAATTAGGAGGACTTGGAGATTCTTCTTTGTTACCCTGTGGTGGTGGTTGGATTCTTGCTAGCTTTGGCTTGGGAGATGATGCTACAGAGCTTTCTCGATGGGTCTTTCGGGTCTTTTGGGATGGACCACATACCTCATCATTGTCCATAGTGGTGGCTTCATCCTATCTTCTCCTAAACTGGGATTTCAAAAAGGGGTTTGGAATCCTATTTGTTCTATGTGTGTTGTGGCTTGGGGTTTATTTTTTTGTATATTATTGGTATTTGAAGGGGGTCTCTATTTTTAATGTCTATAGATGAGAGCCTATCACGGTTGCTTATGGGTCAAAATTTTAGTGGTGGGTTATATATATTTTTTTTCTTTAGAAGATCACATGATTATCTATTTCAAGGGTCTTCTGGTCAAACCTTCTCTACAATTTATTTTTTGGTCCTTATGGAGGGACCCTATGCTTTCTCGCTCAGTTGTGGTAGAAGGTTTCTAACGATCTCTTCTTAAATAGGTATTTGGTGGGGTTGTGCTTTGATCTACTATTGGTGATTGTTTGATGGGCCCTATCTACATTTTATTTCTGGTCTTTATTAGGCTACCACGTGCATGCTTGCTTCCTATATAGGATGGGTTCCTGAAGATAGTCCCTGGATCTGATTGTTGCTAGTTTTAGGGCTCTATGGTTTTGAATCTCCTTTGGGTTTTCTCGTCTTCAAGATGTGGATTCCATATCCTTAGCAGTGAGATCTCATGGCTTGTGGAGATCTCCTTGTGCTACTGATCCAACTTCTAGGTCTTTAGATGGCCCTTATGTAGGATCTCCTTGTTGGTGTTGCTTCTCTTAAGTGGGAAATCTATTTGAAATTTTGAGCGAGAAATTGGTTTCAATTTTGAAAATTTTGCACTATTTTAGTAGTGGCTAGGTGATACTTGTTTGTTTCAATGTTGCAAGTTTCGTTTGTGTTGCTTTTTGGTTTTCCATGTTTAGGTGGGATTTTTTTTTCAAATTTTAGGTCTCATTTGTAGATGGTCTTGCGAAGGTTGTCTCCTTGTTTTTGTTGTTCCTTGCTTGTCTCCAAGAGTTATTCTTCTAGAGATAGTCACTTTTGTTGTGATCCATTTGTAAAAGGTTTGAGGATCCTTTCAAAACCCTCTCTTTCAACCAATAAAAAAAACAAAAAGTAAATGCTAAAAAATCTAAAACAAACTAACTTTGAACATAATTTTACCTAAATAAAGAAATAAAAGAAAATTGAAATAATAACAAAAACTATATACATAATAGGAGTCGTATTAAATTTCCCAGGGTCCCAGACACGGTTATGATCATTTGGGAGATGCATGTAATGACAAGCATGTTGGATTTCATGGGCCTTATCCCATAGTAACACCAGACCTAGAAAATTTAAAGCTCTTATTTTACCTCTCTCACCCCACCAACTTGATTTAATTCCATCACCACTACCATACTTAGACTCTTATATTATATGCTAAACTTAAGGGTCCCTAACTGATCCTCAATGGTTTTCTATTTACTTAATGGGGTATCTATTGTTGAGTAATTATCTTCAGTTATAGTTTCCACTACCATAGTGTAAATTCCCATTTTTGGTTTAATGCACAAAATATTATTGCCATTCTTATGAATAGTGATGAGCTCATTCAACCTTGGCCCTATTTTTGAAAATTTAATTACCATATGATCATTCAATATTTTAGACCAATCATAGTTGAGCAACATCCCAAATGCTTTTGGAATATCCATAACCTTAATATTAGTGTATTTTTGTATCCTAGGTTTAGTAGCCAACTTTTTATGGACTTGATTCAACACCCCAACCATATTTACCTCTATCTTGTCCAATGTAACAACCTTATTATTTGGGTGAATAGGAGTCAACCCTAATTTCTTGTTAACAACATATGGTATTTCATTATCAACAACACTTGAATCCACAAGGTAGTTATGCAAAATTTTACCAAAACTTCTAGTAGTCAACAATGAAGGTGGGGATTCTACCTTTTCTATGTTTATAGCCACTAGGGCATGAGTAGCCTTTGTAGTTTCTTCTTTCTCAAACAACAAATTCTTGTGGTTAGTCAACTGAACTATCTCAATCAATGGACTATTTTCCTTGGCTTTATTAAGGTCTTCAATAATATCATATCCAAGATTATTTGGTTCTAGATTTTTCTATCTATGGCAATGGCATGTTGATTGCAAGATATTTAGGTGGGATAGGACTTTCAATGTCTTGCACCTCAGGTGGGATGGAAGTTTCTCTAGGAGGTGTGAAAGAAATCAATGATTCCTCTCCTTTACTCTAAAGAATATAATCATTATCCTTCTGGAACAATTGGTGAGATTTCACCTCTTCTTCAATGTCTTCTTTAGATTCATCCTCATCCACTTCTGATGGTTCATATATTTCTGAAACTAAGGTTGTCCCTGCATTTTGATTAACTTGATTCCTACAATCCTCATTGGTGGGTACTAACTCCAAAATTTTCATCTCTTTCTAGTCAGCATCTAAAGTAGTTTTAAACTTTGGACAATCAATTTTAGCAAGGTCAACCAAATTTATGGAAGCTCCTAGGTTGTCATCCGATTGATTGCTAGTAATATTTGGGACTCCTCCATTGTCTGGGTGAGTATCCCATTGGTTATTAGTCGCTTGGACATTGAAATTCCTATTCTAAATATTATTTTTAGGAAGTGTATTTTGGGGTACTTGCTTCTGTAATTGGATCATATCACTACTGAGATTTTGGACTAATATCTATAGGTTATCTAATTGAGAATTAACATTATTGGTCTGGGATGCAATAGTCTAGTTTGTTGTGTTATTGGTAGATGAAATAGGATTTAGGAAAGCTGGTATGGTCTGATTTGGAGTATTATTTAGAAAAGCTAGGGTATTTTGAGATGGATTAATATTTGGAAATGCTAGCATATTATGAGTAGTAAATTGATTATCAAGATATGTGGGAGTAATAAGATGGGTAGGAGTAGTAATGGGATTGAATGGTTGATTATAATTAGGGTATGGTAAGGTATTCAACATTGGAAACCATTGTGAAAGGGCTTGATTAATCATTGGAACTTGGTTAAATGCACTTGGTTGTCCTAAGGAAGGTAACTGACCAATTCCAAAACCTTGAGGTATTAATTGTTGTTCTATAGTTAAGGCTTCATTATATGCCATGGGTAGAGTGGTTATATGAGGTGCTCTCCTTACAAGCATGGATGTAAGAGGATCTAAAGGTCTAAAGTACATTTGTATGGTTGTATCAGCATTAAGCATATAGGGTGGAGTTAGCCGATTATAAAGCTTATGAAATTTGGTATTGAATAGCCTTAGAGGTTCATTGGGTTCCCTTCTAGCTGAGGAAAATTCATGGTATATGATAGCAGGATCTATGGGTAATCTGAATTGGTTGATGAATGCTATTTCTAGCTCAACCCAAGAGGTAATGGAATTTGTAGGTAAACTAATATACCAATCATATGCTAGTTCATCCAAAGTGAAAGGAAACATCCTACAAGCCACATCTTCATGTTCAACTTGTAACCAAATTAAAGCATCTTTATAAGCCTATATGTGTTCTTCAACTATTATAGCTCCATCATATTTGTACCTAGGTAGGTACCTTTTTGCATTCTTAGACATATCATGGGCTGGTCCAGGAATATTTAGTGGACTATTACCACCTAACCAGGGTGCAAATGTTATCATTGGTGTACTTAATGGAGTGTCAAATATATTAGTGAATGGTATAATAGATTGAGATGAGGTATTAATGAGAGGAAGAGTGCTTGATTGACCTTTACTATTTTTAGGTCTTTTATGAGGAGAATGACTATGAAATTTAGTATCACCTTCAGAGGACTTAGACCTAGTGATAATAATCCTAGGTTCCAATTTTAACAATCAAGAAGTATGATGTATGAGAAAGTATAACAATGAGAATTAAACAATTTCAAGAAATCAAGAATTAAGCTCAGACTTAAATGATCTATAACAAGAATAAATCAAAGTTTACGACTGAGGTTATTAAACTGATTAAACCTACAGTAACAGTGAATCAAACATTTTAGGCCTTCCTTCTAGCGCCAATTCCTATTGAGCATTGAGGGCTCAGAGGACTTAGAAAAATGACAATCCATAACTTAAAGTGACAATGAATCTAACCATTCATGCCCTAAAGTAACAATAAATTAACAATTCATGTCCCTCCCTCTAGCACCATTTTCTATTGAGTGATACATCAGCCCAATTGCCAACATACACCAATGGTTAGAACAACAATTGTTCTCTCTTGAAAGGGAATATTTCTCCCCAAGGTTCGGATGATAGGGTATCTTATTGTTAAATCTTAAACCAAAAGAATAAATAGGGAAGGCAAATGGATAACTCAGGGTTACATATAACTATTCCAAGGGGGAGTGTCAATTCATTGTCTAAACTTGTAGAAACATAAATCTAGCTTAATACTTAGCTAAACATCAAAATATAAATGTTTAATATCAAGGATTGTTTCAATGAAATAAAGAAAAGCAATATTCTAGGCTTGCTACCTCAAAGTAATCAATAGACATCATTCATTGCATCATAATCATGTAAATTATAGCATGTAGCAATATCTATTCTAAAACTTATGAAATATAACAGATGAAAAATGAGTTTTAAAGGATGGAATTCAACTATTCTACTCCTATTCTAAGCATATTTCAAAGAAAATTTAAAAGGAAAGGGTTAAAGGAAGAAATAAAACAAGCCATTGCATTCTTGAGAGCTTATTATGAATGTGTTGGAGCAACAAATATGAATTTAACTAGCTCGCTTAACCAACCTTTGCAAAAAAAAAGGGCAAAAGGGGGGTATAAAAAAAAAAAAAAAAAAAAAAAAAAAAAAAAACAAAAAAAAAAAACCCCCACAAAAGAAAAAGAAAAAAAAAAAAAAAAAAAAAAACATTACAAAAAAAAAAAAAAAAAAAAAACACTTCAAAAAAAAAAAACCTCATAAATTTTTAACATCATGTGATTGCAAGACTAAATCTCCAAGGTACAATGTCAAGGGTGTAGATGTCCATCATCTACAAAGAAAAGAAAATTCTAAAAGACCTATTGCTAAAAGTGGAATCCGACCTTTTGGAATGGGGTCTCAATGGCTATTTATAGCCTTACAATCTTGAATTTTCAGTGTTTTACAACTGTATGGATGAGTTTCTTGCTTGGATGATGTGGTAGTCTATAAATTTTCTTGATTTTGATCTTCAATTTCAGCCATGGATCTTCTAAATGCTTTAGTAGCATCCCTATGAAGATTAGGTAGTCGAATTGTCACATTCCAGGTGGTCTGAGTTGTCATGCACTAGGTTCTAAATTAGGTCCAGGTTCAATGCATCTTCATTTTTGGATCTCTTGGCCTTCGTCTTCCACTTTCGTTGTTGCTTGTAAATCAAGAAGAAAAATCATTCATTATTTCAAATTTAATTTGGAGAAAAATTATTTTAATATGGTCGGTGAATGGACATTTTAATTGTTTAAAATATTATTTTCTTTTATTGCCCATGTTGGTGGTTATATGTTTAAAATATTTTAAGTCGTTAATATATGATTTATTTATTTATCCCCTTTATTTAGATTTCCATTTATGCAAGCTTTTGATTATAAATCATTTTAAAAGAAAGGAGTGCTCTTATTGGCCATTTAATTTTATTAATTTGATGCTTCTAAGCTTTAATTCTTTATTAAACTCTTGGTCTAAGGTTTGATATTCATAGACAAAGGTTTCTCCCCCTTTCGCTATTAATCCCATGTAAAAAAATCGAGTCCAATGCTAAGGGTTAGGATACATTGATGGAGGTTTCCCCTTTTTCACTAAGGTTTAACGTTCAAGTCTTAAAGTATAGTGCTATTAATTCCATGTTGAATTATTAAGTTCAAATCTTAGGTTATTTTGCTTTAATTTTCAATAAGGTCTAACGCTAATTCATTTCCAAAGTATTAGGTCATCCACCAAAGTCCAACGTACACGATTAGGATCTTGTGGTATAAAATATATTTCTTTTTGCTTAAGGTTTGCTAAGGTTCTTGTTAAAACTATATGTCGATGCTAAGGTCCCATCCTTATAAAATTTGATATTAAGATGTTTGCCTTAGATTCTTGAAAATGCATGCATGACATGGAGGGCTTTGATTGGTTTAGGAAATCCATGGCTAAGAACGTAGCGAGGAATCGAACAGAGCAGAGTAGAGCAGTGAAAATGAGTACTAGCATTTTATTAGCCGAAAATGGGTGATCAGGATTGAGTCGGAGAAATGAGATCAACGGAGCGGAGTGGAGCAAGGAAAATGAGTATTGGCTTCCTATTGGTTGGAGCGATGGATGAATAGGAATGGAGTGAGGAAAATAAGCATTGGATTCCTATTGATCAAAGTGATGGATGAATAAGAATGGAGTAAGGAAAATGGATGTTGACTTCCTATTGGAGGAAAATGGATGAATAGGAATGAAAATTTTATTTACCTAATGTTTTAAATCTTAATGCCAATGGGGGAATGGGGTGCATAGTCATAGGAGTAGTCATTGGGATAATTTTAGTGGTAATTTACCATTGATGAATGATATCATCTCTTGGCGGTGTGGAAGACTATGAATTTAAATGAACTTTGGCACCATAACCCATTAAAATGGATAGTTTAGCTAGCGATAAGGAAGGTAATTGTAGACAACAAACATGGGCATATTTATACTTGTCCAAAATATGATTTTAAACCTGATTTAATGGAGAATGAACCTTATCTTATTGAATCCATGAAATAAATGCTTTGATTAAGAGCTCAAAATAGTTTCGTAGTGTAAAAAAAAGGTAAAATTTTAAAGTGTCTAGAATTTTATGAAACTTTTCACATTTCTAATTCAGCCAAATGGGTATCCAGAATAGTTGAAATAACTAGAAATTTTATTGTGGATCAAAGGATATAGCCTTTTGAAATTCATAGACTGTTACGAGAAATTGATATTCCTGAATGGTTTTTTGCCATATCTCCTAATATATTGATGTTGTGTATGTGAATTTATTACCATTGTAAATATTATCTCAAGATATTTCCATCAGGCTTTGAATCACATCAAATAGAGCTCTCTAGCAAAAGTTATGGCTATTTTAAGCTTACAACTAATTATAGGAACAAAAGTGGTGGAATTCTAAAAACCCTAAAAAGCAGCTTAGTTTTCCAAACTTTGAAAAGCAATTGACATTCAATTTGAGCAAGCTTAAAAGGATAGATGTAAACACCTTTGTATAAAACTCAAAATTTCAAGTGGGTCCCCAATTGGGGTAGGTTGTGCAATGGCAACAACAAATGGAGATGAATTCAAAGCTCTTTCAACAAAATTGATATTCAATGAAGATGAATTTCTCTCACAGATTTTGAAATATACTAATTGATCATTTGATCAAGATATAGAAAGGTAACAGATCAAGAAAATAGAAAGAGAACAAAGCAAGGATAGGTCCCAGGATCACTTGAAGATAGAAGACCTTGATTGAAGACTAAAGTCTTCAATAACCAAATAATGTAATACATGGGGGTGTTGGAGAATATTACATTATTTGGTACATGCTAATGTACCCCCATGGTACCTTCATGGTACACCTTGTAAATATTAGACTAGGGTCAAGTCTTAGATTAGAGTGTGAGTAAATATTTTATGTAATGTAATAATGTGCAAGAAATGCACAAGTGTTATGTAAGTGTGTATGTGTAGGAAATGCACAAGTGTCATGTGAGTAAGTGTGCAAGTGTGATGTGTGTATATGTGCACAAGTGTCTTATATGTAAGTGTGCACAAGTGTCCTTAGATTAGAGAGTGCTAAGTGAAGAGTCATGTATAGGTGTGCATACAAGATAGAGTCATGTGTATGCAAGTGTCAAGTAGAGAAGCCAAGAGTCATGAGACTTGGCATAAGGAAAGGAATAGTCAAGTAACCAAAGAGTCACTCTACAATGGCTATATATTACTTCATGGGTGAATATAGCATACATAGCGATCATAGTGATCACAACGAGTATAGAGAGCATTGTTATCATCATTGTAATAGAGTTTTATGATACATTTGTAAGAGGAAGAGGAGTAATAAAGATTGCATACATTTGAGCAACTAATATTGTAAGTTGTGCTACATGCTTTGTACATGTATGATTCAGGCTATTACATTCATATTTTTGCATATTAATGAATGTTATTTGATATATTATAAGCCTTGATTTACATATTAGTTGGCTCATATTATTCTTATTTACATCATTATATTGATCTTACTATATTGTGACTATCATATATTTGATCTTGTGAATTTTATCCTATGAGTTTACATTAATATTAAGGCTTCAAAAACCATCAGAGAAAAGGAAATGGATTTTTTTTAAATCCATAAAATACAAATGAGATTTTTAGAAAACCTTGAAAAATTCAATCCTAAAAGTAAGACATACATTTGATTATAAATGGAAAAACAAAAAAGGATTGAGTGCCAATGATAGGAATAATGGAATCTATAAATGAATGTTTCTCCTAGACCAAGCTTGCTAATATGAGAGAGATCCTCCTGATCCAAGTCTACCTAGGATTTTTTATTAGAAAACCCTTCTTCCAATCTCACTATTAGCTTTTAAAGAACTCTTCTTAGTTACTTCAATCATAATTGCTCTTAAGAGAAGTTGTAGAAGCCACACCATCGATAGAAGAAAACAAGTAATGGATATTCACACCTACTTTGATACCATGTTAAATTTTATAGTAGTTTCTAGAAATGAATGAAATCAATATATTACCCAGTATTACCTAAAAAGAAATACACAAAATATATAGGGGTGTCTATGAACACCAAATAATCTCACTATGAATGAATAGAATTACACCCAACTAAAATAAAAATGGTTGGTATGATGAGGTATTTATACCCAGATACAAGTTACTTTAAGGTCAAGGTTATAAGACCAACCTTTAGGAATAAAATACAAATGCACCTTTTTCAAGGTTTACATGGGCCCAAATGGCTAATATGAATGATACAATGCAAAAGTTATCTATGGTCTTAAGAAAAGCTTAACCACCACATATTCCAACAATGTGTACTACAATATAAACCCCTTCTATTTATTACTTATGAAAATATATCATCCACTTTTTAGAGTATCCCTATTGATTTCATGATAATTGAAGGTATTTGTAATTCAATATGTTTGAAAGTTCTTCTCATTTAAATTCTTTAAATTTTTTATTTTACCTTAATGTATATTTATGTTATAAAACAAAAAATCTAAAGAATTGAAATGAGAAGAATTTTAAAAAATTTGTAAGGATACCTAGCATTTATTATTCAAAGTGAGACATCATGTAATAAGCTACAAGATAGTGTGTAAAATATTTGTGATATTTTATTTAGCAGCCTTTGAATGACCCAAAAAATAATCGAAGAATCATCATTTCTATTACATCATCACCAATATCATTGTTTTCATCATAAATCCTAGGTAAAGTCAATGCATGAGGGAGAAAAGAAAAATAAATAAATTACATTTTAAGTTCCCCATATATCATTAAATTATTTCCTTATCAATTCAAATAAAATGCAATGTAGAGCCACCTTTTGTCATCAAATAAAGTAAAATATTATTTTCCTTTTCTTGTTTTCCTCTTTTAGTTGATCATATAAAATGCTATTATGTGCCAAGCATAAAAGCCTAATCTCATTTTATTTTTTAGTATTTGTAGTACAATAATGTTAAACCTATCACTTTAATTGAAATACATAATCCAAAAAGACAAATAATTAAAAAAGAACACATCACTTAAATCTTGTCTTGAAAAACTTATGATAAATTCAAACATAAGTTTTTGATAAAATAATAGATACGAGTTTTAAAATTCCCCCTCTCTCCTTCCAATAGTAGTAGCCTTTTTCAACCCATAGATTAGAACAATCTTCATCTTTGGATCTAGGTAGATCTAAATTATTAGTAAGGGTCACTTAAAGGTTTTCCTTTCTCATTGACCCTCATTTATGCACATGATGAAAGAAAGGGCCACTTGGATGAAGGAAGAATCCATAAGAGGAATGGAATTTTTAGTTGATTATGGATAGGAATGGAATTTTTGGTTGATTATGGCGATAAGTGGGAAGATCTCCATGGAGGTCTCTCTTTCCTCACCACATCTAATTATACCAACAATTTACATTAAGAAAATATTAGGTCAACACATGAAAGGGAATTTTATCTTTTAGATATTTCCTTTGTTTTCAAGTGATTTTTTTTTTTAGTTTTAGGATTTGAACTAACCACATGCTATTTCTCACATTAGTTGGATTTCTTTTCCATTTTTTAAATTTCTTTTTGGTAGGTTGGTGCTCTACTACAAAGGTTCAATCCATAACCAAAATATAAGTTTTCATAATAGTTTCCACAAATTACATAAAGTTTAACATTCACCACAAGCCATATGCAAGAGAATATAGAAGCAAAATAAAAATATTGTAGTCTATGAAACCATGTTTACATCATGCATTTTTCTAAACAATTCCCATGTCTCATGTATTCTCTCATATTTTGCATCTATATTGCAAGAAATTCCTAGCATGCCCTTATTTCCCCATTTATAAAACTTAGAAACTCCTTGGAAACTCCACAAAAACTTCTACAAAATCATCATCTTGACTTCCCACATTTCTTGATGTTTCTAAGATACTTTTCTAACATTTCTTATCACTTTGAACCATAAAATGTCCAAAGTTCAAGTTTTTAGATGTTTCATGGGTATTTGCATAGGGCCCACATGGGACACAATGACCCACTTAATACAATTGAATTACTATAAATAAACTCTAAATTGAGGAAAAAGAGAACAAAATTATGATGACTTGAAAATAATTATAGGGTGTAGAATCTAGAACAAATGACACACTCTTCAATGACAAAGAGGAATTGAAGCACATATGGATTCACTAACTTGGTGAAGCAAAACAAAAGAAAGAAGTGAAGGATTTAGCTTTTTTCTTTTTTTTGCATTCTAATGTTTGGTTTGTTTCTTCCAAAAAAAGAACACCATACAAGGAGGAAAACAAAATATTGGGATGTTGATCCCAAAAGTCTTGACTTATGATATTTTCATGGCTACCCCTGATCTTGAGGATGATGAAAGTCCTCCTCATACACCCACTATTCAAATCATAAGAGTTGGGTCTTCTTAAATTTTTGGTAATGGTTTTTAATGATTTTGAAGATTAAGAACTATATTATAGTGCATCTCATGCAGATTAGTTTTGCAAGGCATGTAGAGCCTAATCCATAAAGCTTGAGCTTTAACATTAGCCACTATACACTATATGAGACTTAATTGTTAAATGTGTTTTCACCCATTTGTGATATTGTTAATTTAATGTTGTCTCAAATTTTAAAACTATTACATATTTTTTAAATTAGAAATTTCCTTTATCACTTGTGTGTTTCTAAATGATTTGAGGACTCATATTTCCCAAGGCATTTCCATTTTGAAAACTTTACCCATTTCCAAGTTTCATGCAACATAGTTTTGCTTACATGTCTATTAGAGCACTAACAACCACAATGTCCAAAGAAAAACCATTTCCAATTATTCTTTGATGGATGTCCATACCTTAGTTGGAAAAATCGTAACTCAACAAAAACTCAACGATCCAATTTTGGAGAGTCCTCAACAACTAGGCAAAAACTCAATGAAAAGCTCGACAAAATCCTAGGAAAAATATCAAATAAAATAACTTAATTCACAAAAAGTGTATTTAAAACAAAAACTAGAGAATCAAGAAGTCAATTTTCTATTAGATTCTCACAAATAAAATACAATTACAATTCCTAATCATCACAAACCAACAAAATACAACAAATGAAAGTAGTTTTAAATTGCTCATTACTTTCCCTTCCTTATCCTTGAATCAAATGCTTGGATAGGTGGTTGAAGCTTCTCAAACATAGGATCTTTCATTTCCTCCAATTCTCAAGCATGTTTTGCTTCATCCATCAATATGTTCATATCCTCCTCAGTGAACATAGTATCCTCCTTTGAACCATCAACAACCCACTATGAAAGTGGATTGCATCAACATTTTTGACCCCTTCCACTTGTTTAACACAAAGCTAAATATTTTGTATTGGATGAAGATAGGGTTATTAAGGCACTCTTGGATCAATCTATTGCATTATTTGGTGTATATGGCCTCAAGTAGAGACCAATTATTCTCACACCCAAAAACACTACACTAATTCAAAATGTAGATGGCAATCCTTTGAAGGTTTGACATTATAGCACCATAATATTCCCACCAAAATGTGCAAAAATATTTTTTTATAAATTATACAATTATCTTTATGATTTTGTAAATTACAGGTAAAGTTCAATTAAACAAGTTTAATAATTTAAAACTTTTATCTAGCAGCAAGGACTGCATTGATTGAATACAAAAAGGAAATGAAAACAACCTCTCCTGATACATTTTGTACATTTGTAACTTAGTGGGGATAAGGTTATGCTTGTTTGCATCATCTATCATCTTCTCAACACAAGCGTATAAGTCATATTGGACTTCTTTGTCATCGTGAAAATATTCACTTAAAAAGAACTTGGGGTTCAAGATGTATCCCATGGAATGAAGAGGTTTATGGAGTTACCTCATCCATATCTTATCAATAATTTATCAAATGGGATAGTATTCGTGCTTATCTCCTCCAAAGTAATTTTTGATGACCTCGTTTGCCCTCAATGGCCTCATATAAATATCCCATTGGCAATTTATCTCATTCTACAAGGCAAAGAACCTTAACCAAAGGTTTCATCACCTAAAATTGGACAATGAGAATTTATCATTTAAAATTAATAGTTTTTTTTTTTTTTTTATGAAAAACATCTCAGAAGGGATGTCACTTTTGGGTAAGACCCAAGGAGGCAGGGGGATCCATTCCACCAAAATCACCTAGGGCTCGAACCTGACCTACCACCTTTGACATACTCAAGGAGCAAACAAACACACAATAAGAAAAAAAAATTAAATAAAAATAAAAATAATAAAATATAATAAAATACATGCTCCTTAAGCATGTCAAAAATATAAAGCACAACCAAAAACACACAATAAGATAAAAAAAACCACAACACGAACCACATAAAAAAACACAACACAAAACAAAACACAAACATAACAAAAACAACAAAACACTACAAAGACATAACCAACAAAAATATGAAAAACAAAAATAACTAAGACCTAAAAAAATAAAAAAAAACAACCAACAACAAACAATAAACACATAAAAAAATCATAGAAAACACTCACACAAAAAAATATGAACTTACACAAACATACAAAAACACAAGAACAAGAACAATAAAAACACAAAAAAACACAAGACAAAAAAAACACAAGAACAACAAAAAACAACACAAAGAACACAAAAAAAAAACAAAACAAAACAAACACACACACCTCAAAAAACTAAAAACAAAAAAGAAAAAAAAAATGAACATAACTATGACCTTTCTAGACCAAAATAATTTTAAGGCAAGAACCAATAGAGGAAACAAAAGAAAGAATAGTTTGAGTTGTTGAGCAAGGTGCAGCAGGAGTATTGTCATTGTTGTCAACACAGTTAGTTAGATCTAATGATGCAAGGAGAGCAGCAAAAGTCATTCGGATGCAGAAGAAGAAGTTCAAAGGTTATCGGAGATGGACGAGAGTCCAAGAAGACCATAGTGGCCTATTTGCAAAATATCAAAGAAAAAGACAAGTAAGAAAAGTGTTCGATATCCGACATATACAAAGAGAAAGAAAAACGCGTGATTCGCGACATGTTAAGAGAGAGAAAAATTGGAAAAATGTCATGATTTTGAGACATGTTAGAAGAGAGAGAAGAAGCAAAAAACAGCATGATTTCCGACATTCAGAAAATGGCAAGGAAAAACGCGTGATTTACGACATGTGGAAGAAAAAGGCAAGTGGAAAAACGCGTGATTTCCGACATGTGCAGAGAAAAAGCAAGTGGAAAAACTGTCACGATTTCGCAACATGTTGGCAGAGAAAAAGGCAAGTGGAAAAACTATCACGATTTGCGACATGTTGGAAGAAAAAGAGAAAGCAGGAAGAAGTGTCGTGATTTCACGACAAGTTCGAAGAAAGAGAGCAAGTTGGAAAAGTGTCGCGATTTCGTGACTTGAAGAGAGTAGGAAGGCAGAGAAGGAAAAGTGTCACGATTTCATAACATATTGCAAGGAAGGTTGTACGAACGAAAAAGTGTCACTATTTCACGACAAGTCAGAAGACAAAGTGAAAGCAAGATAAAGTGTCATGATTTTGCGACATGCTGTAGAAGTCGAAGTGAGAATTGTCACGATTTCGCGAGAAGTGAGAACTGTCATGATTTCATGACATGCAGCAAAGGAAAGAGTTTGAAGTGAGAACTGTCACAATTTTACGACATGCTATAGACGAAAGTGTTCGAAATAATAAATGTCACGATTTCACGACAAGTTGCAAAGAAAGCGTATGAAATTTGATAGTGTCACAATTTCACGACATGTTGCAAAGGAAGCGTATGGAAGCTGAAAGCGTCGTGATTTCACGACGGGTTGCAAAGAAAGCGTACAGATGTAGAAAGTGTCATGATTTCGTGAAAGGATCAGAAAGCAAGTCTTCAACGGCAGAAGCATCACGATTTTGCTACAAGAGCAGAAAGGAGGTCGACGAAGGCAGAAGTGTCGTGATTTCATGACAAAAGCAAAAGGCTACGTACAAAAATTGAAAGTGTCATGATTTCACGACAAAATAATAGATGAAGTCTATGAAGGTGGAAGTGTCACGATATCACAATAACAGCTTAGTAAAGTCGTCAAAGGCAAAAGTGTCACAATATCGTGACAAAAGCCAAAAGAAAGTGTACAGAGGCAAAAGTGTCATGATATCATGACATGTGTATTTTCATGGCAAAAGCTACAGAAGAGTTACAGAGGCGATGAAGGACAAAGTCAAATGTTAGCAGACGAAGATTAGGGTTCTAGTTTGAAAGGCATGCATAAGTTGAAGGCATTGATTTGAGGAGACTTTGCATCACAGAAGCAATCGAAGTTCCCTTACACAAGAATCGAGTTATGATGGATGTAAAATTAGATTTTAAATGGTAAACTTGAAGAGGAGGTTTATATTGAACAACTAGATGGTTATCAAATTAGTGAAGATCCCAACTGTAAATTAAAGAAAGCTTATATGGCTTAAAACAAGCACCCGAGATGGTATGCAAGGCTAGACAACTATCTCCCAACAGGATTCAAGAAAGGTATGGTGGACATGAATCTGTATGTCAAAACAAAAGGTGGGCATCTCATTGTTCTTGTTGTATATGTAGATGATATCATATTTGAGAGAAAGATGAATCTGTAAAGACTTAGCAAATAAGATGAAAAGAATTTGAAATGTCTATGATTGGTGAACTGTCTTACTTTCTTGGGTTACAAGTTAATCAAAATGAGAAAGGCATATTTATTTCCCAAGTCAAATATGTGAAAGAGATGCTAAAAAGGTTCACAATGGAGGAATGTAAGCCAATTAGCACTCCCATGATAACTGGCTGCAAGTTGAGTAAAGATGACAAATCTCCACTTGTTGATCAAACCATGTACAAATCAATGATTGGAAGCTTACTATATTTAACAGCTACCAGACAAGATATTCTGTAGGCAGTTTGCATAGTAGCAAGATTTTAGGCCAGTCCCAAAGAGACTCATGTGACAGTAGTAAAAAAGATTCTTAGGTATCTCAAGGGTACTATGGAGTATGGGTTATGGTATCCAAAAGGTAAATAATTCACCCTTATTTCATATTCAGATGTAGATTGGGCATGATGTGTCGATGAGGGAAGAGTACAGAGGAGGTGCATTCTATCTTGGTGAGAGTTGGTTGCTGGAAGAAGAAACAAGAGTCGCTTTATCAGTTGAGGAGAATATATTGAGAACAACATGTTGTACACAAGTTTGTGGATGAAAAAACTCAAATATCTTGGTATTAATTTCGTGAGCCAATATCGTTAAGTGTGATAACACTAGTGCTATTAACATCTCCAAGAATCCGTAATGCATTCACGGACAAAACACATTGCTATCGGATATCATTTTTTAAAGAGAAAGTTTGAAGGTGAAAGGATTTGCCAAAAAAAGTAGAATTTCACAAAACCATTGCCCAAGGAAGGTTGAGTACAAACAAATGGGAGTGGTCACATACCAAAAGCAGCGGGAACTCTCGGGGGAGCAAGATCATCTGCTCATGATCAAAGGCTAAGTGCAACAAATGTGCAAAAAGTTGTGCATGGGGGAGAATGGATTATTGCAAAGGGAAGAAACGACGTGGCCAAAACCAAAGGGAGACAAGAGACATTATTCAAACAACAATGATGCGGGCAAAAATCGGACAGATAAAGCAAAGGATCGAGTATGGAATAGACATAGGCCATTTGCAAAATATCAAAGAAAACAAGAAAGAACAAAGAAGAAAACAATATTGTGACATGTTAGGAGGAAAAGGAAAAAACAAGTGACATGTTAAGGGAAAAGGCGACAGGGAGAAAAGGCAGTGGAAAAAATTGGACATGTTGGCAAAAGGAAGGGAAAAGCCATTCGACATGTTGGCAAAGAAAAAATGGAAAACAGCAAGAGAAAAGGCAAGGAAAACCGCGATTAGGCGAAAAAGCAGTGGAAAACAATGCGACATGGAAGAGAACAGAAGGCAGATCGCGACAAGTCGAAAAAGAAGTGAAAGATCGATGCAACAGTCGCATCAGAAGAGCGACGAGAGGAAAGGAAGCGACAATTGCAAGGAAGGTTGATCACACAAAAAAAAAGAAAATAAGTTACATTTGACAGCTAAAAGCAAGGAGACATATAATGCAGCAAGTGAGCAATATAAAACCAGTACAAACGTACATGAGCAAAGAAGAGTGAGTGAGAATGGATCATACGATGAAGTGAAAAAAAAATGTCACGATTACAGGGTGCAAAGAAGCATACGAAAGTTGATAGCGAAATCATGCAGTTGCAAGAGCGAAGAAAAACGATACGACGTGCAAAAAGCATACGATGTGAAGCACAATCAACCAATTCACGAACAATCATGCAAGAGCAAGGAAAAAAGTGTCAAATGTGCAAAAGCAAAGGGATGACAAAAATAGAAGTGCGGATATGCAAAAGAAAAGTCTACAAATGCGAAAGCGATAATGAAAGAGCTTAATAAAGCGAAAACATATACGACAAAAGCCAAAGAAGACGAAAAGCAACGCGAAGATTCGGCAAGCT
Source organism: Wollemia nobilis (assembly GCA_028583015.1). Classification (NCBI taxonomy): domain Eukaryota; kingdom Viridiplantae; phylum Streptophyta; class Pinopsida; order Araucariales; family Araucariaceae; genus Wollemia; species Wollemia nobilis. Next base: position 2,367,846 of record JAQPPZ010002274.1, read on the forward strand.
CGAGAACACGAGCGAAACAAAGTCAAATGTTAGCCGATGAAGATTAGGTGCAACAAAAGTTAGGGTTGCAAAAAGATTAGCAAAACAAGATAAGTTTTTATGAAAAGGTTAAAAGAGTTTGAAGAGTTGGTGTGGGGAATCGACGAAAAAGCAAAGGAGTTGACGCGCGAGTGTGAATCAACTAGTGGCAGTGATTCCAAAACACAAGGAAAAACAAAACAGGCATGAAGGGGGAGACGAACGTTTGATAGTAGAGGCAAGTGAAAGGAGAGTAGAGCATAGACAAAAGAGACGCTGTTAAAGGCAAAAGAACATCAAGTTAATAAGCCAAGTTGGTGCTTGGCAAAGGGGTTGAGCTCCATGGTGCTAGCAAAAAGGGGGCTCCTGGGTTGGAAACAAGGGTGGGCCCTCGGGCGAAAAATAGGGTGGGCCCCTAGTGGGGGAAACTATTTGAAAATGTGCTTGCAAAGGATGGATTTGGATGGTAGTCCAAATTTAGAGTACCACTGGTAACGTAAAACTGGTGTGTGAGTTCTCTTACAGCAACTATTATAAGTTAAGATTTTAGAGTTGTTAACAATTAAAAGCAAATCACCCCCTCTGCCATTGAAGACAACATGAGCTAGGGAACTAAAATACCATGACCAAACCAAAGAGAAGCAAAAATAAAGCAAGAAGAAACTAGGTACCTTCAAAACTGGAGCCATCCAAATAAATGATAGAAAGAAGAGCTTCCCTTATTTGCGAAGCCCACTATATATGAGGGTGACCATAACAAGTAAGATCACCTTTGTCCAAAGCCCAATTAGCTAAAGCATCAACAATATTGTTTTGATCTCCGACCACATGATTGTAATCAAATTTCAAAAATCCCATCTGGATTAATTGAATCTTCTCAATAATTCTTTTAATTATCCAATCAACCTTATGATTCTTATGAGTCTTAAAAATATTAATCATGAGTTGAGAGTCAGACTCAACTAACACCTTTTCTCGTCCAGCCTTAGTAGCCTTTTGAAGGCCTATGAGGATACCATACCCCTCAGCAAGGTTATTAGAAAGAATACCCAAATTATTAGAAAAAGTAAAAACCAGGGAGCCATCTAAAAGTCTACCAATTCCTCCTGCACTAGCTTTTCCAGGTTTCCCTCTAAAGGCTCCATCAGTATTGACTTTTCCAAAATACTTAGGAGGAGGTTGCCAATTTCTTTTCCTATCCATCTTACAAATATTCACATTCCCTTTAAGTTGGTTTCCCTTAGAAGATTTAATCTTCAATATTTGCATCACTTGATCCCATCTTTGGAGGGAGTTTTGGGGGTGATTAAGGAGTTGATGGACGGATTCAACTAAGTTGGCTATGGTATTTTAGCAAATATACTGAATATCCTTCCTATATTGATTAAAAATTCGGTTGTTCCTTTCATTCCAGATATTCCAAAGAAGAATGGTAGAACCCATCCAAACTAATTATCTAATAAAGTGACCAACACCCTCTTTTTTAGGCCAATCCCTCCAAAGTTGTTCAAAAGTAAAAAAAATTGGACCATTGTAAGCCAAGTAAAGTGGCCATTCTCCTCCATAGCTCAGAGGCTAAAGTACACTCAATAAAAATATGGCTAAGATTTTCTACATTCTCTCCACACATTTCACATCTAAAAGGGCCATGAAAACCACACTTCATAAGTTGCTCACCAGTAAGCACCCTATAATGTAATAAAATCCAAGTAAAGAACCTCACCTTAGCCAGAGCTTTTGAACCCACAACTGAGAAAATATGTTAGAATATTGGTTGGGATTATTATGGCATAAGGTCAAATAACCTTGAGCAACTTAATACTCACCCTTAGTAGTGTTGTTCCATCCAAAAAAATCTTTGTCATGGGACCAAGAGAGAGATCTCATATGAAGGATGCCTTGGACATATTGTCTTTGCCTTTCTAGGATTTGAATAGGCCAGTCCTCAATAGGGATCCAATATCTACCAACCCTTGAATTACCAGTATGGTATCGACAGTAATTAGCCATATTTATCCAGTTAGATCAGTGAAGCTCCTCCATCCAAGGCCTCTAATCGGGAAATTGAGTTATCAAAGGCTTGTGACCATCCCAAGAATCTGTCCAAAAATTTACCTGTTGACCATTATGAATGATCCAAAATAAATTTTTCTTTATCAAATCTTCACCAGTCTTAAGAACTACTAAAATGGGAGAACGTTTGGTAGGAAGTTGATAGCGAACAAGGTCTTCAGGACTTTTGTTCTCAACATATTTAGAACAGATATTATTGGACCAAAGAGCATTGGGATTATGCAACATCCCCCAATATAATTTAGCAGCTAAAGCTTTGTTTTTATTAATAGAAGACCGAAATCCTAACCCCCCTTCATTCTTAGGAAGACATAAAGTGTCCCGATTCACCAAGGTCCATTTTCTTTTCTCCTTAGTACCACTCCAATTCATTTGAAATTTATAGTAATTCATATATAACTTTACCTAAAAATTCTAAATCTAAAATTTTAAATTTTAATTAAATTTAGAAATTTGAAAAAATACAAAAACTAAAAATTTAGATTCTAGGAAAGATAAATCTTTTTAACTTTAATGTATTTATTTTCTTATGAATCGATAGAGCTAGGGTAATTTTTTCTAAAAAATGAATCATCTTTTAGAAGCCATATATTTGCATAGACTTGTCTGATTCAAATGTTATTATGCTATTTTATGTGAAATTTGAAGAGCTTATTCATTTTAAAAGAATCCAGGCAGTATTGAGGGAGATACGACCTTTTGAAGATAGTCATCTAAAACAAGGGCAACATTAGGGTAATTTTTTCTAGAAACATGTATCATATTTTAGGAGCCATATCTTTGCCTAGGGTTGTCTAATTAAGATGACTCTTTTAGGAGCCATATGAAGGAATTTGAGTAGTATTGAGGGAGATGCAACCCTATGAATTCAACCATCCAAAACAAGGGCAGTGACAATTTTTTAAGTCACAAGAAGCAAAATTGTAGATTTCTATCAACCAAGGTTTAGATGGTGGGAGGAGCAATTGAGGGCTAAGACGTCAAAAAGGAAAAAAATTCTATCTAGGCATAGAATTTTTCAACTAAGTTTCATTTATCCCATCATTTTCTTAGAATTTTTGCATGTAGATGCAAATTATTATAGGTTTATTTTCAAATAATATAATTTTTATAGGATATACTGGTAAATTTTAGTAGATATCGAGTTATAGTTTCCTTTCCATGAACTGATTTATAGCTAAATCCTTAGAATCATCCCTAGTAATAGAGGTTAGGGAGGACCTCATAGAGTAGCAATCCTTATTGCTCAAAGATAAGGCAGTCATTGGTAAATTTAATGAGTCTTGTCCAAGGGATTTAGCTTTAATAAAATGGATTGATAGGATATGGAAGTCTCTAGGAGTGAGTCTATCCTTTCTTCCCAAAGGTTTCTTCCTAGACATTTTTTTGTTCCAAGGAGGAAAGAGAATTTTGGAGCTCATGTGTTGCCCATTACATTGACCTCATCCTTGAGGACATTGGCAAACTATAATGGGTGAAGATTATCATTAATGAGACAAAGAACATTACTAGATACATCTACAACCATACATGGGTGCTTAGCTTGATAAAAGAGTACAATGTTGAGAGGAACATTCTTTGCCTAGGTGTTACTCAATTCACCTCTAACTTTATCACTTGATTTTAAGAGGATGTTTGTTAGTAAGTAATGTTATGCCTTGTCATATTTTGAAAAGGAGGTGCAAATAGTCTTCCACAAAAAAAATTGACAAGGCATTTTGGACACGTGTGCAAGAAATAATCAAGGTTATTAATTAGCTTTCTAGAATCTAAGTTTTCTTTTGTTGGAGAACATGGGGTTGTACTTAGGTCCCCCACCCTTGAAAAATCATAAATCTCTTCTTTGGAGCTTGTGATTTTACAAAAATATTAAATTATCATCTCAACTATTTTGCTATAGCTAGATACTTTCATCTTTTTTAAAAATCCTAAATTCTTTATTTTCATTTTCTAGATCTGTAAAGTAAAAACAACACCGAAATAAAAATCAACACAAAAGATATTGCACAATGAAGAGATAATATTGTATTAATATTGTGGGAGCCTTGATATCCAATGTTACAATGTAATATGTATTGATACAATAGTTACAATCGAAGGGTTTGAAAACCCTAGTTCACAATGAATATTTGGTGTCTTCTGCGTTATCTTCACTCCAAACAAGTTGTGAGTGGACTTTGTGTATCTCTATAGGACCACTCGAGCTGCAACAACCGTCAATGTAAATGCTTCATGTAACCTATGTTTTTGATCCATGCTTTCTGTTATTGAGGAGTTCAAACTGTGAGTGCATGAACACTTGACAACATACAGGGGATGGTTCACAAGTGTTGTAGCAAACCAATGGCGGTGGCAACAACGACAACTACTCTCTCCAGTAAAAATAAAATGTTCAACCTCTGATAAAAATAAAATGTTCCCGCTTCGATCAAAATAAAATGTTCACCCTCCAATAAAAATAAAATGTTCAACCTCTGGTCAAAATAAAATGTTCACCCTTCCAATTCACAAAAATGAATCATCTTTTATAATTTACCCTCGATCATGTTAGGGTCTCGACGACACCAACGGACGGTCGAGATTAAAATATAATGAAGGGTTGAGATTGAGATTGGCCAAGTGGCACAGATAATGTGAAATGAATGGTTGAGATTAAAATGTGATGCGTGGCTAAGATTTATTCATATACATATATATAAATATATAAAATATTTATATTTATATGAATTTATATAAATAAATAACAAATGATTGTGATTTGACAATGATGAGTGGTTGATATTTATACATATATATATTATATAAATATAAATATATAAAATATTCATATTTATACATAAATATAGAAGGCTAGGATTTGAGGATGCATAGATGACAAGTGGCTAGATTTTGGTGTCTATAAATGCCCTTTTTGTATCGCGTTACGTGAAACACAATGTGGTGCAAAAACAAGAGACACCTAGTTTAGTGAAACAAATTTTCTTCCCTACAGCGCAAGAGGATCCTAGAGACAAATAATGTTGATGTAACTTACCCCCTCAATTGGTGAATGAGTGAAGAATGAATCTCACGAGCCAATTGACAAAACTGTGGGTGATAATGTGGATGATATGAATGATGTAAATGTATGTGCGGAATGTGGGTGATATGCATGATGCAAATGTTGTATTCTATTTTTGCCCCAATAAAGAGGGGGTTTTTGTCAGTGTGAATGATTTTCTATTTTTTCCCCAACATAAGTAGGGGTTTTTGACAAATATGGATGATATGAAAAAATAAAAAAATGTGAGTGACATAGATGGTGATGCAATGATTGATTCAGCTCTTGCCCTAACAAAAAAGGAGTTTTTGCCAATTGTGGGTGATATGAATGATGTAAATATGGGTGGATAATGTATTTTGTTTTTGCCCCAACAGATGAAAGAATTTTTTTGATGATGTGGATGATATGAATGATGTAAATGATGTGTTTTTTTTTTGTCCCAACAAAAGAAGGGGTTTTTGACAATGTGGGTGATACAAGTGATGTAAATGATGTGTTCTATTTTTATCCCAATAGAAGAAGGGTTTTTTTGGCAGTGTAGATGATAAGAATGATGTAATGCATAGTGTATTTGTGAATAGTGCAATGATTCATTCTATTTTTGCCTCAACAAAGAAAAGGGGTTTTAGAAAGATGCAATGACTATGAATAGTGCAATGATTGATTTTGTTTTTGCCCCAACAGAAAAAAGGGTTTTGGAAAATGTGGATGATTGATTTTGTTTTTGTCCCAATAGAAAAAGGGCTTTGTGTATGATGTAAATGATTGATTCTATTTTTGCTCCATAAAAAAAGATTTTTTTTTTTAAATGTGAATTATGTAAATGATTGATTCTGTTTTTGCCCCAACATAAAAGGGGTTTTTGGAAATGTGGATGATATGAATGATGTAAAGGAATGTGAATAATTGATTTCATTTTTGCCCCAACATAAAGGGTTTTTGTATGATTCAAGTGATTGATTCTATTTTTGCCCCAACTAAAAAGGGGTTTTTGTATGATGTAAGTGATTGATTCTGTTTTTGCCCCAACAAAAAAGGGGTTTTTGAAAATGTGCAATGATTGTGAATAGTGCAATGATGATTCTGTTTTTGCCCCAACAGAAAAAAGGGGTTTTTGAAAATGTGGATGATTGATTTTGTTTTTGCCCCAACAAAAAAGAGGGTTTGTGTATGATGTAAATGAGTGTTTTTGTTTTTGCCCCCAACAAAAAATGGCTTTTTTAAAAATGTGAATGATGTAAATGATTGATTATGTTTTTGCCCCAATAGAAAAGGGTTTTTAAAAATGTGGATGATATGAATGATGTAAAGGAATGTGAATAATTGATTTCATTTTTACCCCAAAATAAAAGGGTTTTTGTATGATGCAAGTGATTGATTCTATTTTGCCCCAATAGAAAAGGGGTTTTTGGAAATATGCAATAATTTTGAATAGTGCAATGATTGATTCTATTTTTGCCCCAATATAAAAAGAGGTTTTTGAAAATGTGGATGATTGATTTTTTTTTTTCCTCAACAGAAAAGGGGGTTTGTGTATGATGTAAATGAGTGATTCTATTTTTACCCCAACATAAAAGTTTTTTTTTTTTTAATTGTGAATGATGGAATGTGAATGATGTAAATGATTGATTATGTTTTTGCCCCAACAAAAAAGGGAATTTTGGATATGAGGATGATATGAATGATGTAAAATAATGTGAATAATTAATTACGTTTTTGCTCCAACATAAAAGGGGTTTTTGTATGATGAAAGTGATTATTTTTTACCCAACACAAAAGGGGTTTTTGAAAATGTGTAATGACTATGAATAGTGCAATGATTGATTTTGTTTTTTCCCCAACTGAAAAAAGAGTTTGTGTATGATGTAAATGAGTGATTTTGTTTTTGTCCCAACAAAAAAGTTTGTTTAAATGTGAATTATGGAATGTGAATGATGTAAATGATTGATTCTATTTTTACCCCAACAGAAAAAAAGTTTTTGGAAATGTAAATGATTGATTCTATTTTTGCCCCAACAGAAAATGATTTTTTTTTAAATGTGAATGATGGAATGTGAATTATGTAAATGATTGATTCTATTTTTGCCCCAATAGAAAAGGGGTTTTTGGAAATGTAAATGATTGATTCTATTTTTGCCCCAACAGAAAAGGGGATTTGTGTATGATGTAAATGATTGATTTAATTTTTACCCCAACAGAAAATGGGTTTTTGAAAATGCGGATGATATGAATTATGTAAAGGAATGTGAATAATTGATTCCATTTTTACCCCAAAAAAAAGGGGTTTTTGTATGATGCAATTGATTGATTCTATTTTTGTCCCAACCGAAAAGAGTTTTTGTATGACATAAGTGATTTTGTTTTTACCCCAACAAAAAAGGGGTTTTTGTATGATGTAAGTGATTGATTCTATTTTTTCCCCAACTAAAAAGGGGTTTTTGGAAATGTGGATGATATGAATGATGTAAAGGAATGTGAATGATTGATTTCATTTTTTACCCCAACAAAAAAAGGGGATTTTTTATTTGGAAATATGTGAATGATGTAAATGCTTGATTTTGTTTTTACCTCAATAGAAAAGGGGTTTTTAAAAATGTAAATGATTAATTCTATTTTTGCCCCTCAAAAAAGGGTTTTTGTATGATGTAAGTGATTGATTATATTTTTGTCCCAATAGAAAAGAGGTTTTTGGAAATGTGGATGATATGAATGATGTAATGAATGTGGATTGTGAAATGACTGATTTTGTTTTTCCCCTACATAAAAAGGGGGATTTTTGAAAATGTGGATGATGCAATGAGTGATTCTATTTTTTCCCAATAAAAAAGTGGTTTTTGTGAAATGTAAATTGATGTTTCCTTTGCCCTGGCAAGATAGGTTTGATGATGAATTGATTTATTGTGAATGCAAGGCAAATGGTGTAATATTTGACAAAAGGATGCAATATTTTAAATCTAACAACTGATTTGATGAAGCAGTTTGTTGGACTGGTGGGGAAGGTACAATACCTTAAGCACCCCCAATTAATTGATTATTTTTATTGGGGAAGGTGTGATACCTTGAACATCCCCAAATAGATTTTTTTAGTGACTAATGGGGGAAGGTGTGATACCTTAAACACCCCAAGTTGCTTGATTGTTTTTATTGGGGAAGGTGTGATACCTTAAACATCCCCAAGTGGATTTTTTTGTGACTAATGGGGGAAGGTGCAATACCTTAAACACCCCCAAGTTGCTTGATGATTGTTTGATGGATGCAAATAAATGAATGACCATCATGTTGTAATGATCATTTGTAAAAGGTTTTAGACTCTTGCTTGACCAACTTTGTCTTTGTTTCTTAATTAAGGACACCAACATCTAATGGTGGTATGTGAAGTGGAAGAATCATGTAATGATATGGTAATGATATGAATATTGTTTTGGCTTATGGATGGCTAATCTATAATTATTATATAGAGACTCAAACATCCTAGTGATTTCAAACAAACTCACTAAGTTTTATCAAAATTCTCCAAGACCAAATGTGTGTGTAGTGAAATGTTCATTTACCAATCAAGAGCATGGTAGTGACCCAAGTCAATCGAGAACCAATGTGTGTGCAAGTGATTTCATTAACTCATCTTGAATAAATTGAGATAAAACATGTTATAGAGGAGACCAGGAAGCTAGCTTGTCCTTATGTGTGATCAGAGGTCTCTTCATGAGAGACATATCACCACACATGAGTGTACACCACTACCATTTAAGCGTCTATAGCCCTAGTGGAGATTAGCTCCATAGTCCAATGATCCAATCTCTAAGATTTGGTGATTCAGACTACCTAACCATGTAGATGGAAATGTAGTGCTATCCTTACAACTTGAGGATCTGTGGTGTGTGATTTTTAAAAAGAGTTGGAGCTTTGAAGAATCAAATTATAAACCTAAGTGTGATGAGAATTTTACCCCATCCTTACTACTCATTCTTTTATTTGGAAGTGTTATTAGTGGTAAAGACCACTATTTTTTATTTTTGGACTATGTGCATAATGAGATAAGAAAAGATGAATTTTTCGTTTCGAGGTTCAACCCAATCATGGTATTATCCCTCTTTGACATAAAATATTTTTAATAAGTGTTAGATGTGTTTGGTTCAAGAATGTTAGAGTCAACTACCAGAACTCAAGATTTTCTTTAGTGAAAGTGTGCTTTGGTCCTAGAGGAAATTTGACATGCAATGAAGTTTGCTTGAAACACTAGGAGTGGTTGAGTGACCGAAAACACCTAGGGATGATGGGAATTTGTATTGCAACTTGTGACATGACTTATGAAATGATAAAATGAGATGGATATTAAATCGAGGGTGCCCCTGATTAAGGGGACAAGACTTATTGGATTAAAAATTATTCAAACTAATCAAATGACCACTAGTATGGTGAATGGAATGTATGTATGTAGATGATATGAATGCATGAATACAGTGTGATTGGAATAAAAATACAATATTTTTTTATTTTTTTTTGTGGGGAAGGTGTGATACCTTAAGCATCCCGATTTGTTTGATGGTTGATGATGTGGGTGATTGGGAAGGTGCAATACCTTGAGAATCCCCAATTTGTTTGATGGTTGATGATGTGGATGATTAGGAAGGTGTGATACCTTGATAATCCCCAATGTTGTTTGAGTTGATACCAAGGTCCTAATCAGATGAGGTGAGCAAACCATCTATGGAAAAGTCCTTCCTATCAAAATATCTTGGACAATGTCCTTAAATGTAAAAAAATTATTAATGTCATGACCCATTTTCTTGTGATAGAGGCAATAATGATCTTCCCTATACAACTTGGATTTAATTCTATTCATATTTAGAGGGTGCATGTCAGGTAAAATGATTATATTTACCTCTTGCAACTTTTGAAATATGGTCGACATGGGCTCGGACATAGGGGTATAGATATGAATCCGACGTTTTGAATGAGGTGAACTAGGGATGGTGATGCTCCCCCTATCAATAAGATATTGGACTACATTTTTTAATGTAAAGTAGTTGTTAATATAATTTCCTTTATGGCAATTGAAAGGAAAAAACAAGTGCTCCTTAAATTGTTTGCCTTGTTTGGTTGGGTCGTTAGGTTTTATTGGTGGCAAGGTAATTTCATTGACCTCATGCAACCTTCGAAAGATGGATGAGTAAGACTATGAAAGTAACGTGTAGTCACGATGGGGGTTCACAGGATGCTTGGTCCATTTGTATGATTGTGGTTGATTTTGAGCTTGTGGCATAGGTAGTGTAGTCTGGGATACAGATTACAAAAATAGAAGTTGCAATTAATAAGGTTGTTGAGATGGATGTTGATGATATTGATGATGACTCAACTATAATTCAATGTTTATAAGTCAAGTTAAAATTTGTTGAAGAATTGGAGTGTGTTGGCAACTTGATTGTAACTCGATGTTTGCTAACCACTCTAGGATTTGTTGTAAATCCAGTGATGGCTACAGATCTTGTTGAGGAGGTTGTTGGATGGATTGTGATGAAATTTATTGGCAATTGGTGAGTGGTGGAGGTGGACTAGGTGTAGGTGATGGGAAATAATCCAATGGATGTGGATCGAAAGTTTTCAACATATGAGTTGGTGTAGACGATTCATGATGATTTTGTGTAGTGGATAAATATGCATGCTCATGTTCCTAATTCAACTTGGAATATTTAGTTGTGGTAGCTGGGTTAAATACACCCTAGTGTAGTGTGTACACTTGTTCTTGATTCTATGGATATGTTAGGTGAGATAGGATGGAGGTGCTTTGGCTACATTGTGGTGGAGGAATTTGGTGTAAATGTGCAGATGATGCTTTAAAAAGAGGGTTGGTGTAGAATTGGCTAAAACTGTAGGGATGTGATTGAGCCAGTTCCTACTAAGAAGAAGGAACATGTTTGGGTGGAATGTGAAGTGGTTCTAGAACAAGATTTGTTGGTCTTAAATAAGCTCTAACCTTATCAATATCTATGTAGGTAATATAAGTATCCATGGATGTGAGTGGCTCAATTTATGAAATGGAGGTGTTAATGGTTTTGTGCATCACATCAATATTTGAAGTGAATATTGTGTGTGAGAGCCTTGCACAAAAATAAAAATAACTTGTTTGTGTCATGTTGGATGAGTTAACCATAGAATCTACTGGGAAGGAGTGGAGCACTCCGTGGATGAGGTTGGTGCTTGATTCATGGCTCTGGATTGATTTCTGGTCAATACCATAAGCTATGAACAAGTAAGGGTGATGAATGTGAGGGATGTGTGTGGAAAGTGAAATGACAATGAAAAGCACAAAAATCAACAAACAATTGTATCCTATATTTTGCAATAATATTTTTTTTATGGTTTATGTATCTTAGTGTGCAGACCCTATACCTAAACTACTATGCAAGATGGGTTCCTAAGGTGCATGGCAAGTGAGGATTTTACTGGTGATGAAATCCTAAAAAATCACTCACAAAATACTATGGTATCTTTGGTATGAGATAGTGGATGGATATGAAACCCACCATCACTGATCTCAATCAATGGTTGGTGATGAAGTTCAACTCACTGATGTTGAATGTGAAATGTGCAATTGTGTGTGATTATTTTTAAGTTTCTATTATCTATGGTGTTCAAAAAATTCCAAGAGACCCTCTTTCACTCAGCCAAGTTGGTGGTCAAGAATACTAATACAAATTCCCTCAAAAGAATCTAGGGTACACCTCTTAAGATCCACCCTGAATCATCAAGTGATTCCAACAGTGGAGGGTTCGCCTAGTTCTTCCACTCTAAATCAACAATGTGTTTCCAATAGTGGGAGAGACTTGAATACCAATGACTTGTTCCAGCTTAGAAAAGTAAAAAGTGGGAGACTTTAGCCTAAAGTGTAGCTACTTATATTTTTTTCATTTTATTGCAAACAACACTCAGGGTAAAAAGTAAAAACATCATAAAACAACAAAAACTTAAATTTAGTGGAATGAATGTTCTAATGCAACTGATATGAATGCATAAGTGCAGATCTATCCTATGTGCAATTCTATATGATTCTATTCTACGTGCAATTCTCCTAGAGTGTTTCCCATTTCCTTGAAGGTATTCATTTTTTAGAATTCAATGGTCAACCCATATATCCTAACCCATAATGGTACTAGGGATAGATTTATATTTTAGGTGCAAAGCCTTCATACCATTAGGTAAGGAAGAGTCTTGCTCTTCCCATAAACCAAGGACCCTCTTTTAGGATTCAAGAGGGGTATTTCTTGAGAATTTTTCCTATAGATACATAGGTTATTGTGTTTTTTGTTATTACTTGGATAACATTCTCCACTCCCATTTTGAGCACAACTTCCAACAAATAGAATAAGAGTTATGTGTTCTTCACCTCTTGAGAGGCATCAATAGACCTTAAGAAGACCATGGATCCACCTAAAGGCACTAAGAAATTGAAGAGGGTGTGGTTCCTCACATCCATAAATCCATTAGATAAAATGTTGTACTTTTTTCCTCCACAACTACCTTTGCTCTTCTACAAGAGCATGTGTGTTTCTGACACATTTCTGCAATAAAGACATTGATTTTTTTTTGCAATAAAGGGATTCATACCTATAAAAACCTTGTGTATTACCCTAACCAAAGCTTCCTAATAATTTTTATTTGTAACTTTAAAATAAATGTTGCAATAATACCAAAATTCTATTTTTGTGGTTTAGGATTATTTTGTGTCCCCCTTCCTCCATGCAATATTCCCAAGGGTTGTATGCCTTGTACTTGAAGGGGGAAAATGAAAAACCTTCTTTAGTTGTACTTTGAATCTCCCAAAAAAACATCAAATATGAGGGACAAGGATGGGCTCTAATGTAGTACAAGGAAGTTTCTTATATTTGGGCTCATCCTTATAAATAAAGTCCTAGGCCCTACCCTAGCTCCAACTTTAAGCCTCTAACTTCTTTTGCTTTTTGTAAACTTCATTTCAAATTATTTCATGCACTACTAACACTTCTCTATATTATGGCCTACAATAAAATAGATAATTTTTGAGGTGATGGATGCCTTCTCACATTTATTTGTTGTAATACTTGCAAAAAATCTAATTCAACAAAGTCCCTCTTCTCCCATGTTTCCACATTGGATCCCTCCTAAGACTTGGAGTTGGGGCTATTGGATTTGGCTCATTATTACCTTGGCCCATTCCATGGTCCTCACCTAGAGATTCCATCTAAAAAAAGGTAAGTGTTAATATTTTAAGACATAGTTGTAGAGGCATTAGGAACAACAAAGAAGAGAGAAAACAAAGAAAAAACACCAAAAATTGCTTTAAAATAATGAAAGCATACTTCTCAAAATTTGACCCAAGATGTGAACTCTTTAAAATAAGGTGTTAAAGTTGTCAAATCCTTGTCCAAATGCATTTATGAATGTCTAGTTAGCCACTTCAAATTTGCAGTCAAGAGTAGTAGAGAGAAAAAGTGGAAAAATGAGCAATTTTTCCCTTTTTGGTTGTTTCTATGTTTTTCCTATACGCGAGTGAGTTTTGGTGAGAAAATCATAAGTATTTTTTTTGGCAATTTCTTGGCTCTAAGAAAATGGCATGATTAAATCATAGCCTAGAATATTATGAGAAAATTGATAAATTGTGATTAATCAATGATTTTTCTATGGTCCATACCTTGTTCCAAAGCTCCCATTTTGGCACATGCTAAAAGGATAGTGGCAAACTTGTTTGGATTTATGCCCACCAATGCATTTGCTTAAAGCATTTTCAACAAGCCCATTTTGTGCATATCCAACTAGCATTGTAGTTGTATCGCTCCAAATTTTTTGCACCCTTACCTTCAGGCTATAGGATCCGCGCCCGAAAGGGGGATGTGAAAAGGATGGGACAATACCTCGGACTGAGAGGCCTTTCGAAGGTCCCGCCTCTCGAGGGAGGTGTATAAGGGTGAATTTTTGACGGATGGTGGGTTCACCAGGAAACTTTTGAATGGCAGTTTCCACGCCTAGGTTGAGAGTGTGTTTGATGTGTTCATTTTTATGCTTGATAATTCAACTCCTAGGTTTGGCCGATATGAATCTAATCTATTCTATATGCCAATGCAGATTTAAATGAATACAAAAAATAGAAATGGATGCAAATAATAGAGAATATGCTAACTAGAAGAAATCATACCTGATTTCGGATGTCTGATGGAGATTCTGAGTCTTGTAGTAGTTTAGATCATCTCAATTTGTATGTAATCACTTGATATTTCTCGGGATCGTCCCAAATCATAGAAGGTCATCTAAAATCATACAGAATCGTCTGAAATCTGATGAATTCGTCAGAAACCTACAATCACAAAAATAGACACGAAATACCAAATATGCAAATGCAGAAGCAAGGGATAATGGTAGAAATAACAACAAACATGCCTAAATAATAGATTACAATGACAGATAAGGAAATGCAGTAAATTTAATGATTGATTTTATCTTTATCATGCAGTTATGCTAAATGAGGTGAACTCCAAGATGCATAAAACAAAATAACTTAAAACAGTGCAGAGATATATCCTGGAAATGCAAAAAAACTTAAGAAAATGCAAACTCTAAACTCGGACTGCCCTCAATATGGACTACAGTCAGGATCGCCTCCAATCGTACAAAATCATCCGAAATCATCCGAGATCATCTGCGACGATCCAAGCTAGCTTCGAATGAAAAATAGTAGAATTCCTACAACAAAAAAATGCAAAATACCAAATGCAAGCAATAATAGGAGGGAAGAGGGCCCACAAGGGGGGGGGAGAACAAGCATTAGGAAGGGAGGCGGGGGATAAACTAGAAAAATCCTAGTTTATATAGGATTAGAAAGAGGTTTGGGAGGTTGGGGATCATCCCAATCTAGGAGATCTCCAACAGGGAAATCTCCAACCGTGCAGACACGCTTCTGCCCGAGTTGGAGAGGTTGTTGAAACAGAAGCTAATTATGAAAATTTGGTTTTGGGACAAAATCGTCTGGACGTTCTGTTCCAGATGAATTCATCAGATCGGGGACGATTTCGTCTAATCTGAGATGATATCGTCCAACGGTCAAAACAAATCCTAAAAATGGCACGAAAAACAGGGAAAGCGGGTAAAAGGTAGTTTAACGGGCAGTTTGGGGTTGAAATTCAAATTTTAATATTTTATCTTTTTACTAATGTTTTAACCGTGCCAATTTTAGGGTGCTACATTTTGCCCCCTCTTTAGCGAATTTTTCGAAGAAAATGCGTTAAAGATGAGTTTTTCCCGTTTTACGAGAAAGCAAAAATATACTCAATTTTTTAGACGATGATTCTTGGTCGAATCGTACGAATGCTGATTATGGTTCCCCCTCCGTGTTTTTACCCAAATCAAACATTTGAGGTAAAAACGCGGAAAAGAAAAAATTAAAATTTTAAAATGCTGATGTTTAAATAAATTTAAAGAAAATAGGGAAAACCCTAATTCATTTGTACTATGATGTACATATATTTTTGTGATATATATATATGATCTTGTTTCTGATGATATGACTTGTTCATATGTTTTTATGATGCTTTAATGTTTGAATTGTTTGCTTATTGGATTGAGGATTCATGTAATTATGTCGTGTTTGAAATATTATAATTTGATGTCATGCTGGAAGATTTTAAATGAAATAATCTGATGTAAACAATTGGTTGTGGTGGTGTGATTTGATAAAAAAAAATAAAAAGGGACTTCTAACAATAATTTCAAAGGACATTGTCGTTGTTATAGACCATTTCATGGAGTCGCCGCTCACTCGGTCGTCAAGCTAATCCCAGTATAGAAATATTGTTAAAAGTAAAAGAGTGCTTAAGAGACTGTCTTAAGACTTTGTGTTGTAATGATGGAGATAATGATGGTTTGATGATTTGTTTTCAGATTTTCATAAAAAATTATGCATGAAATACGAAAATATGATTTTGCTAGGCATAAATTCCTAAGTGTGATAAAATTTTGAACAATTCCTTAGAATTTATACCATGGTTGCAATATTGAATAATGAACATAATGTCATGAAATAGAATAGGTGTTTGTTTGTTTGTAAAGCATAATTGTGTAACATAATGATGCAAGTCATATGTGTTGATAAATTTGTTTTAAAATAAATGGAACATAAAATTAGAACAATGGTTTGCGCTAGGCATAGAATTATAGGTATAGACTTATACCATCATCGCGAAATCCAAAGAAGAAAAGAGATTGTTGGTTTTATTGCAAGATGAATTTATGACTTTTGTGATAAATAGAAAATAATAATATGAAAATTTTGTTTGAAATTATTATTTTGAGATTTTGATTTTGTAAAAAGGTGTATGTAATTGCTTTGATACAAAACAAAAATTCTGAAAAAAGGATAAGCTTATTCCGAAAAGAATTACAGAAATATTTTAAACTATCTCAAAGACAAATGTAGACTTATAAGGAATCCTCATGTGCAAATGTGAATTCATTACCGATCTTGATTTATCATAATGATACAAAATCTCTCAAATACAAATGTGTGTGCGATTGTATTGTTCATTCACCAATTTTGAGCAAGATAATTTGATACAAGTAATTTGCCTTGACCAAATGAATGTTCGTTGACCATGATTTATATGCATGTAACCATACCAGACTACTATGTAAGTTAGGTTTATCAAGAGCTAGCTAATCCATAAGGTGACAGAGGTCTATACAAAAGAAGGTCGCTAATGTAACAGACATATCGCCATGCTAGGGATTACCCAAGGCCAAGCGGGTTGGGCACAAACCACCTGTTATGGGGCTTACCTCACAGTTTTTGAATAATTGAGAATTCCAGGGATTCAAGCTCATTCACCCTTCTTTTCTTTTCAAGGGGTAGGGAAAGGATTTTATTGCATTTTGCTTTTCTCTTTTGCTTCTCTTTCTTCTTTTTTTTTTTTTTTTACTTTTGTATTGTTGCTTGATATTGGAGAAAATACTGAAATATTGTGGTGATGATATAAAATAACCTTTTTCTTTTTCTCTTTTTCTTGAACTTTTTCTTTTCTTCCTATGCTAGGGATACTTGCTCGGATTAGCTTTAGAGCAAGGGATTTTTATTCTGGGTAGGGGTGAGCTTGTCCTTTTGTCAATTCTCAAAGATTCTAGACCATGTGCATGATAGGATAGCAGGGGAAACTTTTTGCTCAGGAAACCGTTTCTACTATGTAGCATCATATCGAATTTGCAATGAAATCATTTTAATGTGAAAAGATATACTTGGTTCAAGTAAATAACAAGATCAGTTCTCTATGCTCAAAACTTTATTTAATTCAACTATGGACTTTGATATAAGAGAGATGAATAATCATACCAAATAAAATCAAGATATTTATTCATGTGAATGTGAAAGTGCGGGAGTCCAAATAAATGCTAATTTATCCAAAATAATTGAAAATATAACTACAATACTTCACAGTGTGACAGGTACAAAATAAAAGATGTTTTTGAATATTTTGATGATTTGGATATTTTTAATTTTAAGTTATGAATTGAAAGAAATACAAGATAATTGTTTTTGAAACGTTTTATATAAGTGACTAAAAGGAAATAATATGCAAACACATATATACAATGATGAAATGACCAATTTTTATGCATAGTAACGTTTAAGATGCATAATGTTCATAGGTTCTTTAAGTTCTTTACCATCCAAGGTAGATAATTTGTATGCTCCTGATCCAAATTTAGCAGTGATGACATATGGTCCAAGCCAGTTGGGCTCAAATTTACCTTTAAGGCTTGTAGTTGCATTAGTATTTTTTTTATTTTCTTTTAAGACAAGGTCACCGATCTCAAAGGATCGAGGATGAACTTTCTTAAGATATGCTCTCTTAAGCTTGTTTTGGTAGGCGCGAAGATGCTCCAAAGCATTGATGCGCTTTTCATCGAGAAGTTCTAGCTGACTAAATCTGCCAGCACGATATTCATCCCCTACTTCAATATCTTGAAGTAGTAGAGCTAAAGAAGGAACTTCTAGTTCAAAGGGAAAAACGGCTTCAGCACCATAAACCAAGACAAAAGGTGAAGTTCCGATGGGGGTTCGAACACTAGTTCGATAGGCCCACAAAGCAGGATATAACTGAATGTGCCAATCTCGACCGGTTTTATTGACCAATTTTTTGAGAATTTTGATTAAGGTTTTATTAGATGCTTCTACTTGACCATTACCCTGAGGATAATAGGGAGTGGACCAGCGATGTTGAATTTTATATTTTTGACATAATTTTTTAACATATTTATTTTTGAAACAAGTCCCATTATCTGAAATGAGATTGGCAAGAATTCCAAACCTACAAATAATTTGATTAAAAATAAATTTGGAAACTTGTGTTCCAGTGCAAGAAGCTAATGGCATAGCTTCAACCCACTTCGTGAAATACTCAGTGGCGGTTATGATGAATTTGTGTCCATCGGATGACACGGGGTTGATTTTTCCAATGATGTCTAGGCCCCATTTTGAAAATGGCCAAGGAGATGAAATAGCCTGCAGTTCTTGTGCAGGCGCATGGACAAGGTTCAGCGTGTTTCTGGCACTTGTCGCAATGTCGCACATAATTATGTGCATCATTTTCCATGGTAGGCCAAAAATATCCTATTCGGAGGAGTTTCTTAGCAATGGCGCTACCACTAAAATGTCCCCCACAAGATCCATTGTGGGCTTCATTCAAAGCTGATCTAGATTCTTCTAGATTCAAACATCTCAATAAGATGCCTTCAAAAGATCTTATGTACAAGGTATTACCAAGAATCACAAAGTGACTTGCTTGTCTACGTAATAACCTACGTTGGTTGCTAGTACAACCATCAGGGAAGGTTCCTTTCTGCAAAAAATTAAATATATCAGTATACCATGGTTCAGGAGTTGTTTCGTTGATGAGAAACACATCCAAAGGTTCTAAGCAAGATTTGCTTGAAGCGGGTTCCTGGAGTCAATGAATAATGATGGTAGCATATTCATCGTCTAACTCCAAGGGTAAAAGAGATGCAGTTGCAGCCATAGCGTCAGCCGCACGATTGCTAGTTCGAGGAATAGCTTCCAAAGTAACTTGATCAAACAAGGATAATAACTACAAAACATATGCTTTATATGGGCATAATTTATCATCTCTGGTCTGATAAACATCATTGATTTGATTTATGACAAGTTGGGAGTCACCGAAAACCAATAAACTTTTAATTTTCAATGCCAAGGCAGCTCGTAATCCAAGGATAAGAGCTTCATATTCAGCAGTGTTATTGGTGCAAGCAAATGTTAATTTGAAGGACAGAGGTATAAGATGTTTTTGTGGAGATATTAAAATAATACCCACACCATCCCCACTCATGCATCGGGCTCCGTCAAAGTATAGGGACCATTGCTCTGAATGGTCTGCCTCTAGTTTAAGGCATTCATCAGGAAACTCAATGATGAGGGGATGAGTAGATTCTAAGGGTGTAGCAGCTAATTGATCTGCTATGATTTGACCTTTAACA
Organism: Wollemia nobilis; assembly: GCA_028583015.1. Lineage (NCBI taxonomy): Eukaryota > Viridiplantae > Streptophyta > Pinopsida > Araucariales > Araucariaceae > Wollemia > Wollemia nobilis. Next base: position 2,387,491 of record JAQPPZ010002274.1, read on the forward strand.
AAATTTTGTCCTATGAAGGTGAGTTCAAACTCGCTTAGCACAAGAACCCACTTGGCTATGCGACCAGATAAATACGGTCGACTCATGAGATATCGCAAAGGGTCGAATTTGGCAATAACATACATTTTCTGACTGAGCATATAATGTCGTAGTTTCTGTGTAGAAAATACAACTGCTAGACATAATTTCTCTAATGTGGTATATCGAGTTTCATAATTGATTAAGGTTCTGCTAATGTAATAATTAGTGCATTCTTTCTTCTCATCGTCAAGCTGAGCTAACATAGCTCCTAAGGCGAGAATCGAAGCAAAAATGTACAAGATAAAAGGACGATCAGATCTAGGTGGGGAAAGCACTGGCGGTTTGAGGAGATATTGCTTAAGGAGTTCAAATGCTTCTTGGCATTCTTCGTCCCAATGAAAAGAGACATCTTTCTTAAGAAGCTTAAGAAAGGGTCCAGTTTTGTCTGCCAACTTGTCGATGAAGCGGCAAATAGCTTGAAGCTTACCTTGTAAACTTCGTAATTCTGATATATTTGTGGGTGCGGGCATATCTGTGATAGCTGCGATCTTGAGAGGGTCAATTTCAATGCCACGTAAAGAAACTATAACCCCTAATAATTTATCGAGACTTAACTTCGAATATGCATTTAGCTGGATTTAGTCGGATAAGATATTCCCTTAACCGATCAAATACTTTCCTTAAGTCATTTAAATGATCATCTTCTTTGATGGAACGAGCTATGATATCATCTACATAATCATGTAGGATATCATGCATCATATCGTGAAAAATATAAGTCATAGCTCGTTGATAGGTTGCACCTACATTCTTTAAGCCAAATGGCATCACTTTCCAACAAAAGGTTCCCCAAGGGGTAATAAAGGCTATTTTGGCCTGATCTTCAGGAGCTATCCTGATCTGATTATAACCTGAAAATCCATCCATTAAGGATATCATTCCACTTCTAGCAGTAAATTCAATGATCTGATCCATGTTGGGAAGAGGAAAATCGTCTTTAGGGCATGCAGCATTAATGTCTCTGAAATCGGTGCAAACCCTAACTTTAGTGGCTTCTTTCTTAGTTATTGGAACTACATTTGAGATCCATTCGGCATAATCAATGGCTTGTATAAAAATGACTTTCAACAGTTTTTCTAGTTCTCCTTTGACTAGTAAGGCCACTTTAGGATGCATTTTTCTGAGTTTCTGTTTAACAGGTTTAGCATCTGGATGGACTACTAGATGATGCATAACTATAGAAGGGTCCAAACTTGGCATGTCTTCATATGTCCAAGCAAAGACATCTTCATAGTCTTTAAGAAATGAAATGTATTTATCTTGTTTTTCTTGACTTAATTCTGATCCAATATTGATTATGTGAGGGTTATGTTCGGTTCCAATGTTAATTTTTATAACGTTTTCAACTTCCATATGTAAATCTCTCTCAAAATTAGGTGGGGCGGATGAAACACCTAATTCTTGTAATTCTTCCAAGGTTAGCTTGGATAATTCGTCTTGAGAAGTCGAGGCCTCAAGCTGGGCTATACTTGGGATAGAGCCATCAAAATAAAATTCATTATATAACAATTCCTCAATGGAAATATCATGGAAGATATCTCCCTCCAACTCTTCGTCGGATTTGGCAATCATTTCAGGGTAGGCTATGGATAGCATATTGTAGGTAAAATAATTATTCTTTAGGCACAAAGAATCTTGTTTATCTAGATAATCTTGATAACATACGAGATGGTCATCATCCTCAAATGGAAAGGGCTGACCTTTACTAGAAAATAGGCCCACACCACAGTGAGCAGGCCACGGTTCTACCTCAAAAGGTTCTTTCATACCATTTTGGAAAGGTCCCAAACCTTTCCCTTTATATCCCAATTTAAGCATTATGGTCTTAGCTTTAAGATAACCATTAGCAAAATAGCATCTAGCATATCCATCACAATGTGTCTTAATGTTTCTGGGTATTCTTCCCCAATCATATCCTTTATAAATAAAAGCACAACTCCCAACTTGGTAGATACTTCCCATAGGTTGTGGGAGACCCAAGGTACGAGGAGAGGGTGGGAGTTTATTTAAAAGGAGGGAAGTTTGCATGGCAGTGTTGGCTTCCTCAGATATAAGAATTGTAGATAAATCGGGTAAGAGCTCATCAATAAGAGCATAAGAGGTAGAAGGAACATTTCCTACATCGTCGGGTGTAGAAAGGATGCCTGTAGTGGATGTAGATGGCATAGGGATATTGATGGGTGAGTCTATAGGTATGGAAGATATAGGAGTAAAACAAGAAGCATTGGTTGTCGGTTTAGGATCTTTTCGAGGTCCTAATGTGGTTTGTTCAGAAGATGGTTGAGCTAAATGTATAGGTGTAGTTGAAAGAGTAGATGATGTTATGGGTGTGTGTTTCACACGTTTGGATGGATGATAAGAATTAGGATGTGTGGATGACAGGGCGGGGCAAAATTGAACTCCAACAGGTTTTGCCAAAGCACACATATCAAAAGGTCTAGGATCACCATGAATGGTAACCAACTGGTTTTTAAATTCAAATTTAACACATTGATGTAAGGTGGAGGGAACCGCTCACATCGCATTGATCCAAGGGTGACCCAAAAGTATATTGTACGATGTAGGGCAATGTACAATAAACACGGTCGTATCTAGGGTTCTAGGACCAACTTGCAAGGGTATAGTAATGACTCCACACGTTTCTTGTGTCTCGTCATTGAAGGCTTTTATAATCATATCAGTTCTTTTCATTTCATCACTTCTAAACCCGAATCGTTGGTAGAAGTCAAAAGTGCATATGTTTAAAGATGAACCATTATCAATCAAGACTCGTTTAACGGCTACATCTCCAATTAAGGTAGTAATATATAAGGGGTTATCCTTATGTAAACTATGTTGTGGGATATATTTATCTCGAAAGTCAATACAATCGACTTCTCGAGTGATGATAGTATTGGACATGGCTTCAGGTTGAATATTTTGTGGTACCATCATTTGGCTTAATGTAAGCATTAATTCATCCCTATGTGTAGGAGAAGATCTTAACAGGTCCAAAAGGGAAATTCTGGTTGTAGTATTGGATAATTGTTCATTAATATTGTAAGGAGGTTTAGGTTGAACATTAGACGCATAATTCCCTTTATTGGGATTTTTCAAAACAAATGGGGCTGATCCATCATTTTGAGTTTGATCCTGTTGAGAGGTTTGAGCCTATTGTTTGGTAACGGCTCCGATGGTTCCTACAATATTATTTTGTGGATGATGAATAGGTCTTGGTCTAGCATTTATAGCTTGTTCATTAGAAACTATTTGGTGAGAAGATGGTCTAGTAGTGACTCTTCGAGGAAATGGTTCTTCTGGAACCATAGAACTTGTGATAGGTTGAATAGGATCTTATTCATCTTCAGAACTATTCGATTGATTTGAAGTGATTTCCATGTCACTTTCAGTCTCATATTCGGTGTCACTAAGATCAAGTATCCGAATATTATGTAGAGGTCTGGTCATAACTATGGATAAAGTTGTGTCAAATATTTGAGGATCATGAACAGGTAATTGTCCACTAATAGTCCCTACATATCGGGTAGGAGGAGGAACATTGTGATGCTCAATTTGATTGGCCACCTCTTTACCATGTTTTGGTAAAGGATGTTGAAATATGTCCAATGATTGATTGGCATTCTGATTCTGATTTTGGGGAATGTTCTTTTGAGCATTATTAGAAGGATTTTGTTTAGGTTGGAAGGCTTGCACCTCCATCTCATTATTATCAATCAAATCTTGTATTTTATGTTTTAATATTTTACAAGAGTTGGTGGCGTGTCCAGGTCCTCTATGAAAATCACAATATAAATCAGCTCTGTATCCGGGTATAGTTGGATCAGGTTCCCGGATAGCTGGTAATTGGATCAAGCCTCATGCTAGTAATTGCGGGAGAATGGTTGATAAAGGTTGATTTAACCTAGTAAATTCTCGGGGTGGTTTATCAAGAGGTTTCAATATAAACTTCTCTGTTGTTTTCGCAGTGTTAACATTAGCAATGTTTCTACTATCAGTGACTCCGTCACCCACAACTTGTTTATTTTTATATTGATTTCTGGATGTTTTCTCATCATCTTTCTTTTTGAGCTGACCTCTTCTAATGAGAGCATCTTCCACCCTTCGAGCTAAGTCTATAGCTTGATCGAAGGTGGTCAAGGTAGCAGTTGATAATTCATAGGATAGTTGTTCTTGTAAATTATTGATAAAAATATCCAACATCTCTCGATAAGGTAACACAAAGTGTAATTTTCCTATCAACTGTCTCCATCGAGCTAAGAAGTCAGCAAAACACTCATCTTTGTCTTGTTTTAGGTTGTACAAATCTTTAATGGTTACATGCCTTTCGATATAGGCACTAAATTGATGCACAAAAGACTCAGCGGTCTCTTCAAAATTTCTCAAGGAATGAGTGGGTAGTTGATAATACCATTCCAATGCCATCCCCCCTAAGCTTTTCGAGAACATTTTTAGTAATAGCAAATCATCATGTGATATGTCATGACATGCTATCCTAAACATACGAAGATGCTCTATGGGATCTTCGGTTCCTTTATATATAGGTAGAACAGGCATAGGAAAGTGTTTGGGATATGGTTGTGCTACAACTATAGGATCTAGGGGTTGGCTACACATCTCTCAATAATTGTATGAGGGACGGTAGGGATCTATTTGGTCCATGCGAGAGACTAACTGTTTCACCATGGCTTCCAAATTACCAGTTTGTCCACCATATTGGTTTGGTGGTACATGAGTATGGGTTTTGTGACCGTAGGAAGGCGGGACATAAGGATTAGATGCTATATTGTTGTTATGCAAATGGTTGGTAGGAAGAGTATTATGAAGAAGATTTGTTGTAGCATTATGTTGTATCCCAGATTGTTGGAAATTGGTATTTGGTTTTGTTTTAAGCTTTTGTTGATTTGAGGTATATTGATCAATAGCTTGGCGAAATAGAGCAGTGAATGAAGGTTTCTTTTGTGTGGGAATAACCCTTGGCTTGGTAACAGGCACTCTAGGTGGTTGGGTAGCCTGTTGTTGTTGCATGTTTTGGATTATAGCAGCCATGTCCAAATTGGACGGTCCAGATTGATCACTCTCTTGATCAACAAAGGACAAAGGATTAGTGCGTGTGTGATATATATCTTCTAGGGTTGCTTGAGTGTCACTAATTTGATCTTTATCCATATGAACTGCTCTATTAAGGGTGCCAATATTATTATTGAGAAATTTCCAAAAATGGTCCATGTTCTCAAAAGTAATAGCTCCTTCTAGAGTTATTTTAGGAGATGAGGATCCTTCCTCTCTATCATTTTCTTTTTGTTCATTTGCGTCCACAAATTCTTCTTCTTGTTGGTTTAAGGTTACTTCTTCTTGAATTGGGTCTTCAAGAAGGGCATCTGGTTTATTGGTTTTTCCTAACCAATCCTCTTCTACTTCAATTTGTTTTCCATTCCTGAGTCTAGTCATTGTGTCTAAATTTAGGTTTTAGCAAAAAAAAAAAAAATATATATTAATATATTTGCAACAGATCTTGGGAGGTATATATTTTAATTATATACCTACTATAATACTTAAAAGAAAATGTTTTGATTTTTTTTTTATTATGATTTTATTGTGTTTTTGTTTTTGTTTATAAAGACAATAAACGACACACTAAGTACAATAATAAAATAATAGCTTAGTTTTCTATAAATAGTTTATAGATATCATTGATAGGATCAAGTTCATCAGGAGTCATAAAGTGCTCCTCTTCAAATTGGAAATTGTTTTTCAAGAAGTCAACAAAGTGTGCTATGGTGATATTATCTGTTTTAGATTCTGTTTTGTAAAAATAAATCTCATGGCAATACTCTCGATATAACACAACTCCAGGAACTCTATTCCATCTCTTTCTATCCATAAGATCACCTTCTTGGTCCTCTATACGAGATAGAAATTTATGCACTACAATTGCATTCTCAAGGTATTCCTCAAAGGTATACAACTCAGAAGACACAAGGGCTCTTTTATCTGCTAACCACCTATGGCAAGCTCTCTGAAGTTCATGATACAAAATCACTTGATCGGGATCCAGGATTCTATCTAGGACAAACCTCTTGATTTGCCTAAGTTCGGTTGCTCTAGATGAAATGAGATCTAATCTCCTATCAAGTTCGTTCCACAAAGGTTGAACCCTATTTGTTTGAGGTACTCTAAGCACAGAAGTGATCTCTATAGCTACTAATTGATTTTCAACATTAATGGCGACAACTCATCTTTTATTATAGTCTACCATCTAAATATGACATGCAAATTTTCTTAAGTCTAAATGCATTTATGTTTTTATTATTTTTTATTTTTATTTTTTAGAAAGTTTTTGTTTTCAAAAGGTTTCTGTTTCACGTCGGGTTCACCAAAATGTATCGCTCCAAATTTTTTGCACCCTTACCTTCAGGCTATAGGATCCGTGCCCGGAAGGGGGATGTGAAAAGGATGGGACAATACCTCGGACTGAGAGGCCTTTCGAAGGTCCCGCCTCTCGGGGGAGGTGTATAAGGGTGAATTTTTGATGGATGGTGGGTTCACCAAGAAACTTTTGAATGGCAGTTTCCACGCCTAGGTTGAGAGGGTGTTTGATGTGTTCATTTTTATGCTTGATCATTCAACTCCTAGGTTTGGCCGATATGAATCTAAACTATTCTATATGCCAATGCTGATTCAAGTGAATACAGAAAATAGAAATGGATGCAAATGACAGAGAATATGCTAACTAGAAGATGTCATACCTGATTCCGGATGTCTGATGGAAATTCTGAGTCTTGTAGCAGTTCAGATCATCTCACTTTGTACGTAATCGCCTGATATTTCTTGGGATCGTCCCAAATCACAGAAGGTCATCTGAAATCAGACAAAATCGAAATCAGACGAATTCGTCAAAAACCTGCAATCACAAAAACAGACACGAAATACCAAATATGCAAATGCAGAAGCAAGGGGTAATGGTAGAAATAACAACAAACATGCCTAAATAATAGATTATAATAATAGATAAGGAAATGCAGTAAATTTAATGATTGATTTTATCTTTATCATGCAATTATGCTAAATGAGGTGAACTCCAAGATGCATAAAACATAATAACTTAAAACAGTGCAGAGATATGATATAAAAAATGCAAAAACAACTAAGAAAATGCAAACTCTAAACTCGGACTGCCCTCAATCTGGACTATAGTCAGGATCGCCTCCAATCGTATGAAATCATCCAAAATCGTTCGAGATCGTCTGCGACGATCCAAGCTAGCTTCGACTGAAAAATAGTAGAGTTCCTACAATAAAAATACAAAAATACCGAATGCAAGCAAAATAGTGCGAGGGAATGAGGAGCTAACTCTGCAATGAAATCGTCAACTAAGGGGTTGGGGGTTGGGAGAATCGGCAAGCATTAGGCGAGGGAGGCGGGGGATAAACTAGAAAAATCCTAGTTTATATAGGATTAGGAAGAGGTTTGGGAGGTTGGGGATCATCCCAATCCGGGAGATCTCCAACAGGGAAATCTTCCAACTACGCAGACACGCTTCTGCCCGAGTTGGAGAGGTTGTTGAAACAGAAGCTAATTATGAAAATTTGGTTTTGGGACGAAATCGTCTGGACATTCTGTTCCAGATGAATTCGTCAGATCGGGGACGATTTCGTCTAATCTGAGATGATATCATCCAACGGTCAAAACAAATCCTAAAAATGGCACGAAAAATGGGGAAAGCGGGTAAAAGGTTGTTTAACGGGCAGTTTGGGGTTGAAATTCAAATTTTAATATTTTATCTTTTTACTAAGGTTTTAACCGTGCCAATTTTAGGGTGCTACAGTAGTCCATGAGAATGCATTTTGATAAGGAATTTTGTCAAACAGTTCATATGCCTTCTTTATGCTTCCATATTTTACATACATGTCTATTAGGGCAGTGGTAATAACAACATCTAGGAAAATCTAGTTTTCATTACTGTTTTATGGGTGGTTAAACCTAGTTGAGAAAAGGTAAATTGATTTGATTATATTGTTGTTTGTTGCATTTGGTGAAAGAGTGTCAATACATGTCAAGGAAAGCCATGTCTTCATGAGAGGATGTCTCATTCAATCATGAAGTGGAAAACATTGTGAGTGTCCACTAAATTTATAGTTGACATACATGTGGATAAGTTTATTTTACAAAAAATTATACATGGAGAGGCCAAAATTAAGTCCAATACAATCGATGAGTGATTCAACGAGCTTACCCTTGCAAGATAATTCTTGGTGATCTAGGTTTGTATAAATTGAAGATATGTTGAAGTGTAAATAATTATGTAGTTGTAGTAAATAGAATGTGTATTGGCTCCTTCAACCACCCCTCCTGATAAACTTCTCTCAAAGTGGCATTCAGATTGCCATAGTGATTTTGGTGGGAAATGAAAAACTACAAGTAGATCATGAAGAAGTTTTTGAAAGGTTGTTAAGATATGTCAAACAAACTATAAAATTTTACATCATATATTAAAAATACACTAACATTGGGATGATTGATTGTGCAAATTAATATTGGGGAGGTTCTATAAATGATAGAAAATCCACTACATGCTATATTTTTACCCTTGCTTTAGGTGCATGAAAAAACTAAAAAATAAAGAAATGAATTAAAAATTAAAGAAAACCTACACCTACAATGTCATTACTAAAATAGATTAAAAAGTGTGGGTAGAAATAGCTCATGGAGTTATTTGGTTAGGGAGAGTTTTAGAGGATTTGAAAATAGAACTTTCAACCTACTTCACTTCTTTATAACAACTAAGGTGTCGAAAATTCCTTCTTCTACTTCTTGCTTTAGGTTCTCCTTCAACAAGAGGAATGAGTGAGCTGAGGTTTAGTGGGTGCAGCGGGAGTGAGGGTTTGAATTTTTTGGGCAGGAATCTCAACCAAGGTAGTAGAGGTAGAGCAGGTACAGAAGGGGCAGGTGGGAACCTCGAGCATGGATCAAGCAAGGATCCAGAGGAAGGCGGTCAGGCTGTGGCAGATTTGGAGGCGGGCATCACACGGGGGCCCGACCCTCCTCAGAAAGACCCTAAAAAAAAAAGATACAAAGGACAATGTGGGGCCCAAGAAGTGGTTGTCTTTTGCTAAGACTCTTAGAGGAAAAAGAAAGGAGGTTCTCTCTCTTTCGCCCCTAGTTCCAGTAAATAATAAAATTTCAGCCCCGACAAGTTCCATGAGCCCTTTTTCTTTTAATGGAAGAATTCTCCCTAGTAGGCAAGTTTTTGAGAGGTAGGCTATACATGGAGACTATCAAGGCTTGGGCGATGGGTAAATGGTGACTGGTAGGCAGCTTGGAGTTGGTAGCTCTAACTCGAGGGTTCTTCATTATATTTTTTAAAAATATGGAGGATGCTAACCACATTTTAACAGGAGGTCCTTGGTTTCTAGGAAAAATGAGCCTTTTTATCAGATGATGGGGTGAAGATTTCGACCCTGAAAAGCAAAATATTAACATTTCCCCTATTTGGGTTCATCTCCCGAGTCTACCTGCCCATTTCTTCAATGAATATTAGCTACAGGGCATAGCCAGAACTATAGGGGACTTGATCTCCATTGACCATGCGACTTTGGCTAGGACAAGGATGACTCATGCACGAATCTATGTAAATGCTAATTTGAATAATGAATTTCCAAGGTTTTTGGAGCTAGAGTATGGAGAATATTATAGAAAACAACCGGTAGAATACGAGAACAGATCGACATTTTGTGTAGAATGTGAAAATCAAGGACATCTATGCAACCAGTGCCCTAACCTGGTAATGAATAGAGAAAAGTAGAAGCAAGGAATGCTAGACAGAGGAAATTTGAGGAGTTTCCCTGGCAGAGGCAATTTTAATCAAGCAAACTATGTCTACCAAAAAAAGAAAAGAGAGGGTGCAGGATCCCAGCAAGACAAAGGAAAACAACAGGTTATTGGCAACCAAAATACTCAGGTAAGTTCCAATCCTCTAGTTTCAAATAAATTTTCAATTCTATCCAATATGGGAGTAGGAGGATTATCAGAAGACATGGAATCCCAACACCTTTAGGCTAACCTTTCTGACTCTCTCGAATCCCCATCCAATTCAGGATCCTCAAATCCTAATGCTAAAATTACTGTAATCCCCATGGGCATCACAAATACAAACCCTAATGCACGATCTCTAGAATCCACATCCAAGTTAGGATCCTTAAACCCCAATGCTGGAAATACTTCAAGCCCAGTGGGCATCCCAAAGCCAAACCCTAATGCTAAAGAACTTAGGAATAAATTTAAGGCATTGGAAAATAAAAAATCTCATCTCCCTAACATCATCACTAGGAGCCAAGTGAATCCTACTAAGGGGTTGTCCCGCAAACCAGGGGAATACAGGAAAAAGGAGAAGATTTGGATGTAGGGGTGGAGATATGTGAAACTTTTTAGATTGAGGAATATGGCAGTCCGGTTCTTCAACAAATTACCTCCCCTCAGTTTAGTCCTAAACAAACCAGGAGCACTATGAAGTCTCCTATAGATTTTGGCAATGAAAAAAGAAGAGGGAAAATATCAAATGTTGAGCATCAAAAAATTAAAACTGATAATGATATTGCCAATGGAAAACAAAGAACCTTGTTTCAACAGGTTATTCCGATTTTTGAAGACAACAAATTAGGAAAACCCATTCAAATGAGGGGGAGAGGAAGAAATCCCAAACAATCTAAATGAATTTCCTCTCATGGAACGTGAGAGGCCTCAATGGCCTGCCCAAACATAGGGACGTCAATGCAATAAGAAATCAAGTGAATCCAACTATTATCATGTTGCAAGAAACAAAAATTGATGAGATTCAGTCAAAAAAATAGCAAAAAAAAATTGGAATCAAGGGGAGATGGTTTGCAAATAAGCCAGAGGAGCATCTGGAGGCCTTATGACTTTGTGGGATCTCCGGATAGTAGAAGGCACCATTATTCATAAAGATGACAGGGTTCTTAGTTTTTTATTTAAGGAAATAAATAGCAACATGTCATGGATCCTTTCAAATATTTATGCCCTGACTTCAATTCAAGGGAGAGCTCTACTGTGGGAGTACTTAGAGAATCTGAGTGAAATCTTAATAATTTCCCCTAGATTTTGGCTGAGGATTTTAACACTCCTCTTTACCCTTCAGACAAAATGGGTGGAAATGGACCACCTATCAGGAGCATGGATGAGTTCAATGACTTTGTGAAATCCAACATGTTGATGGATGTAAAACTTAGAGGAGCAAATTATACCTGGAGCAATCAACGGATAGGGTGTCATATCATTCAAGAAAGGCTTGATAGGTTTTTTCTATCAAAGGAGGCTACAACTTTGTTCGGTGATTCTACCCTACAAGCCCTTCCTAAAATTGCCTCTAATCATAATCCCATTTTTTTGGAGATCCCTAACTCTCTGTCCTTCAAGAAACCTTTCAGATTTCAATCTATGTGGATCAAACATTCCAGTTTTAGAGATAACTTAAGTCAGTGGTGGCAGCAATCTGTCAGGGGTAGCGCAAATTTTAAACTTGTTGGAAAATTAAAGTTTGTTAAGGAAAATCTTTGAACTTGGAAAAAAGAGGTCTTTGGGAACCTCTTTGAAAATAAAAAATAGGTTGTTGAAAGTTTGAAGATAATTGATCAGAGGATCCAAGTGATGCTGATGAAAATACTAGGCAGGAGGAACGAACAAAACTAGCAGAGTTTCATAACATTTTGGCCCGTGAGGAAATCTATTGGAGGAAAAAATCAAGGGCTCTTTGGTTGAAATATGGAGATTCAAATTCCAAAATTTTCACGTCACCACACTTAGAAACAAAAGCAATAACAAGATAATTTTTTTTTAAAAAGTAGATGGTTCTATTACTCAAGACTTAACAGAAATCAAAAAGGAGGTAGTAACTTATTTCAATTCTATCCTTGGTCAGGAATCGCAGTGCAATGAGGAGGCCAAAGATATTCTCTTGCAATCCATTCCTAGCATAATAAATGAGGATATAAACCTTAAGCTTATAGCTCCCTTTTCTGATGAGGAAATTAAGGAAGCCTTGTTTAGCATGAAGCCAGACAAAGCCCCGAGACCCGACGACTTTCCCCCTCATTTATATCAAGATTTTTGGAACATCGTAAGTGAGGATGTAATTTTTGCTATCAAAGAATTCCAAGAAAGCAATCATATCCCAAAAGGTATCAACTCTACTTTTATTTCTCTAATTCCTAAGAAGCAAACCCTTGAATCTATGGTTGACTTTAGGCCAATCAGTCTATGCAATGTTTCTTACAAGATCCTAACTAAAGCCATTACAAATAGAATGAGAGATATTCTTCCCCGCATCATAGATCCATGCCAAGGAAGCTCTATCTAGGGCAGGTCAATCTTGGATGGAGTTATCATAGTTCATGAAGCTCTACACTCTGCTCATAAGACTAACATGTCTATTTTTGCCCTCAATCTTGATATGAACAAAGCATTTGACAGGCTAAATTGGGACTTTTGGATTGCTGTCCTCCTTAAGTTTAGTTTTCACCACCAATGGGTTAATTTGATCAAAAAATGTATTTCTAAAGCATGGTTCTCGATTCTAGTTAATGGAACAACTACTGGTTACTTTCAAATTCGTAGAGGAATTTGGTAGGGGGACCCTATCAGCCCCATGTTATTCATCATTGTGGTAGAAGCTTTAGGCAAAACCATAAAAAATGCTTGCATTTCAAGGCTAATATCAGGAATCAAGGCAACATCTCTCACTAGGGCTATTTCTAACCAAAAATTCATCGATGATACCCTTATATTGACTAAGGCATCGATGGTTGAGGCTAAAATAATTAAATACATCCTACAACTCTACGAGGATGCTACTGGTCAGAAAGTTAATTTCAGTAAAAGAAAGTTATATTTCTTGAACATCCCCATTCAGAGGCAAGGAAGGATTGCAAAAATTTTAGGGTGTGATATAGCAAACCTCCCCACTTTGTATCTTGGTCTCCCTCTTTTCATTGGTTCTCCGAGAGAGTCAATGTGGGACAGGGTTATTGAAAGAATTAAAAAAAAACTTGTTGGATGGAAAGGTCATATTCTATCTCAAGAAGGAAAGCTGACCCTCACTAAGGCCTCTCTTCAGAGCATTCCAGTCTATTTCCTCTCTATTTTCAAAGCCCCTATGAAGGTTTTCCAAAAAATTGAGAAACTCCAAAAAGAATTTTTATGGACTGGATCAGAGGAGAAAAAAAGGATACACCTTGTAAGATGGACCAAAGTGTGCAAACCTAGGGAAAATGGGGGCTTAGGTCTGAGGAGAATTGATCATATAAATTTAGCTTTACTAGCTAAGAAGGCATGGTGTCTCATTTCTGGTGAAGAAAATGAATGGACAACTATCATCAAACGAAAGTATCTTTAAAATATGAAATTTCTAAGTGACTCAGTTCCAATCAGAGGTTATGCTTTTTGGAAAGCAATTCTTAATTGTAAGGAAATCATCAAAAAAGGTTTAAGATGGGGTTTAGGCAATGGTGAGAGGATAAATTTCTGGAATGATAGGTGGGCTAAGGACGAACCACTGATGCAATATCATAACTTAGCCCAAATCAGAGATATCACAGAAGAACTCATTGGCAGAAAATTCTCCAATTATATGGTTGAGGATAGAGGTAGAATGAAGTGGAAACAAATAAGAATTCAGGGATTTCAAGCGGAATCAAATGATCTTTGTAAGAGACCCAAGGAAGATCAAGTCACCTGGGCTCCTACGAAAAATAGGCAGTTCACTATTAAATCAGCTTACAAGATTCTGCTTGATGACGAGGATTTTGTCCTCCAAAAGGACTTAGTTTGGATAAAAAATTTAATTCCAAAAATTGTAGTCTTTTCATGGTTGGTTATCCAAGGAAGAATTCTAACCATTGATAATATGATGCGTAAAGGTATTTGTATCACTAATCATTGTTATCTATGCAGGGCTAATTGGGAGACCATTTATCACATTTTCCTTGAGTGCCCTTTTTCCTTGACTATCCTAAGTGGGGTTTTTTAGGCCTTCAATATTTCATGGGTTAAACCAGCCACCATACTTGATTTATTTGTCTAGTGGCCTTGCCCATTTTCAAGCCAAAGACTTAGATACATGTGGAAAATTTGTCTCAATCACTATCTTTGGCATGTGTGGTTAGAAAGGAACCATAGAGTCTTTAATGAGTCTATCCATGATCATCAAACTATCATTGCCAAGATCCTATCCTTTGCCAATGAGAATGTGAACCTTATCCCTTTTGATAGCTATAAACCTCATTTGTAGGAGACCACGATTGCTCAATATTTAAGCTTAACCTTGTTAGATGAGTATGTGCCTAGGGTAGTCAACCCCAGAGCCAATGTTAAGTGGTCTCCACCTCCTACGAGTTGGTTTAAGCTTAATTTTGATGGAGTAACTAAGGATAATCTTGGCAGAGTGGGCGCTAGTGGCATTGTATGAGATCATAATGGAAATATGATGCTTGCATTTTCCAAATATTTAGGAACAAGGAGGAACAACGAAGCTGAAGCTAGAGCTATGTGGAGAGGCCTACAAATTACTCAAGACTTAGAAGGTAATTTGATCATAGAAGGAGACTCTATGCATATTATAAATCTCCTCAATAATTGGAAAATACCTCCTTGGAGGATTAAAACAATTGTTGAAGAGGCTAGGATCCTTTTCCAAGGAATACATGATAGAAAAGCCCAACATGTCTTTCGGGAAGCTAACAAAATTGTTGATAAGCTGGCCAATTTGGGTGTCGATGGTGACGAACTTTTTAAATGGGAATACGGTGTCCCGAGTGAAGTAGAGGATCTTATTCAACAAGAATTCCAATAATGATAGTCGAATTTACCAATAGGGAAGGCATTGTAAGTTCGAAGGCTAGGAGTATTCCCGTCTCTTTTTTGAATTGGACTCACAATAAAAATTATCTGAGCTGTCAGTCTTCATGGATGTTACTTGGAAATACCACAAAGACTAATAAGGATAGTCACATGTTAGATAACATGGCTCATAGTCATCTTAGTAATTTGAGGTTGGTTGATAATCACAGGGAAGGAAAGAAACGCCAATATAAGACTTCGAACCAAATCCACGTGGACCACCAGATAGCCATCGCCATAAATCTAGCCAGCAGGTTCACTTCTCCAAGGATGATTGGCCAAGATAGTATGTGGTACCAAAGCATGTCATATATGAAAGAAAGCAATTACCAAAGAATTATTAAGAGTAACTGTCAATACAAAGCTCGTGGGATTGTTTTCTCAGTACTCTGCTATGTTTGTCTACAGCTTTTTGTTTCTCCATTGTCTCAAGGAAGGGATCCGTGTCTGTTTATTTTTTGTAATTATGATGCATGTGTGTTTTCTTGGGGTATACCCAAAATATTGTATGGGAAGTTTCTTTTTGATAACAGGCTATGTGTCTTACCGGATGTAATGGATTTGGTGGCATGTAGATTTTACATATATATGATCCTTAGTAAGGATATGTTCATCAACAACCCTGGGCTAATTTTTGTAAAAGGTTTTGGGTCAACCTGTAAAACCCGGTATTAATGCTATAGTATCTTATCTACCAAAAAAAAAAAACAACTAAGGTGTCTTGAAAGGGTGTCCAATCTACCATGCGAGAACAATACAAATAGAAATTCAACATTGTTATTAAGACAACTACTTTATGAATGAGAAGCTTACCTTTAGTATGTTGGAATTCAAAATATTTTCTAGAAACAAATAGAATCAAACCATGCACTCAAATATTATATAGAAAATGAAAAGGATGAAAAAGAGAAGGATTTGGTGGGTACCTATAAGCACCATAATTAATTACTATTTCCATAGATAATATTTCACAACACTTTGATAAAGAAATGAGGAGTGGGAGGGGTATTTATAGCAATACCAAAATTCCAATTACATCATAAATTTTAACCTAATCCAACATAATAAGAGGGATTGAGGTTAATTACAAGTTATAAAGAAGAGAAGACATTAGTGACAATAATATCTTCCCTCCATAATGGATTCTCTAATGGGCCCCTACAATTGAGACAGATCCTTCATAATCTCCCTCATCATCCAAAATACGTCCACCAAGATTCAAGAACTTAGCTTCAATGCTTTGCAATTTCAACAAGAAATTATTTGTTGGATGTCCCTCCCTCTTATAGTATTCGAAAGTGGTCTTTGTTTTCTATGAAGACTTAACTTGGCTCTTGAGCCCTTGGGTCTTAGCCTCTGTATATTTTGATAGGTACCTATGGATAGGAATATGGGGATATAATATTATATTGTGTATGAATAGTTAGCATAGGCCACACATAACATAGGTCTCATCATCCAAAAGATGTCCACCAAGCTTCAAGAACTTAGTTTCAATGCTTTGCAATTTCAACAAGCAATTCTTTTTTGGATGTCCCTCCCTCTTACAGTATTTAAAAGTGGTCTTCGTTTTCTATGAAGACTTAACTTGGCCCTTGAGCCCTTGGGTCTTAGCCTTCATATATTTTGATAGGTACCTAGGGATAGGAATATGGGGATATAATATTATATTGTGTATGGATAGTTGGCATGGGCCACACATAACATAGGGTTGCTAATATTTTTATATTTTATTATAATAATAAGTGGGATAAGGGTTTAGGAAGATGGGTATATAAAGAAGGGATATTGTCATTGTAATCAAACAATCATATCAAGTATTCTTTATAACAATATTGGCTCATGGAGCAGATGTGGAGTGATTCCTTCCTTAAGTCCTTAAAGAGTATTATTGGTGTTGCCCTACTTGAAGGGTATTATCATATCTTGTTTTGTGTGGATTAATTACTATGGTTGATTTATTCAATATTTAGCATATTATGGAAAAAAGGTTTGTAATAAGTGGCATAAGAGCAACAATTCTGGCAAAGTGGGGATTGTTTATTTTTTATGGATTGCAAAATTAGGGCAATTTTTTTCTAGAAAATGTTTCATTTTTTGAGAGCCATATATTTGTGTAAAGTTTTCTAATTCAGACAATTCTTGTGCCATTTTGGTTTGAATTTGAAGAGCTTTAAATCAGTGGTCATATGAAGAAATTCATGCAGTATTGAGGGAGATATGAACTTGTGAAGTCAACCATCTAGAACAAGGGTAGTGTTAGGGTGATTTTTTCTAGAAAATGTCTCATTTTTTGGGAGCCATATATTTGTGTAAAATTGTTATATTCAAATGATTCTTGAGCCATTTTGTTTGGAATTTGAAAAAAAATAAAATGAGTGGTCATATGAAGGAATCCAAACAATATTGAGGAAGATGTGACTCTGTGAAGTCAATCATCCAGAACAAGGGTAGTGACAATTTTTTAAATCATGTTTTTTCAAAAAAATAAAATTTGAGAAATCCTTCAATTAGGGTAAGCAAATCATCTACTATTTTTTTGAGTCTAATTGTTTATGTGGAATTTTAACTTCAAAATTTTTGGGAAGATATATATTTTTATGAAACCCTAGTTTGCATTATCTTTTTATTAGGACATGAACTTATGGAGCTACAAAAATTTTCTAGAAAGGATGATATTGATGCCAAGGAATGGTGGAAATAATTTAAATCCATGTATTCAATTCATTATTGTTGGGACATTAGGCTTGCTTATTTTGAAGGAGAAGCACAATCTTGGTTTCATAGTTTTCTTATGGCCCATAATTATAAATTGACTTGGGAAGAAACAAAGCAAGCATTCTTGAGTGAATGGAACCCATATAAAAAGATAGCTAGGCTCTAGGATGAACAAAAGGAATTAAAAGAGAAAATTTCAAGAAAATGGTAGAAAGAAAAGATGAGGGTGATAGTGTGTAGGTTGAGGGAACCACAACTTTGGTGACAGATAGGCCAAACAATGTTTAGAAGGATTTGTTTGAATTAAAAATATATATTTTGCAGGTTCATAATTGCATTCAAAAGGAAAAGATTATTATTTCTATAAACCCTACCAATAGATATAATTTTATTAATAGTACTTTGGCTAAAAAGTTGTAGGTTCAAGCAACAAAAATTAAAGACATAAAGCTTGAGGGTGAGAATGTTCAGATTTTTGAAGATTTGAAGATCTTCATGGATAAATATGTTTTACATTAATATTTTTATGATATTTATATGGATGATGTGGATATTATTTTAGGTTATCCTTGGTTGGATTCCTTGGGTACTATTCACATTAATGTGCAAAAGAGGTTTATGAAGTTATGGTATAGGAAAAAAAGATAACACTGCAATATATTTGTTAGCATAAGGAGCAAGGATCCAAGAAGAAGCAAGAAGAAGTTATCGTAGGGGAACAAGTTAAGGAACCAATGAAAAATCAAAATAGGAATCTACTAAAGCAACAACAATAGAGTCCAAGGAAGAAACAACAACACAGTCCATGGAAAAAGCAACAACAAAGTCCAAGGAAGCTTTGTTAGAAGCACACAAGGCTGCACCAAAAGAAGGGAATGAGAGAGAAGAACATGAGGAAGAATTTAAAATAGAACCAAATATTGAAGAATCAAAGGTAACAAAACATCAAGTTAAGGTTGCAACATATCTCCACCCACACCACTAGGAGTGACAACAATATTGGAGGCATGGCTTAAGGCATCAATATTATTATGGAATGACATGGAATCAAAAAGGCATCAAATATAACAATGTTTGGAAAAATAAGCATAGCAATTCTAGATTTCATAGTGGTGCAACAACATAAAGGAACAATAGGACCAATCGTTTGACATATCAAAGTAGAGCAACAGATGCATGGAGACAATAGAGAAATTATGGATATTCAAGTGGCACAAGGGTAGCTTGCCTTCATCACAAACCACCACCAATCAAGATTTCACTTAGATGGAGGGATGTTCAAGATTGGTATTAGTTGCTAGCATTACTTAGAAAATCATGTTATCTAGTTTCTTCTTATATTTCGAGGATGAAACATTTGTAAGGGAGTGGAATGTTAGGTACCTAGGGATAGGAATATGGAGATATAATATTATATTGTGTATGGGTAGTTGGCATGGACCACACATAACCCAGGGTTG
The DNA here is from genome assembly GCA_028583015.1 of Wollemia nobilis. Lineage (NCBI taxonomy): Eukaryota > Viridiplantae > Streptophyta > Pinopsida > Araucariales > Araucariaceae > Wollemia > Wollemia nobilis. Next base: position 2,406,657 of record JAQPPZ010002274.1, read on the forward strand.
ATTATTTTTAATATTTTATTATAATAATGAGTGGTAGAAGGGTTTAGGAAGAAAGGTATATAAAGAAGGGATATTGTCATTGTAATCAAGCAATCATATCAACTATTCTTTGTAATAGTCTTGGCTCATGGAGTGGATGTGGAGTGATTCCTTCCTTAAGGAGTATTATTGGTGTTGCCCTACCTGAAGAGTACTATCATATCTTGTCTTGTGTGGATTAATTATTGTGGTTGATTTATTCAATATTTAGCATATTATGGATGCTTTTATATTTATGAGAAGCAAAGGTTCATAACATATTTGAATTCCTTTACGTGAGCCTATATTTGTGGAGTCCCACCACAATTTTGCATTACCACTTGAAAATGAACAAGGAGAGAAAAAAGTTGATCAATAGTAAGAGTATTTTGAGATTCCAAAAACATAAGAATCATATGAGCCATTAGGTTCAACATCTAAAAAGAAGGGGAGAGATTAGCAAGAACAATTTTTACACATTTTGCATCATCTTTCTTTTTGCCTCTAGAAGATGTAATATCCACCCTCAAAACCTTGAATATGGCAATATAGTCCTAAATGATATCAAACCCAACTAGTTTAAGAGAGGAAAGCTCCAATTTGAGGTGACTTACTATAATAGTATTAAATTTCCCAAAAAACTCATGCAGTTTTGGCCATACCTTAGACAGGTCACTCTTCTCATTGATGTGGAAAAGTAACTTTCATTGAATTAGCAAGGAAAATAGACCAAGAGCCTCTTCTTCTCTTTGATGGCAAGTTTCATCATCAAGAACAATTACTTTATCCTCTTGAAAGATGCACCACAAGTTCTTACTTTGTAGTAGACCAATCATATGAGTTGACCAAACATTGTAGTTTTTCCCATTAAGGTAACTAGGGCTTTGTGGTCCATCCTACCCAATATGATCCCTAACACTATAGCAAGTCCATGAACTAATGCCACCAATGCATAGAGCTCAAAACTCTTCTTTATGCAAAATATATGGCCTCTGGAAGTTTTTCCCTAATGGACCCTTAAAAAATTAAAAATTAAATGGTCAAACCTTAGGGTTGCAAGAGTCAATCCCAACCTACCACTTAGAAAATTCTAATTTGTTGCTATGCTTCAATAACTTTATGCCACCTTAGCTCCTTTGGATTTCCTGGTTGTTGATATTTGCACATCCTTGATTGGTCCAACATATACGTATATGAAAAAATTGGTATGCATGACCTGAAAGTCAGCCACGTCGGCCGCCAAGGAGGCCTCCACATTTGCAACTATTTGAGTGGATGCCAAAATCATATTTCAAACCTACATCATATTTGGGCTAAGCACCTTGCACTAGCCAAGGTACTAACCATGCCACCATGGTGTTATACTTAGACACATGTAAATAATCCACAAGCAAATGCCTCGGCTAAAGCAGGACACACAAACTCATAAAAATAATTGTTTCAATTTGAACTAGGCATGTCAAGGCAACAAGCACCTTATCATGCATAGAATAACCAACTACACTATTTTTTTGATGGCACAAAATATGGAGAGGTCCCCATAAGGTACTCCATATGCATTGTTGATCGACATCCATTATCCTGAACAAAAACATGGCACACATGATTCAAACTTGGAACCACTCCCAACATGCGATATATTTTTCATTCAGTTGGCCAACAAACCATTTCATCACTTCAAGACATCTATTCTGATACAAAGATATTGGTTGAACCTTGCTCAATCTAAAGGTAAAAAAAAATGATGTGTGGGCTTGAACCCATGATCTCCTATCTACAACATCCTGACTTCCCCTTTGCTAGTTGTCTTGTCATCTTGTTGATAGTGACAGAACTATGTGTTTAGACTCCATGAAGATGGATGTCAATGCCTTCAAAAGAAGCACATGTGGCCATAGGAGGAGCATGCATGAGGGCAAGAAAATTGAATTCTAATTTTAAAAATTACCCTTTTTCTTTCTTCAACAATTTGAGAGATGAATCAAGAGCCAAATTCATAGCAGTAATCCTCAAGCAAAAAACATGGAAATAAATCTCCTCTTTGCTCCTTATGCTGGAAAATCTTATGAAGTTGGGAAAAGTAACTTGTCCTAAGAATCAAAGGCTCTAAATATCACTTATGTGTGACCAAGTGAGGTAGATCCATACCTACTTTGATACCATGTTGAAATTCACAATATTTTTTAGAAACAAATAGAAGCAAATCATTCACTCAAATCTTATATAGAGAAAAAAAGGACAAAAAAGAGAAGGATTTGGTGAACACTAGTAAGCACCATAAGTAATCACTATATCCATAGATAATATTACACAACACTCTGAAAAATAAATGAGGAGTGTGAGGGGAGTATTTATAGCAATACCAAAACCCCAATTACATTATAAAGTTTGACATAAGCCGCCATAACAAGAGGGCTTTAGGTTAATTATAAATTATAAAGAGGGTTTAACCATAACAAGGTTAATCATGACCCATAAGGCTTACCTAATAAAATATTATAAATAATTAATACATTGCACAATGAAATACCCTTAGGCCTATCCAAAAACATCACATAATGTTCATTTTGGCCATGAATCAAATTACAATTTCAACATAGTATTGTCTTACTTAGAAGCAAATTGTTGATGTGCTCACTAAATCACTTGGATCTAATAATTTTATCATAATTAGAGAAAAACTTTGTGTTATTCCCAATTTGATTAGTATGCATGTTTTATAAGTTATATATGACTTTTATTGAGGCCACTCCCATCAAAATAACAAAACATTACATTGCTCTCAATATATTGGTGTCAGGTTAATTAAACCATATCAAGCTTGTGTTTCTATTAAAGATATTTTTCATCTTCAAACTATTATGTTTTCCCAATCAACTCTTTAATATTATTTATTATTTATATATATATATTTTTAATGAGTTTACACAGGTTTTTATGAGGGGTCCCGGTCCCCTCATACTAAGTCGGGTTTGAACCTTGGACCTCTCAAAGAGAGGCTAAAGCCCTTACCACTACAATAAGATTGCAACTCCAATGAGTTTACACATGTTTTTATGAGGGATCCCGATCCCCTCATACTGAGTGGGGTTTGAACCTTAGACCTCTCAAAGAGAGGCTAAAGCCCTTACTACTACAGTAAGCTTGCAGCTCCAATGAGTTTACATAGGTTTTTATGAGGGGTCTCGGTCCCCTCATACTGAGTGGGGTTTGAACCTTGAACCTCTAAAAGAGAGGTCAAATGTCTTACCACTGCAATAAGCTTGCAGCTAAAATTTGAGTTTACACGGGTTTTTATGAGGGGTCCCTGGTGCCCTCATATTAGGGTTTGAACTTGGGTCTCCTGGATGAAAACCCAAGGACTTACCACTATGGTATCCCTCACAGGTATAGGTATATGCAATTACAATATAATAAAGTATATTTTTGCTTCTACATGTATTCTTCTCTCATTAATATCATTTGTAAATCTTATGATGTATGCTTTTGTACTTCATTAAATTAAACTTTAAAAAATATTTTTTTTTTCTTATATATATTGTTGAAAGTGACTTCATATTATAACAAAAAAAAAAAATCATCATTCAAAAAGAATTGGATGGTATGGAAGCACCTATACATATACAAACTTTAATAAATAGTTTCAAACAAAAAAGATAAAGGATACATTAAATGGAATTAGCTCAACTAATTAAATTCCTCAACTTTAAAGGAGGAGACCAGGTTCAAATCTTGCCAAGCAATACATGTATAATAGCCAAGTTATTGTAATATCACTATATGGTCATGATGTAATACGAGGTGGGCCCCTTTCAATCCCATATAACCAATTAAAAAAACATGATAAAGAATACAACATAAAGTTGAATGCCAAAACCATGTTGTTTCTTTAATAAAGCCATGATGCTAACACCCTTTAAAAAAACTTTAAAAAATAAAAAATAAAACATAAAGTTGAGCATGTTGGTTCTTTAATAAAACAATGTTCATGTTAAATCCTTATTAGAAATATATAACCATTACTTGAAATGTTTTAATTATTTTTAATTTATAAATGTCATGATTTTTTTTATAAGAAACTTCATTTATATTATGTGCCTAGCCAACAAACCAAATTTACATGAATTATATAATAAAATGGATCATTTTTTTTATAAGATTAAATTTTTATTGAAAACAGGTTTTAATAGGATTCCAAAACCTGAAAACAATAGAACTGATTACATTAGAAGTAACAGAACAGAGCATGCTGACTCAACGATCATCAAAAAAAGGGGGATGCAACCCCACAATAGAGAGACCAAAACGCCCTTGCAAAATCGGAAACAGACAAACATCAATGAGAACATTAGGCCTAATCTCTGTCTTCATAATATGCATCATTGAGATCATCCTTCAAATCATTCTTGTCATCATCCTCATCATTGCCTGAAGCAACAGGGATCCCACCACCATCCTTAACCTCATCTATGGCAGTATCCTTACCACCATCTTGAGAAAACTTCTTGTTCAAGAATAACAGGTTTAAGGCATTATGGAGGTTAGTGAATTGGGAGATGCAATTGGTAATGGAATTGATGATGCATTGCTTGAGACACATATTAGAAACATCATTGTCTTCCTCCTCAGAGTCAATGACCAAATTTTTCTTCTGATGCATAAGGTTTTTCAATCGAAGTGAGATTTTGACTCCCTCTAGTTGTTCTGGTGACTCTATTTGAATTTTCTTCTAGTTGTGGCTTCTCAGATTTTTAACAGCCTCTATTGTAGCTCTTTTCTTAGCCAACATTGATGGGTAATAGGAGGCAGAGGGACTGGTCTATGAATGACTTGGCTTGATAGGGATGGAACTAGCCTTACCTTTGCTAGGTTGTACAATAGGAATTGGGATGCCTTGAGGGCAATGGATGAGCCAATGATTGTACAGGACCTTAAAAAAACCTTGGTGTGAGGGTAAATCATCGTATTTCTTCTTGTAGATGTTATCAATGGAATAGAAGATGGAATTAAGGATGAACTGAGGAATATTAACCAGGTTGACATCCCTAAAATGGTTATAAAAAGCAAAATGAAAACTACATAATACCTTTTTAGGGTCATCAATAGTGACAAACTCCATAATGGGTTTCATCATGCTATTCCAAGGAATGGGAAGCACAAACCTCTTCATCCCCATCCTTGCACATTTGTAGAGCTCTTTATCCTTGATTTCTTTCAATTCAACCTCCTAGTTGTGCTTTTCACACCTAATGGACATTTATCTCATCGGTTGGCTGGTTAATTCCACGAGCACTTTGGAATCGACTTTGAAAGATAAGCCCCGGATGAGAACCTTGCCATTATACTAGGAATCAAGGAAGGCCGAAGTGATTTCATAGTCAACCCCAAAAAATTTCTTGAAAAAGGGCATGAATCCTCTTTTAAAAAGCATGGCTCCGACAATGGGGTCGATATCGACCGAAAGGGGATTGATGAAACTCGTGATAAATAGGCTGATGAAATATGAGCAAGGATCACACAAGGGGGTGCAAAGGCAACATGAGTCCAATATGGAAAAAAATTGGACTCGCAAAGGTTATTCATAGTTAGAGGGAAAGAACTACCTAGGATGCAGAGCCAAAGAAACCAGACAAGACTGCAGATTATGAAAAGATGATTCTTGGACTGGCAAGAAAAAAGCAGCAAAAAAATGGTCAACAACAGAGGATAAGACTACCTCATTGGGCCAAAGGAAAAGGAGGTTGAGGGGATGACGGGGAGAACGAAACAGGAAGGACATCGAGGAACCAAGGGCAAAAATATAATAAAATGGATCTTTAAAAGCCTTACAGACTATACTTTTCACTTCTATCACTAAAGAATTCCAATAACCAAATTTGGGCAATGATTTTTAGGAGTTAAATGTGCAAAACATGGTCTAATTCCACCCAAAATATTCTTGGTAATTAGCATTAATAAATGTTATGAATTTTTTATAAGAAACTCATTTATGTTATGTGCCTAGCCAGCAAACCAAATTTATATGAATTATATAATAAAATGGATATTTGAAAGCCTTATAGACCAGACTTTTCACTTCTATCACTAAAGAATTCCAATAACCAAATTTGGACAACAATTTTTAGCGGTTAAATGTGCAAAACATGGTCTAATTCCACTCAAAATATTCTTGGTATTTTAGAACCATGAACAATGCAAAATCTGCATCGACGTATAAATAAATTACTATATAGAATTTGGGCCCAAATGGCAGATGCAAACATAGGCACAAGATAATAGAATGAATCCAAACAAAAAGACTGCACAAAATGATAAAGGTAAGAGCAAAGTACAATTAAGAGTTGCTCTGCTCCTCATACCAAAGTACTGGGTTACTTGTAAGCCCTTGATGCAAGAGCACTCGAAGACCAACCGTTTGGTGGCCAACTGTTGAGCAACCAAGAAGGCTCATTGTTTCAATAGTTGCACTCCACAATTATATATAAGGTCATCAAACGTCTATTAGAAGAGAGGTGAAAAAGGTGAAGAGAGCGAAGGAGAAGCTCTAAAGAGGAAAGAGAACTACTAGCGAAATGAAAGAGCCAAACTCAAGGAGGAATGAGCAAGGGAAGATCTCAAGAAACATAGGGTTTCTTTTTTTATCTATGAGTATTTCCATTTGGCTATTGCCACAATTTAATAAAATTTCCAAATACTTCTTTTAATTCTCACTATGTTATATAAAAGACTATTATGTTGTGTTGTTGAGTGTGTGTTAGCATAACGTGACACATAGAAGTGCAAGTGACCGCTTGAGGTTGAAAGAGAAGAAATTGAGGGAGTATCGGAAGGGAATCTTATTGAGTGATTGCCATTCACTAAGGACGTGTGATAAGCGTATCAATAAAATGTGAAGAATGTGTATTTGAAGAGATGTCAAATACTGAGAAGTGTCATTCAAATTAAACAAAAGTATTCCCTTCAAAATTGATGACTTCGATTGAATGACTTCCAAATAATCTTATCATTCAATATTTTGTCATACAAACCAGCACATCGTACAATTGAACGATCATGTTCAAGTCATACAATTTGAAGGAATTTATCATACAACTAAAGTGTCATATGAATTGATTGTTGTACAGTAAAATATTGCCATACAAAGAAGATTTACCATCTCACAAGATGTTGACTTGAGACGATCATTGTTCAAAGGGAACGTTGTTGTCTGTGATAAGTGCATCATTTTGGTATCAGAGCCAATTGATCTTTGAGGTTTGATACATGCCAAAGGAAATATGGCACAACAAGGAAGAGGAAGACCATGAGGCCCTTAAGCCATAAACATAGCAAAAAATATGAGAGGATTCATCGCTCGATTAGAGGCACTTGAAACTACCCAAAGGAGAGGCGTTCAAGTAGAATATGTAAGTGATAGTGAAGAGGAGGAAGCGGACCAACTAGAAGCTCGCAATGATGGACAAGAAGGAGATCCAAAAGAAAGATTAATTTGGGCAATTTCTAACATGGATAGGAAGCTAAAGTTAGAAACCTTGTCATATAATGGAAGTTTAAACCCTGAGGAACTTATCAATTAGATCACGAAGATGGAGAAATATTTTGATTTTGAATCAATAGAAGACCCCAAAAAGGTGAAATTTGATTGTACCAAGCTAAAAGGGCATGCGTCCTTGTGGTGGGACCATGTTCAAAGTGAAAGACAAAGAAAATATTAAGACATGGGAGAAAATGGTCACAAAATTGAAGGCCAAATTCCTCTCATCAAATTATCAATTGAGTCTTTTTAGAAAACTACAAAACTTAAGACAAAAAGATATGAGTGTGAAGGATTACATGGAGGAATTTTATAGGCTCACCATTCGGGTTGGTCATGTGGAAAACGATGAGAAGGTTTCAAAGTATATTAATGGACTACGATTGTCCATACAAGATGAAGTTAGTATGATGAGAATGAAGATGGTAGAAGAAGCCTACCGGAAGAGGATGGTTCTCACGATCTATGTACTCCCAACCTAGGGCCCATCCCCGTGCATCTTCATCATTGTGTTCACTCTTCTTCCTTCTCTCCTCTTTTCCTCTTGTATTCCTTGACCTTGAAATTTTTAACAATGACCATCATTTCCTCTCCAAGTCAAGGAATATAGTTCTCTTTTGGGTATATCCTTGACCTTTGCATGTTTTCTTTCTTATTTTTATCAAGAAAAGGATATATGTTCCTTCTTCCATCAACGCATCTTGTCTTGTTTTTGCTCACACTCTTCCTTCTTGATCTTTTGATTGTTAAGGGATCCTCGTGGGATAGGGTAGATATCGTGTGAATATCATTTATGGTGTTTATACGACCACTGACTATCTTACGCACATCTCTTGGCTATTGAAATTTCAATAAGACACACACACACACTATTGTTTGCTTCTCTCCTTCTTCTATCTCTTTCTTCTAACACATGCACACACTCACATTGTTTCATTGTGTTTTGCTTTGCTCATTCACATTTTGCACACACCACACCCCTATTGGGTAGTACTCACTCTAGCATATCATACACACACAACACCCCATTACAGGATAACTTCATGGCCACACACAAGGGGAAGCCTCCATCTTGGTCATTTGTGAGCATATCCTAGCGGGTATATCTTCCTTTCTCTCTAGCCATCTTAGTGAGCACTACACCCATAACGGGTATCACTCCACACTTGACCATTTCTTGCACAACACCCTTATGGGATAGCTTCATGGCCACACATGAGGGGAAACCTCCATCTCGGTCATTTGTGAGCATACATCTATGTAGGGTTTTGCTCCATTATTTTCTTTTTGCTTGATCTATGTTGTTTGGTCACATTGATCTGGTACGGTCTATGCTGACTCAAGCATCATACTTCAAGCCTCTTTTCTTATTTTTTGATCTTATTTTTCTTCTTTTTTTCATCATCTTCTTCTTCTTTGTTCTTTTCCCTCTTCTTTTCTTCTTTTCCGAAATCACACCCCATATATATGGATCACAATTTCGCTTTGCATCGTTATCATAATCCATTTTTATGGGGCATGATTTTGGCTAGAGTTGTGTTTTTTCTTTCTTTTTTCTTCTTTTCTTTCTTCTTCCTTATTTCTTCTCCTATTTTTTTGTGTTCCTCTTCTTCCATCCATGCATTTCCTGCCTTGTATTCACTCCATTTGCATTCATACATTTGCATTTTAGGTTAGTGCATTCCATAGTTAGATTACGTTGTGTTAATTCATGCATAAAAATATCTTAAAACATCATAAAAACACAAACACACATAAGCACACACATTACACTAAAACAACAAAAAAACAAAAAACAAAAAAAAAAAAAACACAAAAAAACAAAAAAAAAAAAAAAAAAAAACAACAAAAAAAAAAAAAAAACAAAAACAAACCAAAAAAAACCCAAAAACAAAAAAAACAACAAAAAAAAAAAACAACCAAAAAAAAAAAAAAAAACACAAAAAAAAAAAAAAAACAAAAAAAAAAAAAAAAAAAACAAAAAAAAAAAACAAAACAAAAAAAAAAAAAAAAACAACAAAAAAAAAAACAAAAAACAAAAAAAAAAAAAACAAAAAACCAAAAAAAAAAAAACAAAAAAAAAACACAAAAAAAAAAAAAAAAAAAAAAAAAAAAAAAAAAAACAAACAAAAAAAAAAAACCAAACAACAAAAAAAAAAAAAACAAAAAAAACAAACCAAACACAACAAAAAAAAAAAACAAAAAAAAAAAAAAACAAAAAAAAAAAAACAAAAAAAAAAAAAAAACAAAACAAAAACAACCAAAAAAAAAAAAAAAAACACCCACCCAAACAACCAACCCAAACCACACCAAACAAAAAAACAACACCCCACCACCCCAAAAACCCCACCCAACACCCCAAACAAACCCCAAAAACCCCCCACCAACCCCCACAACACACCACCCCAAACAAACACCACAAAAGAAACAAACAAACCACCCCACCAAAAAAAAATATTTGGAACAAAAAAAAAAAAAAATAAAAAAAAAAAAAAAAAAAAAAAAAAAAAAAAAAAAAAAAAAAAAAAAAAAAAAAAAAAAAAAAAAAAAAAAAAAAAAAAAAAAAAAAATAAAAAAAAAAAATTAAAAAAAAAAAAAAAAAAAAAAAAAAAAAAAAAGAAAAAAAAATAAAAAAAAAAAAAAAAAAAAAAAAAAAAAAAAAAAAACCCAGAAGGAGGAAAACCCAAAGCCCCACGCAAAGGGCACCAGAACAGCACAGAAACAACAAAGACAGCCAAAAAGCCGGACCGAAAAAAAGGAGGAACAAGGGGGACAGGGAACAACACAAACCCCCCCAACACAAGGGAGAAGAGGAGAGCAGGGAAACAGCGAAAAAGGCCCCAAAGGAGGAAGAACCCCAAGAGAGAGGAAGAACAACCCACAGGCACAGAGGGAAAGGAGGCGAAAAGCACAGCACAAAAAAGAAACCCAACAGAGGAAACCACAACCCCACCCCCAAGCCAACAACCCCAGGAAGAACAACGGACGCCCCAACCACCCCAGAACCGCCGCCCACCCGAAGAACCCCCACCAACAAACCAGCAGCACAAAAAAGCCACAAGCGGCCCCCGCCCCACCGCAGCCGCCACCCGCCCACCAACACAAACCAAAACACAAAAACAAACAAACCCAAAGAGAACCAACCCACACACCACACCCACCCAGCCCCAAGCACCCCAAAAACAAAAGCATGAGGGAGTCGAGGTGACCGTGGTAGCTATTATAATCTCTACACTCGATGGACAAAGGAAAAGGGTTCACCAGGAATGATTTTAGGACTCGTTCCAAGTCCAAGGTGGAGGTGTTTAATGTGTCAATTAAGCAATCACCTATGTTTGTCCTCTATGAACTAGACTATGAAAATGAAAGAGAGATGCAAAACACACAAGATGCAAGAATACAATAGCTAACCCTAGAATGATTCTTTGATTGAAAGATATCTAACCCTAAATTATAGAAAAAAAAATTATTTTTCTTTGAGCAAGGGCACAAGGGAAATGCACAAACAAGACTAAACCCTAAGATGCAAACTAAAATGCTCTTTTCCTTTCAAATTCCTAGAAAATAGAAATTACATGTTTTTCTTTTCCTTTTACTTAATCTATGTTTGGAATAGAAATAATGGAAGACACAACAACAAACAACCTAAAGCTTTACTAAGGGTACTTATCTATTCCGACGTTTGATCTAAGCTTTATCTTGCATCCAACAATATCCAACATCTTCAACCTGCAAAAATGTTTCATAAAAACCCTAGAAAATAATGATCAACATTAGGGGGTCTGCTTAGGCCGATGTATGACAGTGCTTGGAGGTGCAACAATCAAGCTGCCTAGGTCCTTTTACTTGACCTTTAAAACACAAAAGCAAATGTTGACCTTTTTGGGAAATAGACAAATAAAATGTAGTGAAACAAAACGATGCAAAAAATAGAATGTAAATGTTGTTATTATGCCCTAAATGTAACATGAAACACAATCCTAGGGTTTGGAGGCAAATCCTTGCCCCCAAGCTTGACGTAGTCGAAATCACACCCTATATGGGGCAATTGTGATCTCGGCTCAGCCAAAATCGCACCTTATAAATACGAGGTACGATTTCATAATAGAAGAACAAAAGTAACAGATTGATGCGAAATAAGCAAAAGCAAATATGTAAATAACAGTCTACGATTGATAAAATGCATGAAACAACCTGGTGGTAGCGAGAGAGATAGACAAAAGGATGAAGACCTCCATAAGATGGTTGACTCCTCCTCAAGGCTCCAACACTTGTCCACCAAGAGTAGCGAATCAACGATGCAACATAATAACAATAGAGGAAACTTGCCAAAGATCACTTGAACACTTGGAGAGCATGCAAATTTCAAGATTTTCCAAAGAACTTATGATTCACCTCTTAGCTTGCTTGTTAACTTGCTATTTGGAAAAAGAGGATCCAAACCCTCTATTTATAAGGGATTTGAAACACAAATGGACAAAAAAACCCTAAGGGAGGACCGACCTTGAAGAAGTTGGCTCAAAAGTTGGGTTTTCTAGGAGAAAATCCTAAATTGCCAAAGTTGTCAAGGCAACAAAATAATCAAAGAGGAAGAGGATGGTTCTCACGAGGACAAGGACAATCAAGTAGTGGAAGAGGACAACAAAGACAAGAAGGAGAAGCTAGTACTTCTCGCAATGATTTCAGCCAGAACACCAGAGGAGGTGGAGACTCCTCATAAGGAAGAGGTAATTCTGGTAGAGGAAGGGATAGAGGATTCCCAAAAAATGTTATAGATGTGGAGACGATGGTCATCGGGTATTTGAATGTCCAACAACACAACAAAGTATAAATAAGGGAAAGGAGGTTAGGAACCATATTGCACAAGCAGAAGAAGAAAGTGTTGATTCCTTGAAACATTCGAAGGAGTCAGAATAGGAAGAATCTCTCATGATGAAGAGAGTACTACTGAAGCCAGATAAGATAGAATGTGAACCTATCCAAAGGAGAAATCTTTTAAGAACAATATACAAGTCTGGAGGCAAATGTTGCAAAGTCATTGTAGATAGTGGGAGTACGGATAATCTAGTATCCATTAAAATGGTAGAGAAACTAGGGTTGAGGAGGATAGAACACCCCAATCTGTACAAGGTCTATTGGTTGCAAAAGGGATACCAAATTTTAGTTAGTGAACAATATCAGGTGAAATTTCAAATTGGATCTTACAAGGATGAGGTCCTATGTTACGAAAATTTATTCTCATTAACATAAATCATTCACCAATATGCATAAATATCAAATCATTAATCCATAAATAATTATCCACAATAATAATCCACACAATGAGACAAAGATAGATAATACCCTTAAGGTAGGGCAACACCAATAATACTTCTTCAGGAAGGAATAGCTCCACAAGATCTCCCAACCACAAGATCTTACAAGGATGAGGTCCTATGTGATATTATGCCTATGGATGCTTGCCATGTGTTGTTGGGAAGACCTTGGCAATATGACAAGAGGGCAGTACATGATGGTAGGGAAAACACCTATGCTATTGTAAAAGACAGTAAGAAGTACATACTAAGTCCGTTGAAGGACAAAGATGAAAGAGAGGACAATGGTCCTAAAGTATGTTTGATTTCTGGAAAACAATTTTTGAAGGAGATGACAAAGAAGAAGGCGTGTTTTGCTTTGATTGCTAAACCCACAAAGGGTGGGATAGCAATAGGAAGGATGAAATCCGAAGTGAAGTAAAGGATTTGCTAGAGGAGTATGCAGAAATTTTGTCAGAAGAATTATCATATGGATTGCCACCGCTGAGGAGTATTAGCCACCACATAAATTTCATTCCTGGATCGAGTTTGCCCAATAAGGCATCATATAGAATGACGCCAATGGAAAATATTGAGGAAATAAAGAGATAAGTCCAGGAGCTATTGGAAAAAGGGTTGATTAGGGAAGGTTTAAGCCCATGTGCAATACTTGTACTTGCACCAAAGAAGGGTGGAGAATGACACATGTGTACAGATTCAAGGGCTATTAGCAAGATAACCATAAAGTATAGATTTCCATTGCCACACATGGACAATTTGATGGATTGCTTGAGTGGAGCAAAGTACTTCACAAAGATAGATTTGAAGAGTGGCTATCATCAAATCCGGATTAGGGAAGGAGATGAGTGGAAGATCGCATTCAAAACAAAGGATGGATTGTATAAGTGGTTGGTTATGCCATTCGGATTGACAAATGCACCTAGTACCTTTATGGGTTGATGAATGAAGTGTTGAAACCATTTCTTGGCAAGTTTGTGGTTGTCGATTTGGAGAACATTTTGATATTCAGTAAAAGTAAGGAAGACCATTTGACACATTTGAGATTGGTCTTACAAAGACTTAAGGAAGAAAAGTTGCTAGTCAACTTGAAGAAATGTAGCTTTATGAAAGAGGAATTGGTGTACTTGGGTTTTGTGATTTCACAAGAGGGGTTAGGAATGTACCCTGAGAAGGTCAAGGCCATTGTAAATTGGCCATCCCCAAGAAATATGTTTGAGGCCAGGAGTTTCCATGGTCTAGCAAGTTTTTATAGGAAGTTTATCAAAAATTTCAGTGGGATTTGTGCATCAATTATGGAGACCCTAAAAGGAGGAAGGCATGAGTTTAAGTGGACAAGTACAACAGAAAGGAGCTTTCGAATCGTGAAGGAAAAGATAATAGAACAACCGATTCTAGCTTTGTCGGATTTCAACAAGGTCTTTCAGGTGGATTGTGATGCAAGTGGGACAACGATAGGAGTCTTGAGCCAAGAAGGCAAGCCCATCGCCTATTTTAGTGAGAAGCTCAATGAGGCAAAGAGGAAATACTCAGACTATGACCAAAATTTTTATGCCATTGTTCAAGCTTTGAAGAAATGGAGGCATTATTTGCTGCCAAAATAATTTGTCTTCTTCACAGATAATCATGCTTTGCAGTTTATTAACAACCAGAGTAAGTTGAATCAAAGGCATATGAGGTGGGTGGAATTTTTGCAAGGATATTCATGTCTTGAAACATAGAAGTGGTAGGTCGAATCGAGTAGTTAATGCCTTGAGTAGAAGAAATTTGTTAATGAACACGATGAAAATCGAAGTCATTGGTTTTTATGCTATGAAGGAGCTTTATACTGATGATTTAGACTTCAAGGAAGCTTGGGTAGCATGTGATAATCCTACTGCAGGAGACAAGACCCCATGGCTTGATTATTTCATCCAAGAAGGAATGTTATTCAAGGGGCAACAATTTTGCATACCATGAAATTCAATGAGAGAAAATTTGATAAGAGAAAAACACAATGGAGGACTTGTAGGACATTTCGGGATAGATAAAACCCTAAGGTAGCTTGAAGAAAGTTACTATTGGTCTGGAATGAGTACAAATGTAGGAAGATTTGTGCAAGGTTGTCAAATATGTCAGTATGCAAAAGGGAAGAGCCAAAACACTGGATTGTATCAGCCATTACCAATTTTTGAGAGGCCATGGGATGACATAAGCATGGATTTTGTTCTTGGATTGCCAAGAATGCAAAGGGGTAATGACATGGTTTTTGTTGTGGTTGATAGACTCTCAAAGATGGCGCATCTCATACCTTGTAGGAAGACAAATGATGCAACTCATATTGCTACCTTATTCTTCAAGGAAATTGTAAGACTATATGAGTTGTCAAAGAGCATTGTTTTAGATAGAGATAGCAAATTTGTGGGTCATTTTTGGAGAACCTTATGGAAGAAACTAGGTGCTAAGTGGGGTTTCAGTTCAATGTATCACCTACAAACAGATGGACAGACGAAGGTGGTGAATTGAAGCCTTGGAAACCTATTGAGGTGTTTGGTAGGAGATAAACCAAGTCTGTGGGATACTATCTTAGCACAAGCTGAATTTACATACAATAACTCGATCAATAGGAGTACCACCAAGAGTCCTTTTCATATTGTATATGGATTCAGTCCCCAAGGAGTTGACGGGTTGAGAAATACGGCTGGTTTGGGAAGGAAGAGTGCTTTGGCAAAATATATGCAAAAGTTGCATAGGGAAGTTAAGTCAGATTTTGAGAGAAATGCCATGCGATACAAGCAACATGCTAATATCAAGAGGAGAGAACATGAATTCCATGTGGGAGACATGGTTTTAGCACACTTAAGAAAAGAAAGGTTCCCACAAGGAACTTATCACAAGCTAAAGTGGAAAAAGATAGGACCATGCAAGATCTTGAGGAAGTTTGTCGCGAATGCTTATGAACTAGAACTACCCGAAGGAGTCGGTATATCCCCTATCTTCAATGTAGCAGATTTATACCATTATTACAAAGGATCAACAAGTGAGCAGGTCAATACGACTCTAGATCCTTCGATGGCAGATTGGGTACAACAGTTGTCGTAGAAGGAACAAGATAAAATTGAGGCAATTATAGATTCTAGAGTGGCTCGAAGGACTAGAGGCAAAGAATATTTTGAGCATCTAGTTAAGTGGAAGAATTAGGAAGTTGACATGGCGACATGGATAAATGCTTCCAAGCTTGCTAAATACAGAGTTTTTGTCGAAGATTCCCAACAATGTTCATGAAAAATTTCCTTTACCCAATGAGTATGATGTGGGAGCACTCGAAGACCAACCATCCGGTGGCCAACCATTGAGCAACCAAGAAGGCTAACCTTCTCGATAACCATTTCAATAGCTGCACTCCACAATTATATATATAAGGTCGTTTAACGTCTATTAGAAGAGAGGCGGCAAAGGTGAAGAGAGCGGAGGAGAAGCTTTGAAGAGAAAAGAGAAGAACTACTGATGGAATGAAAGAGTGCAGACTTAAGGAGGAATGAGTAGGGGAAGAGCTTAAGAAACATAGGATTTCTTATTTATTTGTGTATTTCCATTTGGTTGTTGCCGCACAGGCAAGTTAATAAAATTTCCAAATACTTTTTTTAATTCTAGTTGTGTTGTATAAAAGACTATTATATTGTATTGTTGAGTGTGTGTTACCATAATGTGACATGCAGAAGTGCAAGTGACTGCCTAAGGTGGCAGGAGAAGCAATTGAGGGAGTACCGAAAGGGATTCTTATCGAGGGTGATTGCCATTCACTAAGGATATGTGATAACCATCTCAATAAAATGCAAAGAACGAGTATTTGAAATGAGATGTCAAATACTGAGAAGTGTCGTTCAAATTAAACAAAAGTATGCCCTTCAAAATTGATGACTTCGATTGAATGACTTCCAAATAATCTTATCGTTCAATATTTTATCGTACAAACCAGCACACCATACAATTGAACGATCTTGTTCAAGTCGTCCAATTTGAAGGAATTTGTCATACAACTAAAGTGTCGTACGAATTGACTGTTGTACAAATTGGATTGTTGTACTCTAGAATATCGTCGTACAAAGAAGATTTACCATCTCAAAGGACGTTGACTTGAGACAATCACCATTCAAAGGGAACGTTGTCGTCTGTGATGACTGCATCAGTCCTTCTCTAACATTTATTGTTTGTTGAGTGTTTTCCATTTCCTTCAAGTATTTCTCCTTTCATGTTCGTGATTCTTCCACCTCCTTCTCCAGCTCTTCACTATAAAGTTGTATACGATTCCTGAAAAATAGTTCAATACCATCACTCATAGTATTAAAAAACAAGGCTTTCACAAATACCCCATCGATATACCTAGGCAGTTACATTCACTCGACAATATGATGTCAGCAATCAACAACATTGTCTATTTGTACAAATATATATATATATATATATTTTAAAAGTAGGGTTTTGAAAGGGTTACCCTTTCCCTTTTACATCAATTTAGTCACATTGAGCTATTTGGTGCCGTCAAGATTTGAACCTTGGTGTGGGCTACATCAACTATTTGTCCCAACTGTTGAACCAAGAACCCGTTGGCCTATTTGTACAAATATTTAATAACAGCACTTTTTGAGAAAATGAAATGAAACATGGTAATTTTCTACCACTGAAATCTGAAAGCATGCACCATGTCATTGTGCAAGACTCTTTAGATCTTGTGTTACTTTGCATCACCAATAATCTCCACAAGAACATTTTCCATTTTTGAAATGATGGAATCGGTTTGCATCCCTTACAACAATGTCCCTTGCAACAATCTTAGAGATAAACTTGGTTGCAGTATGGCAGTCACCACATACTCGAAGGTTCTTCACAACTCTAATAATGGTTCCAGGGGGAGTCTTTAACAACCCGAATGCAATTGCCAATTTTTCGCTATGCTGGCAGAGAAGCAATTCTTTATCCTCAGCCTCCACATCATGCAACACAGGTATTGTATTTGGAATATACCCCGCTGCCTTCATCTCACTCGACAATTCCTCCAATTTTCCATAGATCTCCTGTGTTTGTGGGTGTGATCTGTCTCCTACACAAAAAACATGTACCCTTTTCTGAACTTCAATCCAACTACATCCAGGCGTCTTCTTAATTCCTCTATCTTTCATCAATGTCCTTATTCTTTGAACATCATCCCAGCTGCCCACTTCGGCATAAATATTTGAAAGAAGAACATAAGATGCAGCACGTTTAGGCTCCAACACAAAAAGGATTGTTGCCACAAATTCCCCTATTCCTATATTCTTATGTGATCTACAAGCACCAAGCAGACACATCCACACAACCAATTCAGGTTTTATGGGCATTTTGACAATGAAGTTCAAAGCTTCCTCAAGATAGCCTGCACGGCCAATAAGGTCAACAATGCATACATAATGATTCATCTCAGGAATAATGCAATAAGAGTCACTCATGCTATTAAAGTATTTACAGCCCTCATCCACTAGACCTGCATGGCTGCATGCAAATAGAACACATACAAAGGTTACGTTGTTAGGGTTGGTTCCCATGTGCTTCATCAGATCAAAGAGTTTAAGGGCATCCTTGCTGTAGCCATGAATTGCATATCCTGCAATCATTGCAGTCCATGAAACTGTGTCTGCATCATGCATCTTGTCAAACAATTCCCGGGCCTTGTCTATTCTTCCACATTTTGCATACATGTCTATCAGGGCAGTCACAGCCACAACATCTGCTGAAAATCTGTTTTCATTTATTTTTTGATGAATGTTTATACCCTCTTCTAGAGCTCCCATGTTGGCACATGCTGGAAGAATGCTGGCAAAGGTTACAGAGTCTGGCTTTACACCTGACAATTGCATCTTCTTAAAAGTCTCTACGGCCTTTTCAGAAAACCCATTTTGTGCATATCCTGCAATCATTGCATTCCATGAAACTGTGTCTGCATTATGCATTTTGTCAAACAATTCCTGTGCCTTTTATATTCTTCTTTTTTTCTATCAAAAACCCATTTTGTGCATATCCTGCAATCATTGCAGTCCATGAAACTGTGTCTGCATTATGCATTTTGTCAAACAATTCCTGTGCCTTTATATCCCAATCTAGATCACCTTTTTCCCACATGGCAGCTGGAAGGATGCTGGCAAAAGTTGCTGAGCTTGGCTTTACACCTGACAATTGCATGTGTTTAAAAGTTTCCAGGGCCTTTTCAGAAAACCCATTTTGTGCATATCCTGCAATCATTGCATTCCATGAGACAGTACTTCGTTGAGGCATTTTGTCAAACAATTCGCGCGCCTTTTCAACGTGTCCGTTTTGTGCATATCCTGCGATCATTGCAGTCCATGAAACTGTGTCTGCATTATGCATTTTGTCAAACAATTCCTGTGCCTTGTGTATTCTCCCACATTTTGCATACATGTCAATCAAAGCATTGACAACCACAACATCCGATGAAAAACCGCTTTTAAAGAGTCTTTGATGGATGTATAAACCCTGTTGCGAATCTGTCAGTTTGGCGCATGCCTTGAGGACGCTGGGAAAGGTGAATTGATTTGGATGGACTGCTGCTGCTGTTTGTTGCATTTGGTGAAACAGTGTCAGTGCCTGTCGAGGAAAGCCATGTCTTTGGTAAGCTGAAATTATCATATTCCATGAGAAGACGTCTCGTTCAGTCATGCAGTCGAAAACTTTGAGAGCGTCCGCCAAACTTCTGCAATGAACATACATGTGAATAAGTCTGTCTTGTAGAAATTTGTGGTTGGAGGTGTCAAATTTATGTCCGATGCGGTTGATGAGTGAGTGAAGCAGCTTGCCCTCTGAAAGGGCATTGTTGGCGATGCAGGTCTGCAGGAGTTGAAGACATGTTGAAGAGTGTAAAGAGTGGTGTGTATTTGTATTTGTAGTAAGCAAAATGTGTATTGCGTCCTTCAACCGCCCCTCGCGACAGAGTTGTGTGAGAGTGAAATTGATATCGATATGGAGATTGTGATTTTGGTGGGCAATGGATGAGATTGTATGATTGGAAAAACGTGAGCAACAAAAGACCATCGCCTTCAAAACACCATCCCAAGAAAAGACCATCGTGTTCAAAAGCTAAGGAGATGGTCTTATGGCCATTAATTTCTGTGATTTCAGATTATGGGATGCGGAGTATTACATCGCTAAAGAAGCGAAGTGATGACTCCTAAGCCATTCGTTGGATAGTCTATTTCTTTTTTGATAACCGTACGAAACTTTTATATGCATTATTTTTTATTATATTTTATGCACCTAATTTGCATAAAATAATAAGTAATGTTTTGCTCCTTCTAGGTAAGCAAATGACCCACTTCAATAAGGGTTGCATTTCAAATCAAAAGGCATCTATGTGTGAAATAACAATTCTCTCATGCTTGGGTAATTGAGAGTCCCAAGCAAAAATATGATAGATAACCTTAGTGAATTTTATAGATTTGAAAAATAATAATCATTGTAGGGATTTAGTTCTTTGAACAACTCAAATTGAATTTGGTTTGCTTTAGTGGGATAATAAATTTAAACCATATATGTAATTGGAATTTCATGAGAGGAATATTTAAATAAATCTTATTCTAATCTTAAGATCAAGACACACATTATAAACACCTCACTATGGATTAAATATAAGAAATTTGCTTTGATACAATAAAGATCTAAGTGGTACTGTAAGTTATTAAAGGAGATTGC
The DNA here is from genome assembly GCA_028583015.1 of Wollemia nobilis. Classification (NCBI taxonomy): domain Eukaryota; kingdom Viridiplantae; phylum Streptophyta; class Pinopsida; order Araucariales; family Araucariaceae; genus Wollemia; species Wollemia nobilis. The sequence goes on from JAQPPZ010002274.1 coordinate 2,427,240, forward strand.
TTGAGAATGTAGCTCACATAACGTCTCATACTTAGAATGGGAAGGAGATAACCATTATGAGCAAGAGGAGAGATGTAGGGCTCCTCATTTATGGTGTCTCAACTATTACTAGAAGAATATAAATAAATTGTATTTTTTAATGCTTCCTAAGTAAGGAATGAGAGTAAAAAAGTTGTCTAATTTATTGGATCTTAAATATGCCAATTTTATGGTGGGGACTATCAACCTTGAGTTCATGAGTCCTTTGAAGGTCCTTTTAGGAATGAAGACTTCTCTTAGTAACCAATCCAAAATAATGATTAGGGTTTGTCCTTGGATAAGTTGCATTAAAATCCTTTGGTATTAGTTGCCACATGGTTGAGTGATTCATTTGATCATCTTTCTATAGATTTAAGGAGGTCACAAGCAAACCTAAAAGGAGAGATACACCTTTATTTTGAAAGTGTAGTTTAATATGAGTTATTAACTTGAGTCAAATTTCACTAATTACAAACAATGAAAGAGAAAGCCTACTTTATTATGCACTTCATATTTTGGTATGAACCTCAATGATTATGTTTGAAGCACAACATGCTAACAAAATCTTCATTGAATTTAATCATTTGTAAAAGTGAACCATTTTTTAAAGCATGAAGAATATGCATGATATGAGTAAGTTTAAATAAGTATGTCATTTATGATAATGTAACCTCCTTAGATTGTTGGTGTGTGTGTGAGAGAGAGAGTTTTCAACTTGTATATGGTAGCTATCTAGTTTTCTCTAACTAATATTATTACTTTTGGATTTGTCCCCTATGTTATGAATAACCCTCATGAAGTATTTTTTTTGTTGTTAGTTACATCCGTTATGGATGGATAGTTGTCTGTCTATTGTATATATCATAAATTATATCAATGAGAATTTTATTGCAACTAATTTGCATTCATCATTTGATACCAAAGTTCATTTGATTTCTTCTAGGCTATCTTAGGTGTGAGAAGAGTTCATTGTAAAGTGGGAGTTGACAACAAAGACCCATTCATGGTGAAGACTTCCCTAGCCATTCTAGGAAGTAGTTTGACGATTGTATTGTGTGAGGAGAACAAACTCTTGTTGATTCGACAATTCTGATTGTGAAAAATAAGACATCTAATATCCAACTAAATGTTGATGTCAAAGTATAATTTCTATATTATTTATTTATTTATTTTTGTTTTGGTAGAAGAAGATTTACTCATAGAAAAATTAAAAAATTCAAGTGGAGTAGGCATTAGAGATTTGCAATGTTCATAGTAATAGAGTTGTCAAATATGCAAAAGGTTATCCTCGATGCAAAGACTATTTTGTGTGGATAATTTTTGGCACAAGTTGTCTAAGGAAGTATCAACAAAGTAAGGCATTGAAGTGAAGATTATTTGGTGCAAGAGTTGCTAACATTATATGTTATCAAGTTGAAGAAATAAAACTTATCGAGAAGAGGAGTTATTTTATGGTGCCAACACTATTTGTCATCTAAGGACGGTCATCTAGAAAATTGATGCAGGAGCATTCGGCGACAGTAGAGCAATCTTGCATCTTCCAAAATTTTTTCCAAATTTTTCTAAGTACTTTGCATTTTGACTTATTTCAGTTTTTCCCAAGGGGGAATTTTTGTAAAGCAAGGGGGGAGGGGTCGCGAAATTGCAACCTCAAAAGCTGCGGCAAGACATTGGCAAGTTTCATCGTGATATCGCGACGATATTTCTAAACTAAGGCAAGGGGGGGAGTCCCGTCGCGATATCATGACCAGTTGAAGGCTGCCACGTGGCTATGATTCGAGACAACTTCAAAAGCTAAAGCAAGGTGGAGAACAAGTAAAGGGCTACGACAAGGCGAAGGCAGGGGGGTCGTGAAATCGCAACCCCAAAGGGCTACGACAAGGCGAAGGCAAGGGGGTCGCAAAATCGTGACCCCAAAGGGCTACGGCAAGGAGAAGGTGCATTTGGTCGTGATATCGCGACAAGGTGAAGGCATAGCCAAAAGTGAATAAGCGGACAGCCAGGCAAGGCCGAAATTGACACGTGGACAACCACGTGTATCAAGACAGTTGTGAAGGGCACATGTATTAAAGATATTGCGACAAGAAGAAGGCATAGCCAAATATGCACGCGGACGGCCAGGTAAAGTTGAATTAAACACGCGGACAACTATGTGTATTAAAACAAAGATGAGGGCCATGTAATTTTTTTTTTATTTTTGGCAAAAGAACAGTTACAGGCAATGGACATTATGGATGAGACAGCGGTGCAAAAGAATAGTCTGACCAAAACGGCGGTTGCAGGTCAAGGGAGGTCATTAATGCGAGCTTCATGGTGGATCGGGCAGTTGCCCATTTATGGCAAAAAATTTGAAAACTTGGTCGGGGGGAAAACGAACTTGAAATTTTGTTAGTCGGGGGCATTAATTGCCTAGAGGGTCGAGGCCTCGATAAAAACTCAAGAATTGTAAGGGAAGGGGATGGCGAGTTTGAGATTGAGTGGGGAAGAACTATGCCTGGAAAGTATTGTAAGACTGTGTCAAGTAATTTACAGAAATTAATTTGAAGTGTTGTTTGTGTGAATCTCGGCTTGCCATCAAGTGGTATCAGAGCGGGAGCTCCTGAGCATGTAACAGATCGCTGGAAGAGAGGCAGTTACACTAGGATCTGTGGAAGAAATTTGTAAGGGAAGAAAGAAAAATGCCTCCATGAAGAAAACGTGGTGGAGTAAGAAATGTGATGCCGATCGAAGACTTCCGAGCCTTGCAGAGGCAAGTTCAAGCCCTGTAAGAAGAGCTACGCAGAAGGCACGAGCCCTAAAGGGATGAGGGAAGTGAAGACGAAGTTGATGAAGAAGAAGACCAGTCTGAGGAAGAAGAAGAGGCTGTGGATCCTGCACAAGCCAGGCTGTACAAAGCCATATCTCATATTGGAAAGCAACCAAAAATGAAGGTTTCTACATATTCGAGAAACCTAAATCTGAAAGAGGTGATTGACTGGATAAATGACTTAGAAGAATATTTCGAATATGAGGAGGTTGAAGACCCTAATCGGGTCAGATTTGCTAAGACCAAGTTGAAGGGTCATGCCAGCATTTGGTGGAGGGGAATACAGCTGGAGAGGAACAGAAGGGGGAAGGAGAGAATAACAATATGGGATAGAATGGTGGAAAAGCTGAAGAGACAGTTTATTCTGACAGATTACGAGTTGGATCTGCTAAGGAAAATGCAGAGTTTGAGACAGACAAACAAAACTGTCCAAGAGTACACCGAGGAGTTTTACAAGATCTCTATTAGAACTGGACATTTAGAGGCAAACAAAGAGAAGGTAGCCCGTTATATAAATGGGTTGAGACTCGGTATCTAGGAAGAACTGAGCCTAGTTCGAGTAAGCACCATTGAGGATGCTTACCAATTTGCCTTAAAGGTGGAAGAAAAACTGAATAGGCGATTTGAAGGCAAGCAAAGAGGAAGGGGCCATGGTGGAAGAACTGGTGGGAGAACCAATGGAGAAAAATATAAAGATATGAAGAAGACTAGTGAAGCCAGTAGTAACCAGGATCAAAGGGAGGAGGATGTTTATCAGCCTTGTGATCAGAACAACTACCCAAGAGGACGAGGTGGATCTGGACGAGGGTTTGGAAGAGGAGTATTTCATGGGACATGTTTCCACTGTGGTGAAGAAGGACATCAAGCATTCAAGTGTCCACAACATCGAGAAAGGATGAACAAGAGGCCTAAGGGTCCCGCCAGAGTTGCTGTGGCAGAGGAGGATGCTGGATCTGAACATTCTAAAGAAGCGGAGAGAGGGGAAGCAATGATCGTAAGGAGAGTCCTATTGAATGAGGATAAGGACACAGATCAAAGAAGAAGTTTATTTCACACAAGGTGTAAATGCGTAGGCAATATTTGTAATATTATTATTGATAATGGTAGCATAGATAACCTGGTTTCAGAAGAAATGGTTACCAAGTTACAGTTAGAGAGGAAGAAGCACCCGCATCCATAGCGGGTCGCATGGTTACAGAAGGACCATAGGGCTTTGGTCAATGAGCAGTGCTCTGTTCAATTTAATATTGGGAATTATTGTGATGAGGTCCTGTGCGACATCCTGCCTATGGATGCTTGCCATATGTTGCTGGGAAGGCCCTGGCAGTTCGATCGGAGTGTAGTGCATGACGACCGTGCCAACACATATTCATTGACAAAGAATGGCGTACGCCATAAGCTAAAGCCCTATGAAGGAGGTGGATAAAAAGGTGTGTAACAACTCCAGAATCTGTTTAGTTGAAGGGAGAAAATTTTTGGACGGTTTGAAGCATGAACATTTGTGTTATGCAATAATCCTTAGAGTTAGGGAGGAGGAATGCAAAGATACCCCGATAGAAGTCCTAGATCTATTGGAGGAGTTTCCAGATATTGTATCAGATAATGTGCTTGAGGGTTTACCCCCAGCAAGGAAGATCAACCACCATATAGATTTGGTGCCAGGATCGAGCTTGTCGAATAAAGCTGCACATAGAATGACACCTGTAGAAACTGAGGAGTTAAACAGACAGGTCCAGGAGTTGTTGGAGAAAGGATTGATTAGGGAGAGTCTTAGCCCGTGTGCAGTACCTACAGTACTAGCACCCAAGAAGGATGGAGAGTGGAGAATGTGCATGAGACTCTCGGGCAATTAACAAGATCACTATCAAATACAGGTTCCCATTGCCAAGGATGGATGATATCATGGACTGTTTGAGTGGAGCTGAGTACTTCACGAAGATTGACCTGAAAAGTGGTTACCATCAGATCCGTATCAGAGAATGAGATGAGTGGAATACAGCCTTCAAAACCAGATAGGGCTTGTATGAGTGGTTGGTCATGCCATTTGGGTTGTCCAATGCATCGAGTACCTTCATGCGGCTGATGAATGAAGTACTAAAAGAATTTTTGGGCAAATTTGTCATTGTATATTTAGATGATATATTAATATTTAGTAGAACCATGGAGGAGCACCTGGCGCACATCAGAAGGGTTTTTGAGAAGCTGCGGGAGGAGCAGTTATTAATTAATCTGAAAAAGTGCAATTTTGTAAAGAAGGAACTAGTGTACCTGGGATTTGTCATCTCAGCAGAAGGTCTAAAAATGGACCCAAAAAAGGTGAGAGCTATCATCGAATGGCCTACCCCAAGAAGCACAACAGAGGTGAGATCATTTCATGGTCTAGCCAGCTTTTACAAAAAATTCATTAAAAATTTCAGCAGCATTTGTGCACCCCTCACAGAGACAATGAGAGGGGATAAGAAAGAATTCAAGTGGACCTTAGGGGCTGAAAGGAGCTTTGATGCGTTAAAGAAAAGAGTCACAGAACAGCCTATTTTGGCACTTCCATACTTTAACAAAATATTTCAGGTAGACTGTGATGCCAGTGGCGATGCAATAGGGGTCTATCTTGAGTCAGGAAGGCAGACCTGTTGCTTATTTCAGTGAGAAGCTAAATGATGCTCGGAAAAAGTATTCAGTTTATGACCAAGAATTTTATGCTATAGTTTAGGCTCTAAAGAAGTGGAGACATTATTTATTGTCAAATGAGTTTGTTCTATTTACTGATCATCAGGCTTTACAGTACATTAATAGTCAAACAAAATTGAATCAAAGGCACATGAAGTGGGTGGAGTTCCTCCAAAGCTATACCTTTGTGCTGAAGCACAGAAGCGGGAAATCAAATAGAGTTGCAGATGCCTTAAGTAGAAGGCAAAATTTACTGATTAAAATGACAGTGGAAGTAGTGGGATTTGAAGAACTGAAGGGTTTGTACCCTGAAGATCCAGATTTTGCAGAAGCCTGGACGGCTTGCTTGACACTATTACGTGTGGACAGGACAAGATGGTTGGATTTTCTAATCCAAGACGGAATGTTGTTCAGAGGAAGTAAATTATGCATTCCAAGGAGTTCCATGCGGGAAAACCTAGTCAAGGAGAAACACAACGGAGGACTGACCGGACATTTTGGCCGAGATAAGACAATTGCCCTAGTGAGTGAAAATTACTATTGGTCGCAACTACAGCAAGATGTGAAGAAGTTTGTACAGAGTTGTAGAATATGCCAGATGGCAAAGGGCAGAAGACAGAACATGGGATTGAATCAACCATTACCAATACCTGAGCGGCCATGGTAGGACATCAGCATAAGCCAGCCACTCTTCTTGGCATACAAAGTAGACTTAATGATTTGTCGTAGCTGAGCAACCTAAACCTAAGCCCATGGGTTAGACACTGGCAGGTCGCACACAGTAAATCAAACCTTACTACTTTCCTTTTTCAAAAAGAGGCTTATCAAAATGCCAAACGAAGACAACCACCACAATCTTCAGTTAAATTAAATAGCAGACAAAGCACCGTAGTGGCCATTCTACTACCCAACTGCAAGTTTCACTCTACGGCTATGGTCGTATCCAGCGCAGGTAGAGGCATCTCGACCGAGGCCATAATTAAATGAAAAATACACGGAGTCCTTATACTCGGCCCAGGGCCATAGGTTAAATAAAACATGCACAGAGTCTTATAAAACTTAAACTTTAAAGGAAAAAAATCTGATTCTGAAAATCATCTGTCCAGGGGAGAAACCAGGTTTTTTTTTCCTTTTTAATTAAAAGCAGCAAAAGAGTCAAGCATAGAAAAAAAGAGTTACCGTAAGAAATGGGGGAAACTCCATCGAGGGACCGACCTGAATCCTTCGAACCCTCCAGGTTAACTTCCAACGTTGTTCCTCTTCCACCCCTTCTCCTTTTTCCTCTCCCTGCTCCTCCACCAAAAGACCTCTTCTCCCGCCATTCTTCCCTCCTTCACCTCCTGGCTTCTTCCTCAAGCCAAATCCCCTTACCCCAACTTAAGCGCACTTTTCAAACAAAGACAAGCTAACCATGAGACCCCCTCCTACAATTTTCCCCGGACCCACTAAGATCCATAAAAGACGTACAATTTTAGCAACGGACATAGCATGGAAAATGGATAGGGATAAATATCATTGGATGGTTTTTTTCATATTAACGAGCGTGAATATAAATTGTTGGTATTTAGGGGGTTAGTGAGGCTTATTGGTTTTTATTATTGAAAAGAAATAGCCATATACTATGATAATAATTTTTTTTTTAATATAATAAAGGAAAGCAAGTTGGTGGATGGGGTGTTTTAATATTTTGGAATAACTTGAGTGAGTCTAACAATAAGATTTTGAATTTTGAAATTTAAATTTAATGGGATAAAGTTGTATACCATACTTTGATAATTTAAGTTTGGTTGATAAATAAAGTGGAGTGGTTAGGGCTTTGGCTTCTATTTGGAGAGGTCTAAAGTTTAAACCACCGTGTACCTAGAAGGATAGATTAGATGGTATCTAGAAGGATAGGTTAGATGGTAGCGAAGAGTGTTTGATGGTTGGCTTCCCCCAATTTGATGTCTTGGAGGGTTAGGGTCTCGTTGATTTTGACTTCATCTTACTCAACAAGCTAGGGTTTATAGTGGCACATCCATCCATTGATATTATGTTTGATGGTTGGCTTCCCCCAATTTGATGTCTTGGAGGGTTAGGGTCTCGTTGATTTCGACTTCATCTTACTCAACAAGCTAGGGTTTATAGTGGCACATCCATCCATTGATATTATGGATTTAAAAAATGATTTCATATAACTTAGTTAAAAACTATTTAATATATTGCTTCCTTACACCATGTTTTAGTAAGAAAGTTTGGTGAAAGAAACATATTAGATAAATAACATCCATAAACCTATATTATATAATTTATATTAAAAACTATTTAATATATTATAAACATCTAACTTTTTTAGACCATACTTTTTTAAGTAAGGAAATTTGGTCCAAGAAACCATAAACATATATTATATTAAATAAATAACATCTTTTTAAAGTTGTCATATATATATATATAAGTGCAAGGTTCAAATCACAGGGACAGCCCCCAACAAACCTATATCACCTCGTTATTTTATAATCTAAGGTGAAGAGACCACCAGTAGCTCAAGATTTGTATCCTCGTCAGTATGGCATGCACTTAGAGGATTCGAAGCATACTACTACCTTTGCAAACATATAACTTCCTTACACCATACTTTAGCAAGGAACTTTGGTTGAAGAGTAAAAACTATTTAATATATTACAAACATCTAACTTTCTTACACCATACTTCGAGATTTGTATCCTCGTCAGTATGGCACGCACTTAGAGGATTTGAATCATACTACTATCTTTGCAAACATATAACTTCCTTACACCATACTTTAGCAAGGAACTTTGGTTGAAGAGTAAAAACTATTTACTATATTAGAAACATCTAACTTTCTTTCTTTTTTTGGCAAACATCTAACTTTCTTACACCATACTTTAGTAAGGAAGTTTGGTTGAAGAAACAAGAAATAACATCCATAAACATAATAACATCTTCTAACGTTGTCTCATATAATATGTTATCATGCAAATATTAAAAACTAGCTTAGATATAAAGGATATATATCTAAAAACGTCGAGAGTTATCAATCTCGAGGCGCCTATTTCTTGAGATAGGTGCCTCGAGATTGATAACTCTCGACGTTTTTAGATATATATCCTTTATATCTAAGCTAGTAGCATCCACGACCGCACAATTATTATATTAAAATATTTTTCAATGACATTTTTAAAAATATATATATAAATGTATTGATAAATATAACATGCCAAAAATATTTAAAATAGCTTTGAGTGAGATGAAAATGCTCAAGTGATAACAAATATGAATCCCAATAGGCGGTGTTGATAAACACCTTATTATTTCAAATATTGATGTTGATAAACACCTTATTATTTCATAGATTGGCTAGAGCCAATCATTTAAGCTCCAAAGACTTTAGTCGCTCTTCTTCTTCCTTTCTCTTAGCAACTCCTTTTCCCGACTTCAGTTTTTCATATCGATCATATGAAAAGGGTGGTATTATTCTAAGTCCTTCCAATGCCTTAACTCTTGAGATGGCAACAAAAGTTAAACCTTGTCTTTCTGTTTGTCCTATGTCAATTGTTGCTTTATTCAATGTCAAACCTTGTGACTTATGAATTGTCAATCCCCAAGCTAATTTTAATGGAAGTTGTCTTATCTTTCCCTTTTCTATTGGTGTAATTGGAACAATTCGAGGAGATGTATCATCAAATAGCATCCCTGTGTAGTTATCGAACTCCACCAAAACATATGTTGGTTGATCTGGTGGAGACCTTCCAGGTTTATAGACTATATTTCGAATATAGCCTAATGCACCGTTAACAAGTCCAACTTCAGTCCATAAGTTGGTTGTTAACATAACTCTTGCATTTTTTGCAATTAGTAACTCAACTTCAAGTTCTTCATTATCACCTCCTCCTGGATTAGTTCTTCCCCCTTTTGTTGCAATACTACGTGCCACAGGATATTTTGATTTTAACAATTGTCTCCTATTATGATTATGCACATTCTCATTCGTGGCAAATAGATGGAAGCTATTGTCAAATTCTTCTATTGTAGCTGCATCTAATGATGTATTGGTCCTTCTCATCAATAATTGCCAGTCATCAATAGTTGGATTTGCATCTTTGATATTTGTAAGAAGTTGACGAAATATTTTTTGTTCTTCACTATCTCCTTCCTGTCGGAATACCTTATCCAATATTATGATTGTTGAAAATTCTTGCCATAATAATTTTGCATACTTATCATTGGCATATGGTGGGCTATCCATCACAGGTGGTAACTGTCCTAAATCACCGACCAAAATGATTGACCTTCCTCCAAAGCATATGTTAGAATACTATGGAAATGCTTGACGAAGACGTGAATCTATTTGTTCCAATAATTTTTGGCCTATGAAGCTCATCTCATCAATCAATATATATTTTATATGTTGTAAATCTTCTTGAAAACTTGTTAATCTAGTTCCTTCCAATTTTTCAAAATCTGCAATAGGAATTCGTAGAGTTCCATGTATAGTAGTTGCACCTATGTTAAATGCAGTGACTCCAGTTGGTGCAAGTAGTAATAGGGGACAACGTTCTGGAGATGATAAATTTTCAAGTAATTGATGAATTGCACCTATAAGATAAGATTTCCCTGTTCCTGTTGTTCCTTGTATTATCATGTGCAATGGAGGTACATTTTGACCTTCATTATAGTGTTCCTTGATTATATCAAAAGATTTTTTCTGTTTGATGCTTAAGCTTTCATATGGATAATTCGAAGTGGTATCATCAGGAATGAGCAAGCCATTTTCCTTCATGAAGGTTATATGTTGTATTGCTTTTTTTGTGTAATCTTCTCCTTGATATTCTATATTCCATGGCGCAAGTTTATCAAAATCTCTTCTTCCAAGCATATCTATTTCACTTACGTCCATGAGTTACCCACGGTATAGTTTGGATATAATTTCCCATTCATGTTCAGTCATGTTTTGTTGTACCACTCCAACATCATCATCTTCAGATTCACTATAATGTTCTTCTGTATTGTTTTGCCTACTTATCCTTTCAACATGCCATGGGTTGTAATTGAATGACTCCCAATTTGAAATGATATTTCCATCATCAAGTCCGATATCTCTCTCTATATTTTTGAATGGTTTGTAAAGTAGCAGCTCTGACCAACAAAACTCAACAAATTTTTTGATTGTCGTTCAGGAATGGTGATAAATCATGGAAATACCCTCACAATAGCTGCTTCTTTTCTAGCTTTCCATTTGAAGTCATTTTTTCTCTTAGGATTATATATCCAAGATTTAGCTGCATTTATAAGTGAAACACTTTCCATGTTATAAGGTCGTTGCATATATCCGTCAATTAAATATTTACCTTCTCTTTCGGTCTCATCTTCATCATTATGTTCCACCTCCTTGAATACTTTCCGTCCAACATTTAGAGGAACAAATACTCGACTGCATTCAACCAATGGAAGCTCTAATAGCATATGACATGTTTCTTGTGCTCCTATATCTCTCTCTATAAGTGTTTCTGTTAGAAGACGTCTATATGCTCTTGTTGTTGGATCATCATTATTCTGCATATTTGCTATTCGCATCAACATTTGTTGATAAGTTTTTGAGCTTTTTTCAGCTTTCGCAGCATACTTGGCAATATAGTTTATAACTGCATGCTTTGAAAGAACAGGTTGCCAATCTACATTTGCTCTCCATAACTGTAAAATGTAACGATTATGTGTGTTTACTCGCTCATCATTTCTTGTTGGTTCATACTTCTTATCTCCTGTTTCAGGATCTTCGTATAATTTTGAACCTTCTAGATTCAGAGGCCATGGTGCATTGTACCTAAATAAAAGAAATAAGATAAATGGTATTAGTTACAAATTTTTTATGTATATGTGGAATAGTTGAAATACTTTGAATTACCTCTACATACCTGCAAACCATCTTCCCTCTTTTTTTCGTAAGCAAGCACCCTCTCTACATAGCGTGTGGCGCTCTACATAGTTGAGAATCTCTTCGTAATCTAGATTTGCATCAATTTGCATAAGTTGTCGTGTATTTCTCAAACATGGATGTTGACCGAAACTTTGTAATACCTGCAATTCACAACTATATAAATACAAACCTAAATATAAACTCATATAAATATAAATCTAAACAGTTATTTATATTTACCTGTATATTCCGTTGGTGAGGGTCTCCTCGAGGATTCCATGCATGCACAATATTATCAAAATATCTTTGTGCATTTTTAACTTGATTTTCATTTTTCCAATCTAAATTGTCCATATTCGGAGCTCCCTCTAACCATAAGAAACCATGGACATGTGGAGAGCCTCTATGTTGCCATTCGTATCTACACCAAAATTCTTTTACTTTCATTTTTTTTGCAACACCTCCTTTCGAAATGTGGTGTTTCGAATATGCATGTAATAAGCTACAATATGAGGATAGTCAATAATATTTTGTTTTCTCCATTTTTGTGCTTCATGAGGATCAATTGGTGGAGTTCCTGGCATCAATGCATGTAGGTCGGGCCAATACAGATCAGCTGCACTTAAGGTGAAGAAAATAGTGGGTGACCCAATTTGATGTAATAAGTCATTTAACTCAGCACGACACTTTGTCCAGTAAGATCTTGTGCCTCTTAACGATGTACCAAAACGCATTAAGCGATCTGCAAGATGGGATTGAGGGATATTTTCCATATGTTCACGCAGTTCATTGATTGTAATGGGTAAGTCTTGAAGACTCTTCTTTACAAATACTGCTGAAGAATTATGTGCACGATGTCGCATAATCATGTTCATCATGAAATATCTAAATCTTGGATGTTTTCCAAAATGATGATCTCTATATCGAATTAGATGTTTTACGAATTCATGTAGATGAAGTTTTTTCATTCTAGGTTGCAACCAATCACAATTTCCATCTGCAAATAATGTTGGGAAGGCCATATCCAGTAACCCTTCTATAACATACTCATTTATAGGAGATGCTCCAATTCTAGGCCAATCAATAAGTGTTCCAGGATCCGCATTAGGGTTGTTTACCCATGCACGAATGAGTTCCATCTCCCTCGGAGCATTAGGTGGTTTGGAGGCCATTGATGTGGTGTGATCAATTATATTTCCTTCATCAGTCTCTAGAATTGGACCCATAAATACATATTCATTCATATCAGAATCGAACTCCATATGGACATAATTAAGTTTATGAAAGACATTTGTAGTGGTGTCTGTTGGGAGTTCACTCAAAACATTTTCATCAATTTGTACATCCTTATAAAACTTATCATGCTCAACCTTATACTTAAGAGCTTTGTATACTCTCTCTTTATTCACTGTAAAATTATAATTTGTACCACGTTGATCTTTTCTCCTAACAATAATGATTGGCAAATCACTTATTGAATGAGGCAATACCTTAGCAATTTCTTTCACCTCTTGAGGAAAACTTATTGTGTGCCCTTTATACTTGTATTGGCCTCCCGTAGCATGTGTTACCTGTAATATGGGATTAACACGGGCTATCAACATTTCTTCAATTTGTGTCAAATTCGCAAGTTCAGGTGGTTGTAGTCCAGGATCCATATTATTCTCTGCAGAAAATCGATTAGGACATTTTTCTTGTCGACACCTATTACATACTGGACCTTTGTCTATCAAACACACCTTTATTCCAGGATAGCATTCATCACAAATATAACACATCGATGGTGATGCAAGATTGTCTAATTGATGTCGAAATATAGTCTGTGATTCATTGAAATCCACACCATATGTTGGAATTTGTTGTATATTTATTGCTATACCTTCAATATTTCCTTCTCTTCGAGGCTGCGATGTCCTTTCTTGATGCATCTCCATGTTAATCTCATTGCATCCGCTTTGTGTCTATTGAACGACAACTATATTTGAAGCATTTCTTCTAAGAAAAGAAGATGCTTCAGATGCATCCATCTGTCGTACTACTTCATTGTTTTCAATATTTTCTCCATTACCCTGTTGCCTTTGTCTGTCTTGGTTAGATCGTCTAATTCTCTCAAGTGTTTGATGGAGGATTTGAAGTTCATTATTCACCTCGTTATCTGTGTCTATCATCTGTTGGTGCTCTCTTATGTCTTGTTCCTGTGTCATTTGTGCACGAGACATTCTTTTTCGTTTTGTTTGTTTTTCTCTTTCTTCTTGTATCTTTTCAACTATTGATTTTGCCTTGCGTTTTGCACGATTTTGTCTTTGTTTCTCATTTTCTCTTTCTCTTTGGCTAACTGTCATCTGTGCACGTCTCTGTCTCTGATATTCTCTTTGATATGCCAAACGTTGTTGCTTCTTTTCCTCCTCTGATATATTTATTTTTGGTGTATTTTTTCCATTTGTTCCTGTAAAAAAATATTTTAAATATTATTAGTTTAAATTAATAAATATTAAAATAGTACAATATATATATATATAAACTGATATTAGTATTCTATAATAATAATATACATTATCATAATAATATTATAATAGTATATTATATAATACTATAATATATATATTATAGTATTATAATATTATAATACTATAATATATAATATTAATCTTATATTAATAATACTATAGTCCAACTTATAATACTAATATTAATATTATAATAATACTATAGTTATTATACATTCCGATAAATCAATGAAACCCTAAAAATTAATACTTTATATTAATACTATAATATATATAATACTATAATATAATATATACAGGATAGATAATTGAACTACAGATTTGTGGAGGGACGTTTTTCGCAGGACTGTCCAAACTATCGAACTCGTTTCGGCCATATCTCACTCATCCGAACTCGGATTGAGCTGAAATTTTGAGGGTAGATGCCTGAAAAACCCTAGAACGTCTCCACCAATTTTCATATCATTTGGAGCAACACATATCCTAGCGCATCCCTATGTGTGAACGAGATATTTGGCAAGCGGCTATGCGAGGGTTTCATCTAGGTTGAGTGCAAACAGCTCCAGAGGTTGGTTTTTAGGGCCTTCGGGCCCTAGCGGCCAATATTTTTGTGGTTTATGCTCAATATTTTAGCAGGAAATGTTGCAGGGGATCCAATATGGGTTAGAAATTTGTCTTTCAATAGATCATACTGTGAACTTGAGTGACAACGACTTCCAATTTGCTGCACAAAAGAAAAGTGAAAACCATACCTTTCCACGGCGTCTAGGGCAAGGATTAAAGAGATCACGAAACAAGTTTCAAGCATTTGATCAAAAAATGGCTCATATCTCAAGTGAATCTGGTGCTAAAGTGCACCCACAAAATAATTCTACTGTGAAAACCCCTATCAAGGGTAAGAATTTCGAAGACTCAGCCCCAAAAATGAATTTTAGGGATGCCCTCCGTGGTGGACAACCTCAACCCAATGCTAATATCAATCTTAGGGCTTCCCATAAACCTCTAAGAATGCCTAATATTGATCCCAGGAAAACGGAGTCAGGATGTCTTAAAGCAGCTGATGGAACTCCTATTGTTAAGCTTGATATGGGTAACATTCAGACTGGCATTGAAGATTTGGAAAAAAGAGGACTAATTTGTCGGTTCATGGGTTTTCGTTCGAGTCTATCTGCTTTCAAAGTCCGGGCTGCAAAAAGCTGGAAAACTAAAGGTGAGTTACAAATCTCTATTTATCCAAATGGTTATTTTCTTGTTTTATTTGCTAATAATGAAGATAGAGAGAAAACTTTTCAAGGGGGTCCTTGGTTTTTTGGAAGGGCAGGGCTTTTCATGAAGCCCTGGCATACTAAATTTAAAGCCGAAGAAGAGATGCCTTCTATAGCTCCCGTGTGGGTTAGACTCTTTGGCCTCCCTATTGAATTTTGGAATCCTACTATTTTTTCTTCAATTGGAAACTCTTTAGGAACTTTTATGATGATTGTTGATTGTACTCAAAATTTTGAACATATTATTTATGCTCGGATTTGTGTTTTAATGGATTTTGACAAACCCCTACCTAAAAAGATCACATTACAATTTGGGGAAGACACTTGGGAGCAAGTAGTGGACTATGAGAACATTCCTTTTCATTGTAGAATTTGCCATGAATATGGTCATTTGGCTAGTGCTTGCCCAAATAAAATTCCTGATCAAAAGAAAGAAGATATAAACTCAGCAGGTTTCCAAATACCTAAGAAGAAGAACACTAAAAAAAAACCAGTTATGAAGGATCAATCAAAGTCATCTGCTAATATGTTTGAAATCCTTTCCACAAATGATGTCCCAAGTGAGGAAGAGGAAATAATGGAAACTGAAATCTTAGAAACACAATTTAAATATGAAGGAAAGAACTCAGAGACAAACCAACAAATCAAAGGTTTTCAACAAAAAAAAAGAGAGAAAATTTACACAAGAAAAACAATATTTCAAATGTCAAAACTTTAAATAATGTGAGGTCCCAATATAGACTCCATTGAACCATCTAGTAAAATTTTGGCTGTGTACGAGCATTCTTCAAGGTTAGAAGCCATCTCAGATTCAATTGGAATAAGTCAAGAAACAGGGAAAAAAAATTGAAGATGGATTCTAATCAAAAAATAGGTCGCAAGACCAATCAATATCATATGGTAAAAGAAGGTGAAAAGCTTGTAGAGGAAGGTAAGATTAATGCCCTTCCCAAATTTTTTAGCCCTGGTATTAATGAAGATCATCACTTGGAATATTAGAGGACTCAAAGGGAGTCTTTCAAAACAAAATGAAATTAGAAGAATGATTCAGATAAATCATCCACATCTTGTTTTCCTTCAAGAAACAAAGATGTCAATGGAGGATATGGACTCAATTGCTAGTAAAATTTGGCTAGCTGGAAAAGTGGTTTCCCTCAGTTCCCAAGGGACTTCTGGTGGCATTGCTTGTCTTTGGGACCCAAAAGAGGTAGTTATTCACCATATGGTTGGCAGTTGGGTTTTGTTGGCTATAGCTATTCAAAGTAGACATTCCAACCAAATTATGCTCTGCATTATTGTTTATGCTCCGACTTCTTTGGAGGAAAAAAGAAGACAGTGGAAGGATATTACTCATATTATCTCTCATTTTCCTGAAGCTTGGATCTTGATCGGAGGAGATTTCAATACCATCCTCTCTCTGGATGAGAAAAGGGGGGAAATAGAAATTTGGACAAAAGCACTGACCTCATGAGTGAATATATTGCAAACCTCCATCTTGTGGATATCCAACCAGATAATGGCCTTATGACTTGGTCTAACATAAGGCAAGGCTTAGCTTGTATAATGGAGAGATTGGATAGGTTTTTGCTCTCTGAAAATTTCTTAATCCATGGTCACATTCCTAAAGTGAAGACTCTTAATAATGTTGGTTCGGATCATTGGCCAATCATGGTGGAAATGTGGAAAACCAATGTGAGTTTCTCTCCTTTTCATTTTCAATTAATGTGGCTTAGAGACATTTCCTTCAGACCTCGTGTGCAACAATGGTGGAAGGAAGGTAAACCTAGGCATGGGACTAAGATGTTCTGTTTTGCCAAAATACTGCAATACATTAAATCCAAAATCAAGACTTGGAACTGGAAAGAGTTTGGGGATGTTCATAAAAAAAAACATGAAGTTATTGCTCATATTGAAAATTTGAATAAGAAAATCCATTTAGATGGCCTCACAGAGAAGAGAAGTGCAGATGAAATTAAACTCACAACTCGGTTAGAGGAATGGGAAAAAAGAGAAGAAATCTTATGGAAGCAAAAATCTAGAATTCAATGGCTCAAAGAAGGAGATCGAAACACAAATTTCTTCCACAAATCTCTTCTAGCTCGAAGATCTCACAACTTTATTTCTTCCTTAAAATCAGATTCTGGAGATGTTGTTTATACTTGGGATGGCATGAACTCTATTGTTGTTGATTACTTTTCCAATATTTTTGCTTGCTACTCCTCTTGACTCGACTTCACAACAAAATGTTCTTCAAGCAATCCCTTCTCTTATCACTTCTAAGGAGAACTCTATTTTGACTGCTCCTGTTACTATCAATGAGCTTCAACAAGTAGTTTTTAAAATGCAAAAAGGGAAAACCCCAGGTCCCGATGGTTTTCCCATTGAGTTCTACCAAGAGTTCTGGGATATCCTTCATGTTGATTTATTAGAGGTGGTGGAAGAAGCCAGGAAAGCCAAAGAAATTTTGAAGGTTATCAATAAAACTTATATTACTCTTGTTCCAAAAGCTCAAGAGGTTGATCATATCTCAGCTTTTAGACCTATTGCTTTATGTAATGTTCTTCTCAAAATCATTACTAAAATCATGGCAGAAAGGTTGAAGCCTCTTTTGCATAAGATTATTTCCCCAGAGCAAGGGGGTTATGTGGAAGGACGTCAAATAGTAGATGAGATAGTTCTTGCTTAGGAAGCCATCCATTCCATGGATATGCAAAAATCTCCTTCCATGTTCATTCGGTTAGACTTATCCAAAGCTTATGACAGAGTGGATTGGCACTTCCTTATCAAAGTTTTGAGGCAATTTGGTTTCTCTAAGGATTGGATGGATTGGATTATGGGATGTATCTCTTCAAGTTTCCTACTTAGTTCTTATCAATGGCAGGCCTTCTCAGTCATTCCCAGCTTCTAGAGGTATTAGGCAAGGTGACCCGCTATCCCCTTATTTATTCATCATTCTTGTTGAATGCTTGGGTAGGACTATAACCAAAAAGAGGGAAAACAAAACCCTTGAGGGAGTTACCATTGCTCATGGAGCTAGACCTATCTCTCATCTTCAATTTGTGGATGACTCTACTCTTTTAGGTAAAGCTACAGTTAAGGAAGCTTCTAATATTAAGCAAATCATTAGCTATTTTTCTAAGGCTACTGGGCAGTTGATCAATGAAGACAAATCTAAAGTTATTTTCTTTCACTACTCTGCTAGACAGGAATCCATGGTCTTGGATAAATTAAGATATAAGAAGACCTCCCTTCCAATCACTTATTTAGGTATTGTTAGTCAAAAAGTGACTAACTACAAAAAAATAGCTGATGCACCTTTTTGCATATTTTCCAAGAAGACCGGAGTGGCTCATATGCTAAAGATCAAAGAAAAAACAAAATACCGCAAGGAGGAAAAGTATCGCAATATCGCGACATGTTGCATTTTCGTGGCTAAGAGCAACAAAAGAGAGCAAGGAGGAAAAAGTGTCGTGATATCGCGACATGTTGCATTTTTGCGGCTAAGAGCAACAAAAGGGAGCAAGGAGGCAAAAGTGTCATGATATCGTCACATGTTGCATTTTTGCGGCTAAGAGCAACAAAAGGGAGCAAGGAGGCAAAAATGTCATGATATCGCGACATGTTGCATTTTCGCAACTAAGAGCAACAAAAGGGAGCAAGGAGGCAAAAGTGTCGCGATATCACGACATGTTGCATTTTCACGACTAAGAGCAACAAAAGGGAACAAAGAGGCAAAAGTGTCGCAATATTGCGACATGTTGAATTTTTGCAGCTAAGAGCAACAAAAGAGAACAAAGAGGTAAAAGTGTCATGCTATCGCGACATGTTGCATTTTCATGGTCCAAAGCAAAGAGAAAGAGTAAGGAGGAAAAAGTGTCATGATATCGTGACATGTTGCATTTTTGCGGTCCAAAGCAAAGAGAAAGAGCAAGGAGGAAAAAGTGTCGCGATATCGTGACATGTTGCATTTTTGCGGTCAAGAGCAACAAAAGGGAGCAAGGAGGCAAAAGTGTCGCGATATCGCGACATGTTGCATTTTGTGGCTGAAGGCGGCAAAAGAGTCCAAGCGGGAAAGAATGTCGCAATTTCGTGACATGTCACATTTTCATGGCTGAAGGCAGAAAAAGAGTCCAAGCAGGAAAGAATATCACGATTTCACGACATGTCGCATTTTCGCGAACGCCCAAAAGAAATGAAGGAAAATACAAAGATGTCGCGATTTCGTGACATGTCTCATTTTCGCAACTGCAAGCGGTAGAAGAGCAAGGCAAGAGACAGATGTCGCGATTTCGCGACATGTCTCATTTTCACGGCTGAAAGTGGTAGAAAAGCAAAGCAAGAGATGGATGTTGTGATTTCGCGACATGTCTCATTTTCGCGGTAGGAGGCAGCAAAAGAGCAAAGTAAGAGATGAATGTCACGATTTCGTGACATGTCTCATTTTCACGAGGGAGGCAGCAAAAGAGCAAAGTAAGAGACGAATGTCATGATTTTGCGATATGTCTCATTTTTGTGGCTCGAAGTGACAGAAGAGCAAAGCAAGAGACGGATGTCACGATTTCGCTACATGTCTCATTTTCAAGATTGGAAGCGAAAAAAAAGTAAAGCAAGAGACGGATGTCGTGATTTTGCGACATGTCTCATTTTTGCGATGGGAGGCAGCAAAAGAGCAAAGTAAGAGACGAATGTCACGATTTCGTGACATGTCTCATTTTCGTGATGGGAGGCAGCAAAAGAGCAAAGTAAGAGATGAATGTCGCGATTTTGTGACATGTATCATTTTCGTGGCTAGAAGCGATAGAAGAGCAAAACAAGAGACGAATGTCATGATTTCGTGACATGTCTCATTTTCACGGCTAGAGGCGGCAAAAGAGCAAAGCAAGGAAAGAATGTCAAGATTTTGTGACATGCTAGCTGTAAAGGAATAAAATGTATTTTTGGCTATCAAAGGCATGCATTGACACCAAGAAGTGATTTTTGACATGATTATCAGAAATCTAGGATAGAGCAGGCTTGCCAGATGATTGAAAATGTGATAGTCTCATCTAGAATTATTAGAAATTGCAGATGATTGCTTGTAAAATAGTAAGATGTACTTGGAAAAATATACTCTTTTAGGGTATATATAGGGGTGAGTGACTCAAAAAAAAAGGTCGGCTCTTGGATGTTTACAAGATTGATGTACATGTACTGGTTTTCAAGCAATAAAATATTTCTTCTTTAGCTTCAAACTTTTATGTGCGGTGTATGTATCCGGTGTTTTAACTTTTATTCATTCGAAGTTTTATAATGTATCTATTCAAATCTGAGTGCACGTATGGATCTTGTTTCTAGATTTGAACATTAAAGATATTTACATGCTTTTAAACGAACATCTAAAAGTCACACTCAAGAATTCGTGATTTCTATAAAGAAGATATAAAGAAAGCTCTGAAAGTAGTAATCTGCATCATCAATGTTTGTTGTTGTCTAATCTATACCATGAGAAAAGTTCTAGCTTAGGCTATATTTCCCTTATCTCTTGTTCCCCTTTTCTCTAAAAATTGAAAGGAACCAGCCTTCTCTAGAGACTAGACAGATGATCTCAAGTAGGATCTGTCTATTCGATGTTGGCAAAGTCTAAGGGCAACACTATTAACCAAAGGCAGATTTTGTTCCAATAGTTTTTGGCATGCCCGGTGGGACCAATCCCACAATATTGTATAAGTTTTGGTGTTTTACCTTAAGAGCCTTTTTGTTTGAAAATATCAAGAAAAACCACTTGGAGACTCTGTTGCATTTAGACCATAAAAGAAAGACCTTGTCTAGAAACCTTCTAGTTATATAACCATATGATAACCAGATCTCAAGCTAAAAAATCTAAAGAACCTATCGAGTTCTTTGAACTACATCTCAGAAGCCTAAAAGCACACCCTATGCTAGCCGCATGATCAAATCCGCCCGACACCATTAGCACCTCTTTAACACCCACTATAGGAGCATCTACAAGCAATCCCATAGCGATTGTAACTCCTTTAGGAATCATGGCAGCCGCCCCTACCCCAACGCATCTTGTGTGGAATCAAACTGGCCCTTTGAACTTGGGAACACAACCAAATTCCACAAGCTACACTAAAAGCATTATCGACCTTTGAAGGAATAGACAAAACAATAGATGAGCACTGTTTAGATGTATCAGCGCTAGCATCTATTTACAACATCATTCAGGAAGATGTAATGGTCAGATTATTGATTATATCTTTGAAAAGAAAGATGCTCTATTGGTACAGAACGCTTCTCGCTGGATCCATTACTTCTTGGGTAGTACTAGCCGATCGTTTGGTCGATGAAATTAATATACATGTGGATCCTTTCACATTACTGAATCAATTCACTGTCATTGAGAGGCATCCATAAGAAGAAATCCAAGATTTCAACATCGATTACCAACTCGTGATAGAGTACCGCAAGGCCTAAAGCCCATGGAAGAACAAGCTATATGCTATTATTTAAGGGATTTTGATTTAGATCTCAATATGATAATAAGGCAATCCCGTGTAACCACTTTTTTTGGGATCTATGTAGAGGCAACAAAGGGCGAAGCTGATATCATCGCTACAAAAAGATATCCATCAAAAAGTCTATTGCCAATTTTACCAGAGCTTTCCCAAGCATCAATTCCTAAACTTCCTGTACTCCCATCAACGCAGGCCCTCCTAGCTATAGTTGCACCTCCTATATTCCTTGCATTACCACCACACCCCTTGCATCCTCCCCCAGTGATCAATACACGACCATAATTGATACAATGAAGACATTGTCAAATGAAATGGCATCCATGAAAAAAGAGAGGTGAAAGGAATGTTCTTCCAAGGAGGTTCCCTGGTAACGATAGATGCACAAATCAAGCAATAGGGGACAAGAGAGACCGAGCACGGATATACAAATGAGACAGTGGAGGCCGAGTCCTCCCACCATTCTAACTTTTGGTGTACTACATGTAATGATCCACATGGGAAAGTTTGTGTATGATACACAATTATGTACAAAGTATAGCATTGAAAAGAGTAAAGAAAAATGAAAGGCCATGTAAATATGATTAGAGAGAAGGACCACAACTTCATGATGCCTACAGTAGAACAGGTTTTAGTTTTGACAAGATCAGGTAAGAAACCACTACAAGTAGACCCTAAAGAGCTTTAGCCATTGAATGTTTCCCTTGCTCCCAAGGAAGTTCCCAAAGAAACTCCTAAGGGAAGTCTCCCTCAGAAAGAAAATATCAATTTCTAGCCAAAATTCAAGGGCAAGAAACACACAAAGAATTTATTCCTCGAGGGGAAAATGAAACCCAAGAACAGGCCGGGAAAGGTTGAGATTCCCCTCCTGAAAAAAGGGCAAAGAATGAAGCTACCAGGGATACAAAAATAAATATGAAATTTTTACCAAAGAAAGAGAAAGAATAGTTGATTCACCTACATTCAATATAGTAGAGGAAATGAAAAAGACTCCTTCTAAGGCAAGTATGTATGATGCTCTTCAAATCCCAGGTCAAATTGATCTCCTACAGGAATCCCTGATAACAATGGAAAATGGAGGTGAGACTACATCATCTTAAAAAATGATTCTAACGAACTTGATGTCTACCACTGGTAAGAACAAGCCACCACCCTTTTATTTTTCCCTTCAAATGGAAGGATGGGTTGTCCACAACTGCATGATAGATTCAAGCCTCTACCACTGTGATACCCAAAGTAGTATGTGATATTATGGGAATGGAGTACACTAGGAGTAGCACAGGCGTCCTATAGTTAGATGGTACTCCAATAAAAACTATAGGAGTGATAAATGATATTCCCATACTGCATAAAATGCCTCAGATGATAGTCATACAAGAGGTAGTAGTCGTAGACTTGGAGCCCTATTTTGGTATGTGTCTATCCAGAGAGTTCACGACAAATATGGGAGGATACTTATCCTTAGATTATTCTCATTTGGAGATACCTTTCAAAGGTAGAAGGGTCAAGATTTTTAATGAGAAACCATCTACGTTTCATGTAGAAAAGATTGGTGAAACTGACCATGTAAATATGATGACTGAAGAAGCAATAGAAGAAGATCTAATGGAAGAAACATTAGAAGAGCTCCAAGGTGAGGATGAGTTTTCTCTATAGAATTTTAATGCCATGATAGAAACAGAAATAGGAAACTATTCTATTGAGAAACCAAAATGAAAATTGATACCCTCCCTAGAAAAGGATGGTTCTGTGAATCAATTGTGGAAGCTTTTCTTTGATGGGGCTAGGTGCAAGAATGGAGTTGGTGCTGGAATAGTTTTGATTTCTCCCACCAGAGAGGAAAAGGTTTTCTCTTACAGGTTGAATTGGAGTTGCTCCAATAATGCAATAGAATATGATGCCCTGTGCTTAGGGTTAAGAAGGGCTAAGAAATTGGGAATAAAATAGTTACTCATCTATGGAGATTCAGAACTTATTGTGAATCAAGTCACCAAAAAATGTATAAGTAAAAAAAATTATTTGAACGCTTACAAGAACAAAGTGTGGGATCTCTTAGAGGCCTTTGAGGCCCTAAATATAAAGTTTATCCCTAGAGACAAAATACACAAATTTGTTAGCTTGTGGGAGCTAATTTTTGTCCTATAAGTAATGTTATTCAAGTCTAAAACTATTAGACTTATATACGAGTCTTCGGATAAAAATATTTTTTGGCAAGTTTTTGAAAATGATGAAAGATATCTGATTTCTTAATCCATGAAATGAATTGCTTAGCCACCGGATCGAGGATGAAGAGGAAGAGGACATTATTAGTTAAAAAATAATCATATTCCTAAGGGTCTCATCACCCTTGAAAGCCTTTTGATAACAATGATAGAGATTGGCAAAAAATCAAGGTCGATAAACGAAGATACAAAGATGTAAGTTGGAGCCAAGAAAATGATTAAGGTTGGAATCAATTACGAAGTGGAAGTGAACAGATCGAGAGAATTGTGTAAAAAATTCCTTAACATCATAGCTTGGGTGTATAGTGATCTAAAAGTGTACAATAAAGATGTTATTCAACATACCATAGAATCGAAAGAAGGAGCTAAGCCTTTTAGGCAAAAGTAAAGACCATGAATCCTGAAGATAGAATCTTTAATGAAACAAGACGCTAAAACTCCTTCAAGCTAAGATAGTATACCTTAAACACTCCACCTAGGTGGCAAACTTGGTACAAAGAAGAAAATGGAGATATCAGTATTGTGTACATTTCATAAATCTAAACAGAGCATCACTCAAATATCATTACGCTACCTAGATTGACCAAATTCTACACATAGTTAGGAGAATGCATCTCTTACATTAGAAGAACAAAGAAAGCAATCATACAATCACAATCAAGCATATGGACATTAAGGATGGTTCAACAAAAAGACAACTACCAAAAAATTTAGAGTGGAGACTTGGTTTTGAAATGGGATGTAAAGAAAGCTAAGCTAGGTAACCATGATAAATTGATGCTTTCTAGGAGGGGCCATTTGAAATTGTTTCAGAGAAACAGTTCAATGCTTTTGAGTTGAAAGATCAAGATGGATGGGTTTTTCCCATCACGGTGAATGCATTTCACCTAAAGTTATATTTCTGTTGAGAAAGCAGAAAAGGAATTATATGTACAGTATAATATAAGTATATTTAGACAATATTTGTAAATATTACTGTTTTTCGGCCTTAACAAAAAAAAATTTAGTCGCAGCCAATCAGAAGTTGACATTTTTTTTTTAATAAGAGATACTAAGGTATAGAGGGAGTTTTGACGAGGTAATGTTCACTTTGTATCCAAGTGCATTTTCCCATTTTCTTTGTCTTTCTCTAAAAGATTATTTTTTACAACTGCGTTGTTGACTCCTTTCCCAATGGATAAAGGCAGTTCAAAATTTTTGCAAGCAAAAATTCCCCGAAGCGCCAAGAATGTTAGTCAAAAAGTGACTAACTACAAAAAAATAGCTGATGCACCTTTTTGCATATTTTCCAAGAAGACCGAAGTGGCTCATATGCTAAAGATCAAAGAAAAAGCAAAATATCGCAAGGAGGCAAAAGTGTCACGATATCGTGACATGTTGCATTTTCGTAGCTAAGAGCAACAAAAGGGAGCAAGGAGGCAAAAGTGTCACGATATCATGACATGTTGCATTTTTGCGTCTAAGAGCAACAAAAGGGAGCAAGGAGGCAAAAGTGTCGCAATATCACGACATGTTGCATTTTCGTGGTAAGAGCAACAAAAGGGAGCAAGGAGGCAAAAGTGTCGCGATATCATGACATGTTGCATTTTCGCAGCTAAGAGCAACAAAAGAGAACAAAGAGGCAAAAGTGTCGCAATATCATGACATGTTGCATTTTCGCGGCTAAGAGCAAAAAAAGAGAACAAAGAGGCAAAAGTGTCGCGATATCGCAACATGTTGCATTTTCACGGTCCAAAGCAAAGAGAAAGAGCAAGGAGGAAAAGTGTCGCGATATCACGACATGTTGCATTGTTGCGGTCCAAAGCAAAGAGAAATAGCAAGGAGGAAAAGTGTCGCGATATCGCGACATGTTGCATTGTCGCAGTCAAGAGCAACAGAAGGGAGCAAGGAGGCAAAAGTATCGCGATATCGCGACATGTTGCATTTTTGCGACTGAAGGCGGTAAAAGAGTCCAAGCGGGAAAGAATGTCGTGATTTCACGACATGTCACATTTTCATGGCTGAAGGCAGAAAAAGAGTCCAAGCGGGAAAGAATGTCACGATTTCGTGACATGTTGCATTTTCGTGACCGCCCAAAAGAAATGAAGGAAAAGACATCAAGATGTCATGATTTCATGACATGTCTCATTTTCGCGGCTGGAAGCGATAGAAGAGCAAGGCAAGAGACGGACGTCGCGATTTCGTGACATGTCTCATTTTCACGACTGAAAGCGATAAAAAAACAAATCAAGAGACGGATGTCACGATTTTGTGACATGTCTCATTTTCGCGGTGGGAGGCAAGAAAAGAGCAAAGTAAGAGACGAATGTCGCAATTTCGTGACGTCTCATTTTCACGGCGGGAGGCAGCAAAAGAGCAAAGTAAGAGACGAATGTCACGATTTCGCGACATGTCTCATTTTCATGGCTAGAAGCGGTAGAAGAGCAAAGCAAGAGATGGATGTCATGATTTCACGACATGTCTCATTTTCATGGCTGGAAGCGGCAGAAAAGCAAAGCAAGAGACAAATGTTGCGATTTCATGACATGTCTCATTTTCACGACGGAAGGCAAAAAAAGAGCAAAGTAAGAGACAAATGTCACGATTTCGCGACATGTCTCATTTTCATGACGGGAGACAACAAAAGAGCAAAGTAAGAGACTAATGTCATGATTTCGCGACATGTCTCATTTTCATGGCTGGAAGTAGCAGAAGAGCAAAACAAGAGACGAATGTCATGATTTCGTGACATGTCTCATTTTTGCGGTTGGATGCAATCAAAGGCATGCACTAACACCAAGAAGTGATTTCTAACATGATTATCAGAAATCTAGGACAGAGCAGGCTTGCCAGACGATTGAAAATGTGACAGGCTTGTCTAGAATTATTATAAATTGTAGATGATTGCTTGTAAAATAGTAAGATGTACTTAGAAAAAGATACTCTTTTAGGGTATATATAGGGGTGAGCGACTCCAGAAAAAAGGTCGGCTCTTGGATGTTTACAAGATTAATGTACATGTACTAGTTTTCAAGCAATAAAATATTTCTTCTTCTGGCTTTCGAAACTTCTGTGTGCGAGTGTATCTATCTGGTGTTTTAACATTTATTCATTCTAAGGTTTATAATGTATCTGTTATGAAATCTGGACTGTGCATGTATAGATCTTGTTTCTAGAGTTGAACATTAAAAGATATTTACATGCTTTTAGACGAACATCTAAAAGTCACACTCAAGAATTCATGATTTCTATAAAGAAGATATAAAGAAAGCTCTGAAAGTAGTAATCTGCATCATCAATGTTTGTTGTTGTCTAATTTGTACCGTGAGAAAAGTTCTAGCTTAGGCTATATTTCCCTTATCTCTTGTTCCCCTTTTCTCTAAAAACTCAAAGGAACCAGCCTTCTCTGGAGACTAGATAGATGACCTCAAGCAAGATCTGTCTATTCAATGTTGGCAAAGTCTAAGGCGCAACACTATTAACCAAAGGCAGATTTTGTTACAACATGTATTCCCATAAATATTCAAAGGCAAAAAAATAAATATTGGAATTAGATGTTGGACAAAGTCAAGAAGAAAATTGAAAAGTGGACCAATAGGTGGCTTTCTTCTGGGGGTAGAATCACCTTGGTAAAATCAGTCCTTCAAGCTATTCCTATTTATGTTTCTTCGATTTTGAATATCCCAAAGGCTGTTCTTCGAGAATTGGATCAAATCAGTCATCGTTTCCTTTGGAGTGGTACTAAGGAGAAAATAAAATGAGCCTTGGTGAAATGGGATACTTTATGTCTTCCTAAGAATGAAGGGGGTTAGGATTATGGTCTTCTATTAATAACAACAAAGCTTAAGCTGCTAAATTATATTGGAGGATGTTGCATAACCCCAATGCTCTTTGGGCCAATAATCTCTGTGCTAAATATGTTGAGAACAAAAGTCCTGAAGACCTTGTTCGCTATCAACTTCCTACTAAAGGTTCTCCTATTTTAGCAGTTCTTAAGATTGGTGAGGATTTGATAAAAAATAAATTATTTTGGATCATTCATAATGGTGAACAGGTAAAATTTTGGACAGATTCTTGGGATGGTCACAAGCCTTTGATAACTTAGTTTCTTGATTGGATGCCTTGGATGGAGGAGCTTCACCGAGCTAACTAGATAAAGGTGGCTAATTACTATCGGTACCATATTGGTAATTCAAAGGTTGGTAGATATTGGATCCCTATTGAGGACTAACCTATTCAAATCCCAGAAAGGCAAAGACAAGATATCCAAGGCATCCTTCATATGAGATCCCTCTCTTGGTCCCATGAAAAATATTTTTTTGGATGGAACAACACTACTAAAGGTGAGTATTTAGTTGCTCAAGGTTATTTGACCTTATGCCATAATAATCCCAACCATTATTCTGACATCTTTTCTCTATTGTGGGCTCAAAATCTCTGGCCTAAGGTGAGGTTCTTTAATTGGTTTTTATTGCATCGTAGGGTGCTTACTGGTGAGTAACTTATGAAGCATGGTTTTCATGGCCCTTTTAGATGTCAAATATGTGAAGAGAATGTAGAAACTCTCAACCATAATTTTTTTGAGTGTACTTTAGCCTCTAAGCTAAGGAGGAGATTGGCAATTTTTTTTAAATAAAGGGGTAAAAATTTATTGATAAAAATTTTGGATTATAGAGTACAACTAAGCTTTCAACCAGAACTCAAATAAATAGCCAAACATGCTAAAACCACTAGAATAGAATGACACCCAGAAAAGACAACAAGAATAAACCACATTAAGTCTGTACATCCTTGTGGATCAACTCCCACAAGCGTTGAGAGTCCCCAGATGGGAGACTCTCCCAATTATCGATACTCCAAGGATCTAGTAGCTCATAAGCCCTTTTGGCCAGGTAATCAGCAACCACATTCCATTTCCTTTGAATGTGCACAAAGGATATAAATTTGAACTCTTCACTCATTCTGAGAATCTGAACGGCTACGGAGGCCAACTACTAATTAAATTCCTCCACCCTTTTACTATTTAAAATATTAACCATAATTTGAGAGTCAGAATCACAGATAATCCTATGCCAGCCAAGAGAAAACCCCCTCCACAAGGCCTCAAGAATTGCAAGAGCTTCCATAAAATTGTTGGAGTGAACATCTTTATAAATGGAAAAGAAAAAATGGACACCACTAGTAGAATCTCTCCCAACACCGCCAATGCCAGCATGCCCAGGATTACCCCTGGATGATCCATCAATATTAATTTTTAAAACTCCTCTAGGGGGTGGTCTCCACCTACCATCTCTCCTAAACTTCTTGTTGAGCTGAGGAACCCTACTAGGGCTAGAAGAGTTCACACCATCCCCAAAGAGACCAAGGGCTTGCTGTACCTTATCCTCCCTAGAATCCAAAAGAGGGTCCACATCACATTTGCTATGGATGGTTTCCTGAACCATATACAGGATCCTTTGCCAGATATGTTGAATAGCCAAATAACTTCCCTAAAATATGCGCCGGTTCTATTCAAGCCAAATTTTCCAGATGATGCAAGAAGGGACCAAATTATAAGCCACCTGAAGGAACAGATCCTTGGTTAGAAGTCTTTCCAGACTACTCCAAAACTCCACCAGGGATAGCACATGAAAACATTGATGGTTCCAGGTGCTCCACCAACGGTGCCAAATATCTTTGGCAAAGGAGCATTGGAAAAATAAATGAGAAGAGTCATCCTCATTATTACTACAAAGGACACAAAAAGAGGGACCATGAAATCCCCTCTTACTCACATTATCCCAAGTGAGGCATTTATTACGAGCTACCAACTAGAGAAAGAAGTTACATTTTGGCCAGGCAAATTTTTTCCACACCTTTTTCCACCAATTGACAGGAAGAATCCCATACTTTTGCTTATCAAGAACCTGGTAACCATAGGCTATCGAGTAGGTTCCCTTAGGATCAAGGTTCCAATCCAGAATATATTTACCCCTCAATGAAGAACAAGGCCTCCCTGTAAGAATAAGAGCAAGCACCTCTTTGTCCTTGGCCAGTCCTCCCTAGGTCCATTCTTGCGGATCTTTCCACCTGTACGTCTCCATATTTCCAAAATACTAGATTTTTTTAAAGTCCTCCACATGAGACCAGCCTTCTTCCAAGAAAGAAATGCTTAGGAAACGTAACCTATGATATTTATTTAGGATAAGAGGGTGGCCATCCCAAGAATCCTCCCAAAAAAGATTATTTAATCCCTGATTGCAAATCCATAACAAACCATGCTTGATTAAATTAGCTCCTCTTTTCATAGTGTCCTAGATAACTGAAACTTTCCCAACCAAGCTGACTCTAGGGATTTTAGCCTCATAAATACCTCTCAAGTATTTACAAAATAATATTTTAGACCAAATATGATCTTGAGAGGTACACCATCTCCAATAAATTTTTGTAGCCAAAGCCTGCCCAAAATGAGTTGTCTGTTCCAACCCAAGGCCTCCCTCTTGCACCGGCATACATATAGAATCCCACCTAACCAAACTCCATTTAGATTGATCAAGTTTTCCAGACCATAAAAACTGTCTTGACAAAGCATCCATGTCCTTGATGAAGTGAGAGGGAGGTATTTTTACAAAACATCTATAAATGGGTAAATCTTGAACAACGGATTTTAAAAGCAACACTCTACCTACAGTGGAAAGCCATATGAAAGTCCAATGATTCACCTTCCTTCTAAAATTATCAAGCATATACTGCCAAGAAAATCTAGGTAGAGGGTGAGATGAAATTGGAATACTAAGATAAATTAAGGGGAGAGTCCCAACCTGAAATCTTAGAATACGAGCAATACTGACTTGAATAAGAGGAGGGGTATTGAAGAAGAAAATAAAAGACTTGTCCTCATTAATCAACTGTCTAGAAGCACCAAGATATATGTCAAGATACCGTCTAATATTGCCAGCTTCCCTAATAGTGGCAAGTCCAAACAAAGTAGTATCATCAACAAATTGAAGGTGGAAAAGAGGTAGCAAACTACTATCCCACTTCCACCCCTGAATGAGACCATGACTTGAGACTTGAGCAATCTTCCCAACCCTTCTGCCATAATGATAAACAAATAAGGAGATAAAGGATCTCCTTGCCTCAATCCCCTTGAGGCCTCAAACAGCTCCGATGGCTTATTATTAACAATAACAGAGAACGAGAAAGAAGAAACACAACTCATCACCCATCTAATCCATTCCTCATAAAACCCAAAAGCAACAAGAACTTTTTGAAGAAAGGACCATCTGAACCGATCATAGGCTTTGGCTATGTCCAACTTAATGAACATGGTTTTCTCCTTAGAATTTTCCATCAAGTGAATAGTTTCTATAGCAATATCAACCCCATCCAAGATTTATCTGTCAGCAACAAACTCTTCTTGCTCCTTAGAGATGATTTTTCTCAACCATATCTTCAACCTCTCAGCAATAATTTTTGTGATGATCTTATACACAACATTGCAAAGAGCAATAGGCATGAACATATCCAAGGAATTTGCTCCCTCTTATAAGCACCACAAAGGTAGCATTTAGGGCCCTTAGCATCTCTTTGTTCTTTTGGGACTCATGGACCACCTCCAAAAGATCAAATTTGATTAAATCCCAAAACTCTTGATAAAACTCAATTGAGAATCCATCTGGGCCTGGGGATTTTCCTTTTTTCATCTTGAATACAATATTTTCCAACTCCTCAAGGGAAATTGGATCCATCAAGTGCTCATTCATCTCTCTAGAAATAATCATTGGAATACAGTTTAGAATCTCATCATCTGATAGGGAGTCCTCCTTGAAGAGAGGAAAAATACCTCTTAGTCTCTTCTGAAATATCCCTGAAAGAAGAGAGCAAGGCACCCTAAGAATTCACAAGAGAGGTAATCATGTTACCAATACGGTGAGCCTTAACTGAGTTATAAAATAAGGTTGTGTTCCTATCCCCTTCTTGAATCCAATCTACTCAAGATTTTTGTTTTCAAAAAATTTCTCTCCTTAGTTCCCATTCAACATGGTCTTTCGTAGCCTTAGATTCCTCAACAAGAAGCTCCTTCATGAATCCCTGATCTCTAATATTCCTTGAAGCTTATTCCATTCTCCTAAAATATGCCAGCTTAGCCAAGGAAAGGTTCCCAAAATTTAGTCTATTCCATCTCTTCAATTTATGTTTTTCAAATTGTAGTCACTTCATAAAGGAATACATAGCGGTGCCATGAGGAGGTTTGCCAGTGGTCCACCAGCCTCGCATGAAATCATGAAGCTTAAGATCACAAAGCCACATAAGTTGAAACTTAAATGAGGGATTCTTTTTTAGCCCTAACTCCAAAGCAGAAAGTTTGATAGGCCAATGATCAAATCCCCTACCCTCCAGACTCACAGAACTAGCACCTCTGTTATTACCCATCCAATAACTGGATATCAAAAACCTATCTAGTCTCTCTGATATGGAAGCTTCCCCACACCTTCTATTATGCCAAGTAAAGATACCATTATCTGGTTTGATTTCAACCAAGTTTAGGGAATGTATATAAGCACTGAATACAAAATAAAAAGGCTCGAGATGGTCCACCCCACCACATTTCTCCTCTAGAAAAGTGATAGAGTTGAAGTCTCCAACGAAAATCCATGGGTACAGGAGAACCAAACTTCTCACAAAGCAAATGTGCTTCCACAAATTCACTTTACCATTGTAATCAATAGGAGCATACACATTTGTAAGTAGGATGATTTCACCAAATTCATTATCATGCCCGACCATTGAAATAGACCATTTGTTGGAAATCCAAGTAAGAGGGGATATCTTAACCGGATCCCATAAACAAGCGATGCCACCAACATATCCACATGCACAAATACACTGGCATTACCCCCTTCTCCACAACTTGGAAGTAATATTGAACATACTATCAATAGCCAATTTAGTCTCCTGAATAAACACCACATCCGGAGAATGCACACGAACCAAATCATGAACAACTTTTTTTCTAGGGATGCTATTCAACCCCCTTACATTCCATGAGAGGATAATCATTTTTGGGGTTTATAAAAATGGGAGTCCAATGTTCTCACCAAGTTTGACTCCACCAAAGTCTCCCCCATTAAGTTAATTTTATCTTGGTCCTTCTTCCAAACCACCTTCATATTCTTATCTGAAAAACTTTTTTTAATTATTTTTTGCTGCAATCCCAACACCATAGGAGTTTTGCAGTCCAAGGATGACTACATCAGTGCTTGAGTAGGAAAGGGCATAACTAAATCTGTGCCACTTTCCAAAATAGTTTCCCTTATAGGGCTTGACCCAACCATGTCCCCTATACTCAGATCCAAAGCCCTTTGTTCTTCATTTAAACCCCCTAGATCTGATTCCTTAAGTTCCCCCTCAAGAAGAGACATCTGATTCAGCCTTGTTATATTTGCATTAGGTAGTGACATTTCAGGTATCTCCATGCACTGATCAAGATCATCTAATATTTCAAAACAGTTGAGTAGAGCATCTGGCTGGCTATCCTTAAGGTCTTTGTTTGCCCTTCGTCCTCTGTTTTGGGATTTTATCGAAACAAAACCTTTCTTATCCCGTTCCCCTTCCTTTATAAGGGCTTTTCCTTTATCCAAAATTTTTCCAAACCGAGAGGGCCTAGGATTTGAAGCCACAGGAAATACAAACTTAGGGCATTTTATTTGTAGGTGGCCATATTCATGGTAAATCCAACAATGAAATGGAAGAGTTTCATAGTCAAGTTTTTGAACCCATGTAGTTGATCCAAATTGTATTTCAATAGAATATAGAATAGGATTATTTAAGTCAATTTCAACACAAATACGAGCAACAAATATTACCTTTTTATCCATTGTCTATTGTGACGGTCCAACCGGCTTCCCAAGCAGAAGGGCAATCTTATGCAAGATATCAGTTCTCCAAAATTCCAACGGGAGCCATGGAAGCCGCACCCATACTAGAACCCGCTACGGTCACTCCTCTGATGGGTTGAAACCCACATTCTAGGGTTTAAGAAAGAGTCCCACTTGGTTATAGAAATAAGGACCCCTTTCAAATGCTTTGTTACGATCTGCAATACAAGAGAAAACCACCATAAAATAGTTGTTCGCACTCAACATCACCTCCACATCGCCTTCAAGATTCCAAGTCTTTCCTGACCCAAGCCTCCACAAATGGGAGAGAAATTTGGATGCCCAAAAATTTGCCAATAAGGGCATGTTTGGTTAGATACTCCACATCTTCCACCACCGAGTCTGGTTGAACCACTAGAATTGGCCTGGATTCACATTATTCCAAACATCCATCGTTCTTTAACAAGCGGTTCCTGACATGCACTGGAAAATCCTGTTCCTTCTAGTCATTTTTAGATGAAAAAATATCGCGAGCATGCACTCTCTGTGCCGGACCCGATGCCATCACGACATTCCTCCAAATTTTTAGACCTCCTCTAAAAGTTGTTGCCATCCCCACAGAGTAGTTTTTCTTCATCAAACCCTAGCAAAGTAGTTTTTCCTCATCAAACCCTAGCAGAGCTGCAAAGTACAGAATGGCCACTTTACTTGGCTTACAATGGTCCAATTTTTTTTACTTTTGAATAGCTTTGGAAGGATTGGCCTAATCAAGAGGGTGTTGATCATTTTATTAGGCAGTTAGTTTGGATGGGTTCTACCATTCTTCTTTGGGATATTTGGAATGAAAGAAACAACCAAATTTTTAATCAAGATAGGAAGGATATTCACTATATTTGGCAAAAGACCATAGCCAACTTAATTGAATCAGTCCATCAACTCCTTAATCACCCCCAAAACTCCCACCAAATATGGGATCAAGTGATGCAAATATTGAAGATTAAACATTCTAAGGGTAACCAACTTAAAGGGAATGTGAGTATTAGTAAGATGGATAGGACAAGAAATTGGCAACCTCCTCCTAAGGATTTTGGAAAAGTCAATACTGATGGAGCCTCTAGAGGGAACCCTGGAAAAGCCGATGTGGGAGGAATTGGTAGACTTTCATATGGCTCCCTGGTTTTTACTTTTGCTGAGAATTTGGGTATTCTTTCCAATAACCTTGCTGAGGGATATGGTATCCTTAGAGGCCTTTTGGAGGCTACTAAGGTTGGATGGGAAAAGGTGTTAGTTGAGTCTGACTCTCAACTTATGACTAGCTTAGATATATAAAATGTATATATTTATAAACATCGAGAGTTATCAATCTCGAGGCGCCTATCTCATTTCTTAGGGTGTGATAGATAGGCGCCTCGAGATTGATAACTCTCGGCGTTTATAGATATATATTTTATATATCTAAGCTAGTATTAGAAAGTTTGGGCACCATTTTAGTTTAAATATTTTTTTAAATATTTTAAATCCACCGTAACCCTTAATGTCGATGGATAATTTTCTTAATGTCGATTTTTTAATAAAATATAAATATTGTTTACGACGTGGCTGAACTTCCTGGATGCCATTGTAGGATGCCTATCGGCTTAATTAATCTCTTGAAGACTCCTTCTAAGAATCATAAGGTGGATTGGAGAATAAAAAGAATTATTGAGAAGATTCAATTAATCCAGATGGGATTTTTGAAAGTTGATTACAATCATGTGGTCAGAGATCAAAACAAGAGTGTTGATGCTTTAGCTAATTGGGCTTTGGACAAAGGTGATCTTACTTGTTATGGCCACCCTCCTAGATGGTGGGCTTCTCAAATTAGGGAAACTCTTCTTTCTATCATTTCTTTGGATGGCTCCAGTTCTGAAGGTACCTAGTTTCTTCTTGCTTTTTTTTTTTTTTGCTTCTCTTTGGTTCATTCAGTTTTTTTAGTTCCCTAGCTCATTTTATTCTTTCTTTTGTTTCCTCTATTGATTCTTGCCTTAATAGTCTTCTGGTCTAGATAGGTCATTGTTATGTTCATTTTTTTTTTCTTTTTTCTTTTTTCTTTTTTTGTTTAGTTTTTTAAGGTGGGTGGGTTCTTTTGTTTTGTTTTGTTTTTGTGTTCTTTGTGTTGTTTTTTGTTGTTCTTGTGTTTTTGTTGTTTTGTGTGTTTTTTTTTATGTTTTTTGTTATTGTTCTTGTGTTTTTTTCGTTCTTGTTCTTGGGTTTCTCTTTGTTTATGTTAATTCGTGTTTTTATGTGTGAGTGTTTTCTATGTTTTTTGTTTTTTTTTATTGTCTGTTGTTGGTTGTTTTTTATTTTTATTTTATTTTTTTAATTTTTTAGGTTTTGGTTGTGTTTATTTTTCATGTTTTTTTTTGGGTTATGTCTTTGTAGTGTTCTATTGTTTTTGTCTTGTTTGTGTTTTGTTATGTGGTTATTGTGTTTTTCTATGTGGTTCATGTTGTGGTTTCTTTTATCTTATTGTGCGTGTTTGGTTGTGCTTTTGTTTTTGACACACTCAAGGAGCATGTTTTTTATTTTATTTTATTATTTTTGTTGTTTTTTTTTTTATTTACTTATTTTTAAATTGGTTTTGTGTGTTTGTTTGCTCCTTGAGTATGTCAAAGGTGGTAGGCCAGGTCCGAGTCCTAGGCATTTTTTGTGGAATGGATACCCCTGCCTCCTTGGGTCTTACCCGAAAGTGGCATCCCTTTTGGGATGTTTTCCACAAATAAAAAATATATATAATATATACATTTCGATAAATCAATGAAACCCTAGAAATTAATAATATAGTATTATAATATATATAATAATATAATATACTAAGTCAATTCTAGTATAAAATTTTTTGAGCAGTATCAAAGGTTTTTAGTATCGATTGTGTGCATTTTTAATTTCAATGATGTCAAGAATTTCCAATTATGCTACATGGCACCATCTGTAGGATTACATATTTGCACCTGCCCAACTAAATAACGTTGGTGAATGTAACTCTATATCATTGTTCAAACCTTTACAAAAGTAGTCCCGAATGAATTTCTCGCTATTCGCAATTTACAGAAGCAGTTCGAAATCAATTGCGTTGTGGATTATTTTTGGTATATTGCAATGGATGTTCATGTATTTATACAATATTTTATTAAACAGTTGCAACGGTTGGTTAGTCGGTTGTTTTAGTTTAAATATTTTAAATGTTTGCGTCGGTTGTTCCTTTAGTAAATTAATGTTTCAGCTTTTTTAATTAAAAAAAATTGTTTACGGCGTGACATGTATGACCTCTTTGCCTTCCACCCCTTGTCTGCCATTGTAGGAATACCTCTCGGCGTAAATAGCTTTGAGTGAGATGAAAATGCTCAAGTGATAACAAATATGAATCCCAATAGGCGGTGTTGATAAACACTTTATTATTTCAAAGATTGATGTTGATAAACACCTTATTATTTCATAGATTGGCTAGAGCCAATCATTTAAGCTCCAAAGACTTTAGTCGCTCTTCTTCTTCCTTTCTCTTAGCAACTCCTTTTCCCGACTTCAGCTTTTCATATCGATCATATGAAAAGGGTGGTATTATTCTAAGTCCTTCCAATGCCTTAACTCTTGAGATGGCAACAAAAGTTAAACCTTGTCTTTTTGTCTGTCCTATGTCAATTGTTGCTTTATTCAATGTCAAACCTTGTGACTTATGAATTGTCAATCCCCAAGCTAATTTTAATGGAAGTTGTCTTATCTTTCCATTTTCTACTGGTGTAATTGGAACAATTCGAGGAGATGTATCATCAAATAGCATCCTTGTGTAGTTATCGAACTCCACCAAAACATATGTTGGTTGATCTGGTGGAGACCTTCCAGGTTTATAGACTATATTTCGAATATAGCCTAATGCACCATTAACAAGTCCAGCTTCAGTCCATAAGTTGGTTGTTAACATAACTCTTGCATTTTTTGCAATTAGTAACTCAACTTCAAGTTCTTCATTATCACGTCCTCCTGGATTAGTTCTTCCCCCTTTTGTTGCAATACTACGTGCCACAAGATATTTTGATTTTAACAATTGTCTCCTGTTATGATTATGCACATTCTCATTCGTGGCAAATAGATGGAAGCTATTGTCAAATTCTTCTATTGTAGCTGCATCTAATGATGTATTGGTCCTTCTCATCAATAATTTCTAGTCATCAATAGTTGGATTTGCATCTCTGATATTTGTAAGAAGTTGACGAAATATTTTTTGTTCTTCACTATCTCCTTCCTGTCGGAATACCTTATCCAATATTATGACTGTTGAAAATTCTTGCCATAATAATTTTGCATACTTATCACTGGCATATGGTGGGCTATCCATCACAGGTGGTAACTATCCTAAATCACTGACCAAAATGATTGACCTTCCTCCAAAGCATATGTTAGAATACTATGGAAATGCTTGACGAAGACGTGAATCTATTTGTTCCAATAATTTATGGCCTATGAAGCTCATCTCATCAATCAATATATATTTTATATGTTGTAAATCTTCTTGAAAACTTGTTAATCTAGTTCCTTCCAATTTTTCAAAATCTGCAACAAGAATTCGCAGAGTTCCATGTATAGTAGTTGCACCTATGTTAAATGCAACGACTCCAGTTGGTGCAAGTAGTAATAGGGGACAACGTTTTGGAGATGATAAATTTTCAAGTAATTGACGAATTGCACCTATAAGATAAGATTTCCCTGTTCCTGTTGTTCCTTGTATTATCATGTGCAATGGAGGTACATTTTGACCTTCATTATAGTGTTCCTTGATTATATCAAAAGCTTTTTTCTGTTTGATGCTTAAGCTTTCATATGGATAATTCGAAGTGGTATCATCAGGAATGAGCAAGCCATTTTCCTTCATGAAGGTTATATGTTGTATTGTTTTTTTTGTGTAATCTTCTCCTTGATATTCTATATTCCATGGCGCAAGTTTATCAAAATCTCTTCTTCCAAGCATATCTATTTCACTTACGTCCATGAGTTGCCCACGGTATAGTTTGGATATAATTTCCCATTCATGTTCAGTCGTGTTTTGTTGTACCACTCCAACATCATCATCTTCAGATTCACTATAATGTTCTTCTGTATTGTTTTGCCTACTTATCCTTTCAACATGCCATGGGTTGTAATTGAATGACTCCCAATTTGAAATGATATTTCCATCATCAAGTCCGATATCTCTCTCTATATTTCTGAATGGTTTGTAAAGTAGCAACTCTGACCAACAAAACTCAACAAATTTTTTTGATTGTCATTCAGGAATGGTGATAAATCATGGAAATACCCTCACAATAGTTGCTTCTTTTCTAGCTTTCCATTTGAAGTCATTTTTTCTCTTAGGATTATATATCCAAGATTTAGCTGCATTTATAAGTGAAACACTTTACATGTTATAAGGTCGTTGCATATATCCATCAATTAAAGATTTACCTTCTCTTTCGGTCTCATCTTCATCATTATGTTCCACCTCCTTGAATACTTTCCATCCAACATTTAGAGGAACAAATACTCGACTGCATTCAACCAATGGAAGCTCTAATAGCATATGACATGTTTCTTGTGCTCCTATATCTCTCTCTATAAGTGTTTTTGTTAGAAGACGTCTATATGCTCTTGTTGTTGGATCATCATTATTCTGCATATTTGCTATTCGCATCAACATTTGTTGATAAGTTTTTGAGCTTTTTTCAGCTTTCGCAACATACTTGCCAATATAGTTTATAACTACATGCTTTGAAAGAACAGGTTGCCAATCTACATTTGCTCTCCATAACTGTAAAATGTAACGATTATGTGTGTTTACTCGCTCATCATTTCTTGTTGGTTCATACTTCTTATCTCCTATTTCAGGATCTTCGTATAATTTTGAACCTTCTAGATTCAGAGGCCATGGTCCATTGTACCTAAATAAAAGAAATAAGATAAATGGTATTAGTTACAAATTTTTTATGTATATGTGGAATAGTTGAAATACTTTGAATTACCTCTACATACCTGCAAACCATCTTCCCTCTTTTTTTCGTAAGCAAGCACCCTCTCTACATAGCGTGTGGCGCTCTACACAGTTGAGAATCTCTTCGTAATCTAGATTTGCATCAATTTGCATAAGTTGTGTATTTCTCAAACATGGATGTTGACCAAAACTTTGTAATACCTGCAATTCACAACTATATAAATACAAACCTAAATATAAACTCATATAAATATAAATCTAAACAGTTATTTATATTTACCTATATATTCCGTTGGTGAGGGTCTCCTCGAGGATTCCATGCATGCACAATATTATCAAAATATCTTTGTGCATTTTTAACTTGATTTTCAATTTTTCCAATCTAAATTGTCCATATTCGGAGCTCCCTCTAACCATAAGAAACCATGGACATGTGGAGAGCCTCTATGTTGCCATTCGTATCTACACCAAAATTCTTTTACTTTCATTTTTTTTTGCAACACCTCCTTTCGAAATGTGGTGTTTCAAATATGCATGTAATAAGCTACAATATGAGGATAGTCAATAATATTTTGTTTTCTCCATTTTTGTGCTTCATGAGGATCAATTGGTGGAGTTCCTGGCATCAATGCATGTAGGTCGGGCAAATATAGATCAGCTGCACTTAAGGTGAAGAAAATAGTGGGTGACCCAATTTGATGTAATAAGTCATTTAACTCAGCACGACACTTTGTCCAATAAGATCTTGTGCCTCTTAACGATGTACCAAAACACATTAAGCGATCTGCAAGATGGGATTGAGGGATATTTTCCATATGTTCACGCAGTTCATTGATTGTAATGGGTAAGTCTTGAAGACTCTTCTTTACAAATACTGTTGAAGAATTTTGTGCACGATGTCGCATAATCATGTTCATCATGAAATATCTAAATCTTGGATGTTTTCCAAAATGATGATCTCTATATCGAATTAGATGTTTTACGAATTCATGTAGATGAAGTTTTTTCATTCTAGGCTGCAACCAATCACAATTTCCATCTCGCAAATAATATCGGGAAGGCCATATCCAAGAACCCTTCTCGTAACATACTCATTTATAGGAGATGCTCCAATTCCAGTGCCAATCAATAAGTGTTCCAGGATCCGCATTAGGGTTGTTTACCCATGCACGAATGAGTTCCATCTCCCTCGGAGCATTAGGCGGTTTGGAGGCCATTGATGTGGTGTGATCAATTATATTTCCTTCATCAATCTCTAGAATTGGACCCATAAATACATATTCATTCATATCAGAATCGAACTCCATATGGACATAATTAAGTTTATGAAAGACATTTGTAGTGGTGTCTGTTGGGAGTTCACTCAAAACATTTTCATCAATTTGTACATCCTTATAAAACTTATCATGCTCAACCTTATACTTAAGAGCTTTGTATACTCTCTCTTTATTCATTGTAAAATTATAATTTGTACCACGTTGATCTTTTCTCCTAACAATAATGATTGGCAAATCACTTATTGAATGAGGCAATACCTTAGCAATTTCTTTCACCTCTTGAGGAAAACTTATTGTGTGCCCTTTATACTTGTATTGGCCTCCCGTAGCATGTGTTACTTGTAATATGGGATTAACACGGGCTATCAACATTTCTTCAATTTGTGTCAAATTCGCAAATTCAGGTGGTTGTAGTCCAGGATCCATATTATTCTCTACAAAAAATCGATTAGGACCTTTTTCTTGTCGACACCTATTACATACTGGACCTTTGTCTGTCAAACGCACCTTTATTCCAGGATAGCATTCATCACAAATATAACACATCGATGGTGATGCAAGACTATCTAATTGATGTCAAAATATAGTCTGTGATTCATTGAAATCCACACCATATGTTGGAATTTGTTGTATATTTATTGCTATACCTTCAATATTTCCTTCTCTTCGAGGTTGCGATGTCCTTTCTTGATGCATCTCCATGTTAATCTCATTGCATCCACTTTGTGTCTGTTGAACGATAGCTATATTTGAAGCATTTCTTCTAATAAAAGAAGATGCTTCAGATGCATCCATCTGTCGTACTATTTCATTGTTTTCAATATTTTCTCCATTACCCTCGTTGCCTTTGTCTGTCTTGGTTAGATCGTCTAATTCTCTCAAGTGTTTGATGGAGGATTTGAAGTTCATTATTCACCTCGTTATTTGTGTCTATCATCTGTTGGTGCTCTCTTATGTCTTGTTCCTGTGTCATTTGTGCACGAGACATTCTTTTTCGTTTTGTTTGTTTTTCTCTTTCTTCTTGTATCTTTTCAACTGTTGATTCTACCTTGCGTTTTGCACGATTTTGTCTTTGTTTCTCATTTTCTCTTTCTCTTTGGCTAACTGTCATCTTGTGCACGTCTTTGTCTCCGATATTCTCTTTGATATGCCAAAC
Organism: Wollemia nobilis; assembly: GCA_028583015.1. Taxonomy (NCBI): domain Eukaryota; kingdom Viridiplantae; phylum Streptophyta; class Pinopsida; order Araucariales; family Araucariaceae; genus Wollemia; species Wollemia nobilis. Next base: position 2,469,406 of record JAQPPZ010002274.1, read on the forward strand.
GTTGTTGCTTCTTTTCCTCCTCTGATATATTTATTTTTGGTGTATTTTCCATTTGTTCCTGTAAAAAAATATTTTAAATATTATTAGTTTAAATTAATAAATATTAAAATAGTACAATATATATATAAACTGATATTAGTATTCTATAATAATAATATACATTATCATAATAATATTATAATAGTATATTATATAATACTATAATATATATATTATAATATTATAATACTATAATATATAATATTAATCTTATATTAATAATACTATAGTTATCATACATTCCGATAAATCAATGAAACCCTAGAAATTAATAATATAGTATTATAATATATATAATAATAATATAATATACTAAGTCAATTCTAGTATAAAATGTTTTGAGTAGTATCAAAGGTTTTTAGTATCGATTGTGTGCATTTTTAATTTCAATGATGTCAAGAATTTCCAATTATGCTACCTGGCACCATCTGCAGGATTACATCTTTGCACCTGCCCAACTAAATAACGTTGGTGAATGTAACTCTATATCATTGTTCAAACCTTTATAGAAGTAGTCCCGAATGAATTTCTCGCTATTCACAATTTACATAAGTAGTTCGAAATCAATTGCGATGTGGATTGTTTTTGGTATATTGCAATGGATGTTCATGTATTTATACAATATTTTATTAAACAGTTGCAACGGTTGGTTAGTCGGTTGTTTTAGTTTAAATATTTTAAATGTTTGCAACGGTTGGTTAGTCGGTTGTTTTAGTTTAAATATTTTAAATGTTTTTGTTAATGTCGGATTTTTTAATAAAAAAAAAATTGTTTACGACGTGACATGTATGACCTCTTTGCCTCCCACCCCCCTATCTGCCATTGTAGGAATGCCTCTCGACATAAATAGCTTTGAGTGAGATGAAAATGCTCAAGTGATAACAAATCTAAATCCCAATAGGCGGTGTTGATAAACACTTTATTATTTCAAATATTGATGTTGATAAACACCTTATTATTTCATAGATTGGCTAGAGCCAATCATTTAAGCTCCAAAGACTTTAGTCGCTCTTCTTCTTCCTTTCTCTTAACAACTCCTTTTCTCGACTTCAGCTTTTCATATCGATCATATGAAAAGGGTGGTATTATTTTAAGTCCTTCCAATGCCTTAACTCTTGAGATGGCAACAAAAGTTAAACCTTGTCTTTCTGTCTATCCTATGTCAATTGTTGTTTTATTTAGTGTCAAACCTTGTGACTTAGGAATTGTCAATCCCAAGCTAATTTTAATGGAAGTTGTCTTATCTTTCCCTTTTCTACTGGTGTAATTGGAACAATTCGAGGAGATGTATCATCAAATAGCATCCCTGTGTAGTTATCGAACTCCACCAAAACATATGTTGGTTGATCTCGTGGAGACCTTCTAGGTTTATAGACTATATTTCGAATATAGCCTAATGCACCGTTAACAAGTCCAACTTCAGTCCATAAGTTGGTTGTTAACATAACTCTTGCATTTTTTGCAATTAGTAACTCAACTTCAAGTTCTTCATTATCACGTCCTCCTGGATTAGTTCTTCCCCCTTTTGTTGCAATACTACGTGCCATAGGATATTTTGATTTTAACAATTGTCTCCTGTTATGATTATGCACATTCTCATTCATGGCAAATAGATGGAAGCTATTGTCAAATTCTTCTATTGTAGCTGCATCTAATGATGTATTGGTCCTTCTCATCAATAATATCCAGTCATCAATAGTTGGATTTGCATCTCTGATATTTGTAAGAAGTTGACGAAATATTTTTTGTTCTTCACTATCTCCTTCCTGTCGGAATACCTTATCCAATATTATGACTCTTGAAAATTCTTGCCATAATAATTTTGCATACTTATCGCTGGCATATGGTGGGCTATCCATCACAGGTGGTAACTGTCCTAAATCACCGACCAAAATGATTGACCTTCCTCCAAAGCATATGTTAGAATACTGTGGAAATGCTTGACGAAGACGTGAATCTATTTGTTCCAATAATTTTTGGCCTATGAAGCTCATCTCATCAATCAATATATATTTTATATGTTGTAAATATTCTTGAAAACTTGTTAATCTAGTTCCTTCCAATTTTTCAAAATCTACAACAGGAATTCGCAGAGTTCCATGTATAGTAGTTGCACCTATGTTAAATGCAACGACTCTAGTTGGTGCAAGTAGTAATAGGGGACAACGTTCTGGAGATGATAAATTTTCAAGTAATTGATGAATTGCACCTATAAGATAAGATTTCCTTGTTCCTATTGTTCCTTCTATTATCATGTGCAATGGAGGTACATTTTGACCTTCATTATAGTGTTCCTTGATTATATCAAAAGTTTTTTTTGTTTGATGCTTAAGATTTCATATGGATAATTCGAAGTGGTATCATCAGGAATGAGCAAGCCATTTTCCTTCATGAAGGTTATATGTTGTATTGCTTTTTTTGTGTAATCTTCTCCTTGATATTCTATATTCCATGGTGCAAGTTTATCAAAATCTCTTCTTCCAAGCATATCTATTTCACTTACATCCATGAGTTACCCACGGTATAGTTTGGATATAATTTCCCATTCATGTTCAGTCGTGTTTTGTTGTACCACTCCAACATCATCATCTTCAGATTCACTATAATGTTCTTCTGTATTGTTTTGCCTACTTATCCTTTCAACATGCCATGGGTTGTAATTGAATGACTCCCAATTTGAAATGATATTTCCATCATCAAGTCTGATATCTCTCTCTATATTTTTGAATGGTTTGTAAAGTAGCAGCTCTGACCAACAAAACTCAACAAATTTTTCTGATTGTCATTCAGGAATGGTGATAAATCGTGGAAATACCCTCACAATAGCTGCTTCTTTTCTAGCTTTCCATTTGAAGTCATTTTTTCTCTTAGGATTATATATCCAAGATTTAGTTGCATTTATAAGTGAAACACTTTACATGTTATAAGGTCATTGCATATATCCATCAATTAAAGATTTACCTTCTCTTTCGGTCTCATCTTCATCATTATGTTCCACCTCCTTGAATACTTTTCATCCAACATTTAGAGGAACAAATACTCGACTGCATTCAACCAATGGAAGCTCTAATAGTATATGACATGTTTCTTGTGCTCCTATATCTCTCTCTATAAGTGTTTTTGTTAGAAGACATCTATATGCTCTTGTTGCTAGATCATCATTATTCTGCATATTTGTTATTCGCATCAACATTTGTTGATAAGTTTCTGAGCTTTTTTTAGCTTTCGCAACATACTTGGCAATATAGTTTATAATTGCATGCTTTGAAAGAACAAGTTGCCAATCTACATTTTCTCTCCATAACTGTAAAATGTAACGATTATGTGTGTTTACTCGCTCATCATTTCTTGTTGGTTCATACTTCTTATCTCCTATTTCAGGATCTTCGTATAATTTTGAACCTTCTAGATTCAGAGGCCATGGTGCATTGTACCTAAATAAAAGAAATAAGATAAATGGTTTTGTGTTACAATTTTTTATGTATATGTGGAATAGTTGAAATACTTTGAATTACCTCTACATACCTGCAAACCATCTTCCCTCTTTTTTTTGTAAGCAAGCACCCTCTCTACATAGCGTGTGGTGCTCTACACAGTTGAGAATCTCTTCGTAATCTAGATTTGCATCAATTTGCATAAGTTGTCGTGTATTTCTTAAACATGGATGTTGACCGAAACTTTGTAATATCTGCAATTCACAACTATATAAATACAAACCTAAATATAAACTCATATAAATATAAATCTAAACAGTTATTTATATTTACCTGTATATTCCGTTGGTGAGGGTCTCCTCGAGGATTCCATGCATGCACAATATTATCAAAATATCTTTGTGCATTTTTAACTTGATTTTCATTTTTCCAATCTAAATTGTCCATATTCGGAGCTCCCTCTAACCATAAGAAACCATGGACATGTGGAGAGCCTCTATGTTGCCATTCGTATTTACACCAAAATTCTTTTACTTTTATTTTTTTTGCAACACCTCCTTTCGAAATGTGGTTTTTCGAATATGCATGTAATAAGCTACAATATGAGGATAGTCAATAATATTTTGTTTTCTCCATTTTTGTGCTTCATGAGGATCAATTGGTGGAGTTCCTGGCATCAATGCATGTAGGTCGGGCCAATACAGATCAGCTGCACTTAAGGTGAAGAAAATAGTGGGTGACCCTGTTGCAAGTGTGAAGAAGGTGACAAACCAAGTGGCCTAGAAATATCTAGATTTCCGACCACAATGTGAATGCAAATGAAGTTTATCGGCAAATTTTTTGACGACACGATTTTTATTAAAACCTCCTCTTCTACATTCTCTCCACCTTCTTCGTACCCCTGTTCTCCCTATTTTCCCGCCACCTTTTCCTCCTTATCCCTCCGTATTTTCCTCTCCTCCTCCACGTCTTTCCCTCATCCCCTTATCACTCCATCTCTTCTTCCTCTACTATTTCCTATTTAAACCTATGTGTGCCAAACTTGTAATAGGAGTTGGAGCTGCGTAATAATAAAGTTTTGTTTATTTAATTATTTTATGCCCACCTAGTACTCTGACCATCACTGGTATCAGAGCCGAGGCCAGGGGCTCAAAAATTGAGGTGGAAGCGGCCATGAGTTTGACCCATTTTTTGAGGTAGACCAATCTGAGGAAGCTGTCAGAAGATGCATGCGGGGTCCGAGGTCCATTTTTTGAGGTGATTCGACAATCGAGGAGAACACGCAGATGGCAAAGAAGAGCACAGTTTTCAAGGTGCACATGGGGAAGCAAACCGAGGAGCGCTTGACTAGGAGGCATGAATTTCAAGGTGACATGTGGCAGAGCTCTGGAGGACACGTGGACAACCGATGTGGAGGGCACGTAGCTCGAGGAGCTGAGCTGGCAATGACGTGGCGGTAGTAACATGAGGTGGCAGAAGTGATGCATGGTAGTGATATGGCACAGTGAGGTGGTGACACTTGGCAACGTTTGATTGGTTGGACGTGGCAAAATTTCATTCATTGTAAAAGGCAAAACGTGTGGTTGGCGATTTCCCAAAGGCAATCAAGTGAATACGCGCTCATTCGCGTATAAAAATCCTTATTTCACCTCCCTCCCACTGCATGTGGGATAAAGGATTTTTTTTTTTTTTTAGAACTTTAGCCACCGCATGTTTTAAATATTTTTTGTTCACTCTTTGTTCTCGCCCGAGCGCCTAGCGCGATTGGCAAACACATTTCAGTTGGGGTTCAAAACCCGTCGGGGACGATTAAAGTTTTTTTTTTTTTTTGCGCCAAGTGATTAGATAAAAGGCACGCGGTGCCTTGAGGTGCTAAGATCCGCCGCGTGGTGCAGGGGCCAAGACTGCCTGTTAGAAGCCGCGGGGTGCAGTGTTCGAACCACCGCGTGACAAAAAAAAAAGGTTTTTATAGTTTTGTTTTAAATGTTTTCAATTAATATATAGTTTTTAAAGTTTTTTAAATAAATTTAATAGTTTGTTAATTTATATTTTTAATTATTTTTTTAATATAAACTTAAAAAATAATAATAATTAAAGGTATAAAAAAATTATTAAATTTTTTTTTATAAAAACTTTATAAAATTATTGAAAACCTTTAAAACTTTTTGGAAAGGGAAATTGGAAAAAAAAATTTGAAGATCAAAATTTCTTGAGCACCTGAAAATTGACATATGCAACTTAGCTAAATTTTTTGCCATGATGAGTAGATGATCCGGTCAACCGGATGTTACCATGCCCTATGCTCTCTATTGAGGAGAGAATCTACTGAGTCTTTTGATGAATGGGTCCGACGAGACGGAATACATATTGTATTCAGTCAACTGTAGAATTCAGTAATAGCCCACCAGAGGAAGCCCGATTCTGGATACGAGGCTGACTCAGAGGATAATATTTTTGGAAAACGAGTGGAGGAGTCTGATTCAGTTGCATTTGAGCCTGAGGAACAATCCAATGAGAGCTATACCCCATGCTTGCCTGAATCAGAGCCCAAGCCTGAGGTAGAGCCAGAGCCGGTGGAGCCTGAGGCAGAGCCAGAGCTGGTGGAGCCTGAGCCAACAAAGGCAGAGCCAGTAGCAGTTCCTAAAATCATTGTTTTTAGTGATGACGAGGATTCCATTGCAGATAATTTTGAACCTCCAGTACTGGGCGATCCACAACAAGAGGAACATGAAATCAGTGAGAGAATTAAGAAATATAGATTTTATTTGAATCTGTAATTGCTTTGTACTTCCTATTTTTAGTCAAATCAAAGTTTGCTTTCAAGTAGTAGAAATGGCCTCAAATTCAAATCTCCCAATTCCTGAATTTAATGGTAGTGATTATGAATACTAGTCAATAAAGATGAAAACTATGTTGATTGGTAAAGGTTTATGGGAAATAGTTGAAGAGGGTTACACAGAACCCTCTACTGTTGACTGGTCTACTTTAAGTGTTGCCGATAGAAAAGCTAAGAAAGAAGCCCAAAAAAATAATTCCTTTGCCCTGTACCATTTACAAGCAACCCTAGATAAAAGTATCTTTCCTAGAATAGCATCTTGTGTAACAGCTCAAGATGCTTGGAAAGCCTTGAAGGAAAGCTTTCAAGGTAGTGATCAAGTAAAACAGGTCAGACTTCAAACACTGAAGAGAGATTTTGAAAATCTTAGAATGCAGGAGAATGAGAATGTAGGAGACTACTGGGTGCGAGTCAAAGTCGTAGTAGATAAAATGGTCACTCTAGGTGAAGAGGTTAAACCTGAGGTTGTGGTGAAGATAGTGTTGCGAACACTTCTTCCTAAGTGGAATCATGTAGCAATAATTATTGAAGAGTCAAAATATTTGACTACACTTTCCTTTGATGCACTAATTGGTTCTCTCCTTTCACATGAAGAGAGATTGCAGGAATCTCCTTCCACTAGCCATGGAGGCGATGACAAAGCCTTCGCTTCACAAGAAGGAAAAGGCCAAGGTAGAGGTCGTGGCAGAGGTCAACAAAGAGGAAGAGGCAGGAATAGTCCACGAGGTGGAACTCCAAGCAGAGGAGGATCTTCAAACAGAGGTGGAGGTCAAAATAGAGGTGGCCAGTAGAATAAAGGAAAGCATCTAGGCAGAGGAAAAGGAAGTGACAAGTCAAAGCAAGTTTGCTACAATTGTGGCAAACCTGGCCACTTCGCTCGTGACTGTTGGTCAAAACCCTCACAAGGGAGCAGCAGCTAGAGCAGTCAGTATGGCAATTTTGGAGAAGAGGAAGGGACCTCAAATCTCTTTCTCTCATATGGACGGTCAGATCAGAACCTGAATGACACCTAGATTTTGGACACTAGGTGTTCAAATCATATGAGTGGCAAAGAAGAACTCTTTGCTACCCTCGATTCTTCCTACAAATCCAGCATCAAGTTAGGAGACGACAAGTCATTGGAGGTTGAAGGGATTGGAGCCTTGGAGGTTCCAACAAAAGAGGGCATCAAACAGGTGAATGATATCTATTACACTCCTCATCTCCAACACAATCTTCTTAGTGTTGGTCAAATGATGGAGAAAAACTATAAGTTGCTATTTGATGAGGGTAAATGTATCATTTTTGATAAAAATGATAGTAATAGAGTCATTACACAGGTTCCAATGACTAAGAACAGGTTATTTCCTTTGAAGTTTAATCAGCCAGGGGGAGATCAATTGGCAAATGTTGCTATTTCAAATCCAAGTGTGTTGTGGCACTTGAGATACGATCATCTGAATTCAGCCAGTTTGAAGATGTTAACTTCTCAAGCGATGGTGACCGGACTTCCTAAAGTTCAGGACAATAAGGAATTATGTGAAGGTTGTGCCTTGGGAAAGCACGCTAGAACCAAATTCCCTCAAGGGCAAGCATGGCGGGCCAATTATCCACTCCAGCTAGTGCATTCGGACATCTGTGGTCCAATGCAGACCAAGAGCATTGGTAACAACTCTTACTTTCTTCTTTTCATTGATGATTTTTCAAGAATGTGTTGGATATATTTTTTGAAGCATAAAGATGAAGCATTTGACTGCTTCGTAGATTTTAAAGCAAGAGTTGAAAACGAAAGTGGATATTCTGTTAAGTGTCTCAGATCAGATAAAGGAGGAGAATACTCCTCTAATGAATTTTTGAATTTTTGTAAAAAACATGGAATAAAGAGGCAGTTCACTACTGCCTATACTCCACAATAGAATGGTGTGGCTGAGAGAAAAACCACACCATTGTAGAGATGGCAAGATCTATGCTTCAAACGAAGCATTTGAGCAATATGTATTGGGCAGATGCAGCCAGGACCAGTGTGTATATTTTGAATAGGAGTCCTACTTCAAGTTTGAAAGGGAAAACTCCTTACCAAGCATGGTATGGTAAGAAACCAAATGTCAAGCATTTCAGAGTGTTTGGTTCACTGGCTTACTCACACATTCTTGATGAGCAAAGGAAGAAGCTTGATCCTAAGAGTCAAGCATGCATTTTTGTAGGGTACTGTGAGACCACAAAAGCTTACAGACTCTACAATCCCAGGACTCAAAATATAATACTTTCCAGGGATGTGATTTTTTATGAAGGGGGAGAATGGGGACATCCCCAAATTTATAGTGATGTTGAATCTCATGATGCAGGTTCTTCACAAATTCAACAGATGCCACATAAAGGCAAGAAGTCTCCTCCTCCAAGCCCAAGTAGACATTCTACATCCAGTTCATCATCTTCTTCACCAAGTCCTTCTCCACAAAGGTCAGTCAGTTCCTCACCAATGGATATTGATTCTCCATCCAGAGGTAAGAGAACTCTCCAACATCATCCATCTTATCAGATGTTGGATAAAAAAATTTCAAGAAGATATACTAGAAGTCAAGCTAGTGAAATGAGTTTTGTTTTGCAAAGACTTGAAAATATGCATTTTTATGGTGATGATGACTCCCAAGAACCTCGGGGAGATGTAGTTAACTATGCTTTGTTAACTAGTGCACAACTTGAACCTTCTAGTTATGAGAAGGCATGTACTCAAAAAATTTGGCAAGATGCCATGAAAGAGGAGATAACCTCTATAAAAAACAATGATACTTGGGAGCTGGTAGAGCTTCCTAAAGGAAAGAAGTGTGTTGGACGCAAATGGGTCTTCAAGACCAAATTCAATGCTGATAGAAGCATTGAAAGACATAAAGCAAGATTGGTAGCAAAAGGATTTACACAGAAGTATGGTATTGATTATGAAGAGACATTTGCTCCTGTAGCCCGACAGAAGACCATCAGAACAGTTCTTGCTTTAGCTACTCACAAGGGTTGGAAAATCCAACACATGGATGTGAAGAGTGCCTTTCTCAATGGGTACTTGACAGAGGAAGTGTATGTTGAGCAACCTCAAGGATTTCAAGAGCAAGGTAAGGAGCACTTTGTTTACAGACTAAAAAAGGCACTCTATGGCCTCAAGCAGGCATCACGAGCTTGGTACTCACGCATTGATGGGTACTTTAAAGATTTTGGGTTCACCAGAAGCAGAAATGAACCTACCCTTTACTACTTGAAGCAAGGTAACGACATCCTCATAGTTTTTTTGTATGTGGATGATCTTATATTCATGGGTAGTAATGAAAAAATGAATATGGAGTTCAAACGCTCCATGATGAAGCAGTTTGAGATGAAGGATCTCGACTTAATGCATTACTTCCTTGGAATGGAAGTCCATCAGTCAGATACAGGGATCTTCATCTGCCAACATAAGTATGCTCGGGACATGATCAAGAAGTTTGCTATGGAGTATTGCAAACCAGTTGCAACTCCAGTTGGACATGGGATCCAATTAAGCAAAGATGATGGAGCACCTAAAGTTGACGTGATCACTTTCAGGAGCATGGTTGGGAGTTTGATGTTTCTCGCCAACACCAGACCTGATATTCAATATGTAGTTTCTCTTGTCTCTCGATTTATGGCTAGCCCATCTGAGCTGCATTTGCAAGCAGCTAAAAGAATTCTCAGATATGTGAAGGGTACATTGGATTTTGGAATCCAATACCATAAATGTAACACTATCAAGCTTGTAGGCTTCAGTGATAGTGATTGGGGCAGCAATATTGATGACAAAAAATCAACTTCAGGGAACTGTTTTAGTCTGGGATCAGGACTAATAACATGGAGTTCCAAAAAGCAAACTATGGTAGCTTTGTCTTCTATAGAAGCTGAGTATATAGTAGTCACCTATGCTAGTACTCAAGCCTTATGGCTAAGAAAAGTGTTGGAAGAGATAGGAGAGCAGCAAAATGGTCCGACCAGAATCTACTGTGACAATATCGGTGCCATTCAGTTGGCATATAATCCAATCCACCATAGCAGATCGAAACATTTTGATATGAAGTACCACTTCATCCGATACATGGTGGAGCATGAAATTGTTGAGCTAAAATTTTGTCGCACTTTGGAGAATGTTGTAGATATCTTCACCAAAGCAATGGCTAAAGCTCAATTTATAAAGCTGAGAGACAATGTAGTCAGTCCTCTCAAATTTAAGGGGGAGAATGTTGCAAGTGTGAAGAAGGTGACAAACCAAGTGGCCTAGAAATATCTAGATTTTCGGCCACAATGTGAACGCAAATGAAGTTTATCGACAAATTTTTTGATGGCACGATTTTTATTAAAACCTCCTCTTCTACATTCTCTCCATCTTCTTCGTACCCCTGTTCTCCCTATTTTCCTGCCACCTTTTCCTCCTTATCCCTCTGTATTTTCCTCTCCTCCTCCACGTCTTTCCCTCATCCCCTTATCACTCCATCTCTTCTTCCTCTACTATTTCCTATTTAAACCTATGTGTGCCAAACTTGTAATAGGAGTTGGAGCTGCGTAATAATAAAGTTTTGTTTATTTAATTATTTTATGCCCACCTAGTACTCTGACCATCAGACCCAATTTGATGTAATAAGTCATTTAACTCAGCACGACACTTTGTCCAGTAAGATCTTGTGCCTCTTAACGATGTACCAAAACACATTAAGCGATCTGCAAGATGGGATTGAGGGATATTTTCCGTATGTTCACACAGTTCATTGATTGTAATGGGTAAGTCTTGAAGACTCTTATTTACAAATACTACTGAAGAATTCTGTGCACGATGTCGTATAATCATGTTCATCATGAAATATCTAAATCTTGGATGTTTTCCAAAATGATGATCTCTATATCGAATTAGATGTTTTACGAATTCATGTAGATGAAGTTTTTTCATTCTAGGCTGCAACCAATCATAATTTCCATCTGCAAATAATGTCGGGAAGGCCATATCCAATAACCCTTCTGTAACATACTCATTTATAGGAGATGCTCCAATTCCAGGCCAATCAATAAGTGTTCCAGGATCCGCATTAGGGTTGTTTACCCATGCACAAATGAGTTCCATCTCCCTCGGAGCATTAGGTGGTTTGGAGGCCATTGATGTGGTGTGATCAATTATATTTCCTTCATCAGTCTCTAGAATTGGACCCATAAATACATATTCATTCATATCATAATCGAACTCCATATGGACATAATTAAGTTTATGAAAGACATTTGTAGTGGTGTCTGTTGGGAGTTCACTCAAAACATTTTCATCAATTTGTACATCCTTATAAAACTTATCATGCTCAACCTTATACTTAAGAGCTTTGTATACTCTCTCTTTATTCACTGTAAAATTATAATTTGTACCACGTTGATATTTTCTCCTAACAATAATGATTGGCAAATCATTTATTGAATGAGGCAATACCTTAGCAATTTATTTCACCTCTTGAGGAAAACTTATTGTGTGCCCTTTATACTTGTATTGGCCTCCCGTAGCATGTGTTACCTGTAATATGGGATTAACACAGGCTATCAACATTTCTTCAATTTGTGTCAAATTCACAAGTTCAGGTGGTTGTAGTCCAGGATCCATATTATTCTCTACAGAAAATCGATTAGGACCTTTTTCTTGTCGACACCTATTACATACTAGACCTTTATCTGTAAAATGCACCTTTATTCCAGGATAGCATTCATCACAAATATAACACATCGATGGTGATGCAATACTGTCTAATTGATGTCAAAATATAGTCTACGATTCATTGAAATCCACACCATATGTTGGAATTTGTTGTATATTTATTGCTATACCTTCAATATTTCCTTCTCTTCGAGGTTGCGATGTCCTTTCTTGATGCATCTCCATGTTAATCTCATTGCATCCGCTTTGTGTCTATTGAACGACAACTATATTTGAAGCATTTATTCTAAGAAAAGAAGATGCTTCAGATGCATCCATCTGTCGTACTACTTCATTGTTTTCAATATTTTCTCCATTACCTTGTTGCCTTTGTTTGTCTTGGTTAGATCGTCTAATTCTCTCAAGTGTTTGATGGAGGATTTGAAGTTCATTATTCACCTTGTTATCTGTGTCTATCATTTGTTGGTGCTCTCTTATGTCTTGTTCCTGTGTCATTTGTGCACGAGACATTCTTTTTCATTTTGTTTGTTTTTCTCTTTCTTCTTGTATCTTTTCAACTGTTGATTTTGCCTTGCATTTTGCACGATTTTGTCTTTGTTTCTCATTTTCTCTTTCTCTTTGGCTAATTGTCATCTATGCACGTCTCTGTCTCCAATATTCTCTTTGATATGCCAAACGTTGTTGCTTCTTTTCCTCCTCTCGATATATTTATTTTTGGTGTATTTTCCATTTGTTCCTGTAAAAAAATATTTTAAATATTATTAGTTTAAATTAATAAATATTAAAATAGTACAATATATATAAAAACTGATATTAGTATTCTATAATAATAATATACATTATCATAATAATATTATAATATATATTATAATAGTATATTATATAATACTATAATATATATATTATAATATTATAATATTAATCTTATATTAATAATACTATAGTCCAACTTATAATACTAATATTAATATTATAATAATACTATAGTTATCATACATTTCGATAAATCAATGAAACCCTAGAAATTAATACTTTATATAGTATTATAATATATATATATATATATATATATAATAATATAATATACTAAGTCAATTCTAGTATAAAATGTTTTGAGCAATATCAAAGGTTTTTAGTATCGATTGTGTGCATTTTTAATTTCAATGATGTCAAGAATTTCCAATTATGCTACCTGGCACCATCTACAGGATTACATCTTTGCACCTGCCCAACTAAATAACGCTGGTGAATGTAACTCTATATCATTGTCCAAACCTTTATAGAAGTAGTCCCGAATGAATTTCTCGCTATTCACAATTTACAGAAGCAGTTCCAAATCAATTGCGCTATGGATTGTTTTTGGTATATTGCAATTGATATTCATGTATTTATACAATATTTTATTAAACAGTTGCAACGGTTGGTTAGTCGACTGTTTTAGTTTAAATATTTTAAATGTTTTTGTTAATGTTGGTTTTTTAATAAAAAAAATTGTTTACGGCGTGACATGTATGACCTCTTTGCCTCCCACCCCCTTGTCTGCCATTGTAGGAATGCCTCTCGACGTAAATAGCTTTGAGTGAGATGAAAATGCTCAAGTGATAACAAATATGAATCCCAATAGGCGGTGTTGATAAACACCTTATTATTTCAAAGATTGATGTTGATAAACACCTTATTATTTCATAGATTGGCTAGAGCCAATCATTTAAGCTCCAAAGACTTTAGTCCCTCTTCTTCTTCCTTTCTCTTAGCAACTCCTTTTCTCGACTTCAGTTTTTCATATCAATCATATGAAAAGGGTGGTATTATTCTAAGTCCTTCCAATGCCTTAACTCTTGAGATGGCAACAAAAGTTAAACATTATCTTTTTGTCTGTCCTATGTCAATTGTTGCTTTATTTAGTGTCAAACCTTGTGACTTATGAATTGTCAATCCCTAAGCTAATTTTAATGGAAGTTGTCTTATCTTTCCCTTTTCTACTGGTGTAATTGGAACAATTCGAGGAGATGTATCATCAAATAGCATCCCTGTGTAGTTATCGAACTCCACCAAAACATATGTTGGTTGATTTGGTGGAGACCTTCCAGGTTTATAGACTATATTTCGAATATAGCCTAATGCACCGTTAACAAGTCCAGCTTCAGTCCATAAGTTGGTTGTTAATATAACTCTTGCATTTTTTGCAATTAGTAACTCAACTTCAAGTTCTTCATTATCACGTCCTCCTGGATTAGTTCTTCCCCCTTTTGTTGCAATACTACGTGCCACAGGATATTTTGATTTTAACAATTGTCTCCTGTTATGATTATGCACATTCTCATTCATGGCAAATAGATGGAAGCTATTGTCAAATTCTTCTATTGTAGCTGCATCTAATGATGTATTGGTCCTTCTCATCAATAATTTCCAGTCATCAATAGTTGGATTTGCATCTCTGATATTTGTAAGAAGTTGACGAAATATTTTTTGTTCTTCACTATCTCCTTCCTGTCGGAATACCTTATCCAATATTATGACTGTTGAAAATTCTTGCCATAATAATTTTGCATACTTATCACTGGCATATGGTGGGCTATCCATCATAGGTGGTAACTATCCTAAATCACCGACCAAAATGATTGACCTTCCTCCAAAGCATATGTTAGAATACTGTGGAAATGCTTGACGAAGATGTGAATCTATTTGTTCCAATAAGTGGACTTAAAGGTTAGTAATAACATCGATAAAATCACCCATCAACAATTTATTGATGATACAACCCTTTTTGGAAGGGCAAGGATAAATAAGGCCAGAGATTTGAATAAATTTTTAAAAGAGTACAAAAGAGCTTCAGGGCAAAAAGTTAAAAGGACTAAATCCAAAATTTACTTCCTTAACACTCCTACTAATATCAAAGCAATAATTTATAGGTTGCTTCAAATGGAGGAGGTAAATTTACCAACAAATTATGTAGGAATACCTTTATCTAAGGGGAGAATGAGGATAGATTTATGGAATCCAGTTATTAGTAAAGTTTAAAAAAAACTTCTAGTTTGGAAAGGTAGATGGTTATTGTTAGTAGGAAGAGTGCGGTTAATTATGTCAGTATTACAAGCCATTCCAACATATTTTATGTCTTTGTATTCTATGCCAAAATCAATTGAAAATAGTTTAATCTATATTATACGACCCTTTTTATGGTTAGGTTTACATGATAACAGAAAATTTTCTTTGATGAAATGGAGTAAGTTGTGTGATGATAAAACTAGGGGAGGTCTTGGTTTAAGAGTTCTTGCAGAAGAAAACTTAGCTCTTAGGGAAAATGTAATCTTGAGATTATACTAAGAGAGTCAAACACAATGAGCAAGAATTCTTCTAAGTATGTTGATCCCAATGACCCAAGTTTAATATTTACTGCATTCTCTCTACCAAATGGTTCTGCTCTTTGGAATGGTTTACAAAAATCTATTAATCTTATGATTAAAGGTTTAATATGGGTGGTGGGAACTGGAGAAAAACATTCTATTTAGATGAATACTTGGTGTGACAAAAAAACCACTCAATTTAGATCCAATTTTGAAACCCTGGATGAGATTACTTCAAGACAAATATGGTGATAGGATTTCAAACACTTTGTACAAGGATCGAGAAGGAAGATACAAATGGAAAGAAGATTTTTTTACAAGTATACAAGACATTGATGCTAGGAGGCAATTGAGTAGAAATATAACAACTGTGATTATTTCGAGGGGAGCCAAGGATAAATTGATTTGGTAGTTGAATAACTCAGAAGAATACACAACAAGAAGTGGATATAATGTACAACACCAACAAAATAATAATATCACTAGAATATGGAGAGATATTTAGGATAGTCCAAGCATTCCTAAAGTCAAAATGTTTGTTTGGCTAGTAGGTCATAGAAGAATTTTATCCTGGGATAACCTTATGAAAAGGGGTTTTCATGGCCCCTCTCAATGTGTTTTTTTGTAAAAAGGAGGAGAGTATAGACCATCTCTTGGGGCATTGCTCAATAGTCTGGAATATATGGTAATGGATTCTTAATATGTTTATAAAATGTATGGTGATGAATAACATAATTGAATATTGGTTAAAGCAATGGCAGAGCAATTATAAAAGTGAGGCTTTACAGACAATATGAGATATATCAATGCAATAGACAATACTCTAGGAGAATTCCTTGAGATTTCAGATACGACAAAAGATGGATTCTTGGCTATTTATGCTCAAACATTGGTCATGATTGATATAAGTAAAATTTTACCAAAATCAATCATTCTTAAGTATAGGGATAAGTTGTGGACCCAAACTATATATTATGAAAACATATCTTTTATATGTATAAGACGTCATGAGGTGGGGCATACTGAGAGATCATGCCCTAAGAAGAGCCAACATAATCATATGTAGAAAATTGCAAGAGAAACTTACAAATGGTTATGGATGAAGATGGTTTTCAACTTCCAAAAAATAGATCTAAAAAATAAAAGAAAATAAATAATGGAGACCAATAAGAAAGGATATTGGAAGAAATACCAACTCTTTTGAGGCTTTAGCCTATGAAGAAAAAGTATATTAAAACCTAGAGGACACAATACAACAATTTCAACATATTAATAAGGAATCGTCTATTTAGTATGATCCTAATTTAAGGAAGAACATTCTTGATGAACCTAAGGAATGTGTCTCATTAGATTTTGAAGACTCTCTTGAAGTACCATGCACCATTCAAGAGACAAAAACTAGTAAAGAAAGTGTAGTTTTAGAAGTTAATTTTTTTACCATTAATAAGGAAATACTAGAAAATGAACATAATAAGTAAAAAGATTCTATAATAGAGCTAGAATAGGATAAATATTATGAAAAATAAAATTATGAAAGAATATTGAAGAATAGAATAATAAGACCTATTCTTGATATAGGCAAGAAAAAAAGAGGAAAATCCTCAAATTATCAAGCAAGATCGTGGGAAGCAAGAGCAAACATAGAGAAAGGAACACAAACTAAGTTGGTTGAACTTCTCTTTACCAAAAAACACAATAATATTGGTAATACACATGTGAGGCCAAAAGCCCCTGATGAGACATGATTATCATCTCATGGAATATAAGGGTTGTTAATGCCCCATCAAAGCAGAGGTGTATTAGGGACCTATGTTTAAGTAATAAACCTAATATTATTTGTATCCAATAAACTAAAATGACAAAAGAAGAAGTTTTAAAAACTATGAAAGTAGTATGGGCAAGATGTGAATGGGATGCTATGGATTCTTAAGGAGCGACATGAGGAATTCTAACTTGTTGAAATCCTTTTAGAACCTCTTGTGTAACCATTTATAAAACTAGATATTGGATAGTCTCTTTAGTCACTTGCTACTTTGCAGATATTTATTTCATCCTTATCAATGCCTATGGACCTACAACTCAATCAGGTAGATTAGAAGTTTCGAATGGGATTGAAGCCTTTATGAGAAGTAAAGACCAAGAAACATGATTCATGATCATTGGAGATTTTAATGCCACAACCAAGCTAGATAAAAATTTTGGGGGAATTAGAAAATTAACCCAAATTATGAAAGATTTCTCAGCTTTTATTTAAAATAATAATCTATGGGAAGTTGAGTTTGAAGAATACAACTATACTTAAACCAACAACAGGAGAGGCTAGAATCTAATAGCAAAAAAATAGACAGATGCATTCTCTCCGATCATTGGCTAGATGAAAGAACTTGTGCTAAAATTAATACCTTAACAAGGATTGGTTCAGATCACTAGCCAATAAGAGTTAAAGTGGTGGTAAGTGAATTCAAAAAAGATCATATTTTAAATACGAGCAGATGTGGGAAGACCATCCTCAATTTACTAATATGATAGCTCAAACATGGAATTCTTTAAGTAATGGTGGGTTGTATGCTCTTCCAAATCAAGTTAAATCTATGACATCTAGATTAAAAGAATGGAACAAGAACACCTTCGAAAATATTTTTGGGAAGAAAGAAGTGTTAGAGTAATATTCCATCATTTGGGATAATTACCTATTTCCTACATTAGGTAGTTTTTATTTTACCACATGGTAAAAAGTAATTTCTTACTTTTTACCACATGTTTTTACTTTCTACCATGAAGATATTCACTGTTTAGAATATCTTATGGTAACTAGGTAGTCGTAGTCAACTTGACTACGTTAACTCCCTAGTTGGTTAGTGGTTAGCGCTTATTATATTAAGTGTGTTGGTTAGCTACATTAGTGGCAGATATTACGTGATATCTCCTAATGTTTAGCATATTGTATTATTTAAACACTTGCTTGATTTAATTCTAAGGTTAATTCACACTTACCTTTTATCATTGGTATCAGAGCGGGAGGCTCGGTTCCACCATAGGTGGACAGGTCGAGCAATAACCTGGGTGAGGGAGCGTCATATCACATTTGAGATGGACAAGAAGGTGGCTTTGCCCCTTTTCGAGGCCAAGCTCCAAGGTGGGACTTTGGTAGTAGTGACTCTGATGCGGACAACAAGGAGGCTTTGCCCCTTTTTGAGGTCGAATCAGGCGTCCCCGATGGGACAGCAATCGACAGCCCATGTGAGGGCAGGTGCACCCTCACACGTCGATAGTCCCGACCACACAAGACACGAGAGGGCTTGCCACCCGATCGGGGAGCTGACGTAAGCCAGCCCCCATGGCCCGAAGGAGGGCTTGGCCCTCGAGCACAAGGAGTCGATGTTGGTCAGCCCCCGCATAATGGGAGCTAACGTCAGCCCCTATGGGACTGACTGGCAACCGACCAATGGACAACTAGGAGGGCAGGCGTGCCCTCCCAAGCGGGCCACGTGAGGGCACGATAGCCTGGTCCCTTATAGAAGGGATAGACAAGCCCGACAGGACCTGACACCTCCAAACACACCTGATGCGATGCACAAACTCCTAGATGCTGACGTGGCAGACTGGCCATGTGACTAGACCGGACATAGAAATCGATGCAACACCACATGGACCGACTAGATAGGACAAACGCTGACATGGCAGACTGCCAACCTAGACAAGTGGCAACAAGCCACAAGACGATGACTGGACCGGATACAAGGTGACACATGGTGGACTAGCCATGTGGCACCCAACGTAGATAGGCCATGTCGTGGACACGTAGTGGATAGCCACGTGTACCACCAGATATGTGGACCCCTCCAAACGTGCCACGTGGGCGATAGCAAAAGGGGTCTGATCGGATCCTGATTGCCCAAAGGTAATCATTTATGAAGGGGGGCGAAAGCCTTTTTATTCCCTTCAAAATGTAGCTCGCGCTGCATGTGGGATAATTCCCACAAAGGTTTTTTAAACCTTATAAGGGAAGCCACGATTTCAAGAATCGTAGGCCTCCCTTATTTAACCGTCGGGTGCCCTAGCCCGACTGGTGGCTAGGGCCCGCGGTAAGGCTCCCGACGGGAGGTCGGGAGTTTGACTCCCGTCGGGTAGCCTAAAACATTTTTTTACTCTAAAAAAAAAATGAAAAAAAAACAAAGCGCACATGGAGCGCTTATACGAAAGGGCCAAGGGTATTCTTGTTTGATTATTGCATTATTTCTTTTGCAATTATAAGTCATAGAATCAAGAACACTCCTACCCCAAAATTTCACTAATAATTTGTGTAAATCCTTGCACAGATTTAAAGCCAATATTCACTTGATATTCTCTCCTACAAAATAAAAACCCCTAATTCACTCTATTTGTTTGGTTTAATTTCCTCAAACTGATTATCCCTCTTCAAGAGGATTTTTCAGGCAGGTGCCATTAAATATATTTTTGAGTGAATTATCTTTTGGTACTCTTTTAAGGGTATATCAAAATAAAGAACAAGTTTTTTTAAAATAATGAACCTTAAAAGTTGCAATCCTTTACACTAAGGGGGGATAATTCCTTTCTTCCTTAAAAACATAGATTTTTTGACAAGAGGAAAATAAAACTTATAAATGCAATCATAAAAGCATAAGTCATCAAAATTATACCTTTTATTTTATACTTCATAATAGCAACCATGCTTGAAGTAATTGCAATAAGGAAGGATGATTTGGTGAACTTTGTTTGATAACATTGCCTAGAAAGTGTAGTTTTGCACAAATTGTAAAAATGACAACCAAGACACCATTCAGTGTTGGTTTCAAAACAAGCAAAACTAAAATGGCAAAGGTACATCATAGAAGCCATGTTTCTAGTGAAGTGTCTCATTCTGATTCTAATTTTGGTTCAAAGAGAGCACACAGAGTGCTCATGGCTAAGACAATATTGTAGAGGGAAAACACATTTGTCACCTTGGGCAACCACCTTTTTCTCTCTCTCTTTTTTAGGATTCATAAATAGCATAAGTTTTTGTTTGAAGTACTTGTAATAAGGGGTGATTGTACCTCTTTTAGGCTTCATAAAATAGCAAACTCTCAATGTTTGAAGTACTTGTAACAAAAGGAGGGAATTTTCTGGTGTAAAATTGCCTAGGAGGCAATATTTGTAAAATCCTTCACAAAGCTTCTTGAGTTGCACATCTTTTGCAATTAAAGGGGGAAATACATTTCTTTTCTTCACAAATTTTTATAAAAATGAGAGGAGACTTATAAGGGTGCATTTTTGACAATGACAGACACCTTAGTCATACTTCTTTCAAAAATTAATTACAACATGTTTTGCAACAAGAAGGGGGGAACTTATAAGGGTGCATTTTCAGCAACGATCGACACCTTAGCTACCTTATATTTTGCAAACTCATATTGTAACCGAATGAACCTCGTATGAAGTGATCTACTCTACTACACCTATTGATTACAGTGGTTGGTTACCCATGCAATTCGATTGGATGACAATATTACAATAAGGACATTTTTTGATGTGAATACAAAATGAGGAATACCCAATTTTTTTTTAGGAGCAGCCAGGACACTATGATAGAGCAAGAACCAGCAGATAAACATCTTTTTCACTATATTGGGACAATTATATACTTTATCCAGATATTGTTGTATAGGAGGATGTTTATGCATTACCCAAATAATGTAATAAGGGGGGATGTTAGAGTAATATTCCATCATTTGGGATAATTACCTATTTCCTACATTAGGTAGTTTTTATTTTACCACATGGTATAAAGTAATTTTTTACTTTTTACCACATGTTTTTACTTTCTACCATGAAGATATTCACTGTTTAGAATATCTTATGGTAACTAGGTAGTCGTAGTCAACTTGACTACGTTAACTCCCTAGTTGGTTAGTGGTTAGCGCTTATTATGTTAAAGCATGTTGATTAGCTACATTAGTGGCATATATTACATGATATCTCCTAATGTTTATCATATTGTATTATTTAAACACTTGCTTTATTAAATTTTAAGGTTAATTCGCTCTTACCTTTTATCAAGAAGAACTAAAAGATAAACTCTCAAAATTCCAAAAAGGTGATCATAATAATCCAATCTTGGAGGAAAGGGAGTTTCTTAGTGAGTATCATAATATTTTAAGGAAGAAAAAATTTGGAGATTAAAATCAAGATAAACTTGGTTAAAATAAGGGGATAAAAATACAAAGTTTTTCATAGGATGGCTATAGTACAAATATCGACTTAGAAGGGGTTTGGATTGAAGATCAGAGTGAAATTAGAAAAGATGCAAAGTCTTTTTATCATAATATTCTTGGTTCTGAGGAGACCGAAGTTATTAATGATAAACTTCTTCAATATGTTCCTTTAGTTATAATGAATGAAGACAATAGAAAACTAGTGAAGCCTATTACTCTAGAAGAAGTTCATTTAGCTCTTTTCTCTTTTAATAAGGATAAATCCCCAAGTCTAGATGGGATATCTATAGCCTTTTATCAATATAATTGAGATATGGTGAAGGATTCTTTATTGGTGGTAGAGGAACAATCTAGGGTAAAACAATACATACCTTATAAAATAAATGCAATATATCTTACCCTAATTCAAAAAAGAAGGATTCTTAATTGTTTGATTTTTTTAGACCCTTAAGCCTATGTAATATGACATATAATATTATTTCCAAAGTGATGGCAAATAGATCAAAACCATTGTTAGATAAAATCATTTCAGAAGAGTAAGGAGGATTTATGAAAGAGAGATAAATTCTGAATGGGGTCATAGTAGCCCATGAAATTATACATTCAGTAGCTTCAAGAAAAGAGAAATTAATGATCTTAAAACTTGATATGAGTAAAGCCTATGATAGGGTTAAATGGGACTTTATTTTTGCAGTTTTAGAAAAGTATAGTTTCAAAAAGAAATGGGTTAGATGGATTAAAACTTGTCTCTTTAGTTTCTTATTTAGTGTTGGTCGATGGGTTTGTGACAAAATATTTTAAAGCTAAGAGAGATCTTAGACAATGAGATCCTCTATCTCCTTATTTTTTCATTATTATGGCAGAGGTTTTGAGTAGGAACTTTAAGAAGGCTTACAAAGATGTGCTTATAAGTGGACTTAAGGTTAGTAATAACATCGATAAAATCACCCATCAAAAATTTATAGATGATACAACCCTTTTTGGAAGGGCAAGGATAAATAAGGCCAGAGCTTTGAATAAATTTTTAAAAGAGTACAAAAGAGCTTCAAGGCAAAAAGTTAAAAGGACTAAATCCAAAATTTACTTCCTTAACACTCCTACTAATATCAAAACAATAATTTACAGGTTGCTTCAAATGGAGGAGGTAAATTTACAAACAAATTATGTAGGAATACCTTTATCTAAGGGGAAAATGAGGATAGATTTATGGAATCCAGTTATTAGTAAAGTTAAAAAAAAAACTTCTAGTTTGGAAAGGTAGATGGTTATTGTTAGCAGGAAGAGTTCGGTTAATTATGTCAGTATTACAAGCCATTCCAACATATTTTATATCTTTGTATTCTATGCCAAAATCATTTGAAAATAGTTTAATCTATATTATACGACCCTTTTTATGGTTAGGTTTACATGATAACAGGAAATTTTCTTTGGTGAAATGGAGCAAGTTGTGTGATGATAAAACTAGGGGAGGTCTTGGTTTAAGAGTTCTTACGGAAGGAAACTTAGTTGTTAGGGAAAATGTAATATTGAGATTATACTAAGAAAGTCAAATACAATGAGCAAGAATTCTTCTGAGTAAGTATGTTGATCCCAGTGACCCAAGTTTAATATTTACTGTATTCTCTCTACCAAATGGTTCCGCTCTTTGGAATGGTTTACAAAAATATATTAATCTTATGATTAAAGGTTTAAGATGGGTGGTGGGAACTGGAGAAAAAATTTCTATTTGGATGAATACTTGGTGTGATAAAAAACCACTCAATTTAGATCTAATTTTGAAACCCTTGATGAGATTACTTCAAGATAAATATGGTGATAGGATTTCAAACACTTTGTACAAGGATCGAGAAGGAAGATACAAATGGAAAGAAGATTTTTTTACAAGTATACAAGACATTGATGCTAGGAGGCAATTGAGTAGAAAGATAACAACTATGATTATTTCGAGGGGAGCCAAGGATAAATTGGTTTGGTAGTTGAATAGCTCAAAAGAATACACAACAAGAAGTGAATATAATGTACAACACCAACAAAATAATAATGTCACTAGAATATGGAGAGATATTTGGGATAGTCCAAGCATTCCTAAAGTCAAAATGTTTGTTTGGCGAGTAGGTCATAGAAGAATTTTATCCTGGGATAACCTTATGAAAAGAGGTTTTCATGGCCCCTCTCAATGTGTTTTTTTGTAAAAAGGAGGAGAGTATAGACCATCTCTTGGAACATTGCTCAATAGTCTGGAATATATGGTAATGGATTCTTAATATGTTTAGAAAATGTATGGTGATGAATAACATAATTGAAGATTGGTTAAAGCAATGGCAGAACACTTATAAAAGTGAGGCTTTATAGACAATATGGGATAATATCAAAAGATACAATACTTTGGACTAAATGGCTAGAAAGGAATAGAGGAATATTTAAAGAAAAGGAAAATAGTTTAGAGGTAATGAAAAAGAAGATATGTTTAGCCATAGAGGAGTCTAAACCAACCCTATCAACTCACCCAGTCCCTACTTTGGAAGTAGAGAGCCTTGATAGATGGAGTCAAGTCATTAAATGGAATTATGATGTTGGGTACAAGAGAATAAAAAAAGGCAAAGAATATAAGGTGGGAACCACTAGATGTGGAGTGGGTTAAATTGAATTTTGATGGAGCATCTAAAGGAAATCCAGGACCAGGAGGAGGAGGAATAATTAGAAATTATAGAGGAGAGGATTTATCTCATTATGCTTTCAATAGTGGATATAAGACAAATAATGAAGTTGAAGCTTGGGAAGCTTTAGAAGGGTTAAAAATATATAAATAAATGAAATGGAATAAGAGTATGGATGGAAGGTGATTCTCTCATAGCAATAAATGTAATTTTGAGGAAAGCAAAGGCTCCATGGAACATACAAGAGATAATTATGGAAATTCAAGATCTTGCTAAAGAGTTTGAAGAAATCAAGTTTACACATATATTAAAGGAAAGGAAACAAATGTTGAAACTGAAAATAAAATGTTGATTGCTTGAATCAATTAATGATTAACATTTACTTTAATGTTTTCCATTGGTAATATCTGCTTTATTTTGCAACAATAATGTGTTTTCATTTAGACTTAATTTTTATAAGTTTTATGGATGCACTTGTGTTTCACGAAGGAAACTAGCAATCTAAATTTTTTAAAGCGAACTATGATAACTTGGTGTTTTGGAAATATTACTCTGAAAGAAGTTTTTTTTTTTTTTTTATTTTTTTTTTTTTTTTTTTTTTTTTTTTTTTTTTTTTTTACTCTAAACACTACTCTTCTTTAAATAATACTCCTCCAAATTATCTTAGGTCTCATGAAAAAAAATCTATAGGAACCTTCCATACCGAGCCCACTACAGCAAGGCAACGCACTCATCAGGGAGGAAGATTAGAGGGACCGTAATATGTAATGAAGACAAGCTATATATTTCTCACTTTTAGAAAATAAAAGCGACTTTTGATAAAACGGCGAGACTAGTTTGTCCAAAGACAATGCCTATACCTACTAGCCTTTCTTTCCCAACCATTTTTGTATAATTTCGTTACGTGGACGATCTCACATTCTATCTACATGGTAGCGCACATCAAATGCGGAGTGCACCGAGAAAAGAAGAATTCACTCGCGAGGTTGAAAAGACTTCACTAGGGCGCCTAACTTACCAAATTCTCGCCATTAATGCCCTCCGAGATCCGTCGCCATCCTGCCAGATGTGTTTAAATCGTTCATCTCCGCAGGTGAATCCCATTGTGGGTGGCCGTTGTTTCCCCTCAGTTCAGATATTCAGTTATGATATGGAATCCCATGCACCGTACGCAATGTATTTCAAGCTCAACGGTTGTTTGGGCCGGCTGCTTTTTCTACGACCACCGTTTTTTTGTCCTCGCCGCCCCTCAATCAACGGTTGTTTCTTGTCCCGCTCCCGCTTCCGCCGCCCCTCAATCAACGGTTGTTTCTTCACCATCGATCGCTCCACCCGAGGCTTCTTCTTCACTCCACCGGAGGCTTCACCGTTTATTTTTTATGCTCTACTCCACAACGGGAAACAGGTTATGGTGTTCGATTCCGAGGTCGAGGTAATTGAAAGCGAGGCGTTTGAAGGCCGGAAAGCCAAAGGTGGAGAGTAGGATGTGCAGGTGGAGACCAGAGGCCGTCGGTGAAGTTGAGGAGGCCGAAAAGCGTGACGCTGGTGTCATCGCCGTCGACCGGTACGGCCTTTTTCCGACGGCAGAAGCCGCGAGAGGCGCTCTGTCAGATCGAGCGAGCAGTCACGATTATCGATCTTTTGGTGGTTTGGATGAGAAGTTCCCGGAGCTCGGAATTGTCGGTGACCTTTGTCGGTTCCAGGTCGTAGTGGAGGTAGTTGGCTATGGCGCTGATCAGGCTCGATTTCCCGGTGCCCGGCTGACCGTGGAAGAGGTAACCGCGCTTCCACGCGCGGCCGACACGGCGGTAGAAGTCCTTACCCACGGTGAAGGCGTCCAGGTCAGACCGGATCGCGTCCATCACCAGCGGGTCAAGCGCCAGCGTGGCGAAGGTGGCCGGGTGGCGGAAGGGCACGGCCGTCTAGCCGCGGGAGGCATGGCCGCTGTTGGTGTACAGCTTGCGGTCGCGGCTGTGGCCGTCGAATTCCTCGGCGCGGTCGCGCTTCTTCATCTGCAGGCGGAAGCTCCGCTTCTCCTCAAGCGTGTCGTGGGACGTTTCCACGTGGTGCGTCCACCGCATCCTGGACCCCTCGAAGGCGTCCGCCATCGTCTGGTTGGGCGCCGACGTGAAAGACAGCTGGCGCGAGTTCGTGGCGTGGGTGACGCTCACCCGCCTCGACTGGGCCGCCACATCAAGGCTGCTCAGGTACAGCTGGACGCTCCGGTAGAGCTCGTTCACGTCCACGCCGCAGTAACCGTCAATTTCGGGGATTTTGATGTACGAATTGGGGCTGTAGACATCTTTGAAGCAATCCCACCAGCCCTGCACCTGTGACGGAAGCGCGTTCTGGACGACCGTGAAGAGGCCTATGAATGACCAGATTTGTGATTAAGATCGTCTCATTCGTCATTGTGAGTGGATTTTTTTAATACCCTCTGTGTTTATGTAATTATTATTTTTATTTATTAATGTTTATAAAACAGTTAAAATGCTTATGTAATTATTATATTTATTTATTAATGTCGAAATTGGTAAATATTGTTTTTATAAACTTTATTTTGAAACAACTAATCAACAACTACCATACCATTTAAACCTATCTTCTTCTGAATAACCTTACCCTTTGTAAATAGGCTTTCTCTTTTAAGCAAACACTCCTTCTAAATAACCTTACCTTCTAATTATAATATTTATTTATTAATGTTTTTTTAATATAGAGAAACTGGTAAATATTGTTTTTATAAACTTTATCTTGAAACAACTAATCAACAACTACCATACCATCTAAACCTATCTCCTTGTAAATAGGCTCTCTTTTAAACAAAGACTCCTCCTAAATAAACTTACCCTCCAACTAAGCAGACACTATTTTTTAACATGATTCTCAAGATCACAACATGTATGTGATAGAATAAGAGATCAATAAAGCAGGTTTAAAAAACTGATTAGGTTTACCACGTTCAAAATAAAATAAAGAATAGACAACAAGGTACCTAGCATTACAAGGCAGGTAGGTAGGATAAATTTATTTAATGGATGAATTTCTAAATGACATTGTCAACTGTGTCACATGCCCTTTGGTATCTAAAGATCTATAGCTACTAGCTGTCTAGACTTTGGAATTTGACAGCTTCTCTACTTTCCTTCTTAATGGGCACTGTTCTAACTTTACGCGACACATTGTGAACTCTAAACACTTAATTTTGATAAGATTCTCTTAACTTTTAGCGAGCGTCTAAACAAACCTTAGTTTGTTGCGTATTTAACACATTTCAAATTTTAAATTTTAATTTTTAAATTTGACATACTGTAAAATAATACTGGTAATTCCAAGCAATTTTATATGTCATAATACATTAGGATATGCAAAACTCTTTCTTAGATTAAAAGGTTTTTGTATAGTGGTGAAAATATACAAAACTTCTAGTTAAACTATAAAATAATCTTCATGAAATAAAGGTTAATGATTCAAGTTTACAGGTAATGAAAAATTAAATAGTCATCAGTATTTAAAAGTTTTAATTATCAGAATAATTGGCGTGTTTGCATCCATATTACTTAGAGATAAATTAAGAAAGCCTTTAACCCCTCTGCCTCCAATCTGATTATAAAACTTCAGATTAAACTATTGTCTTTGTTAGTTTTTTTGTTTTTGGTTTCATGTCTAATTTTGTTGATAAATGCAATATGGTGGATTTTTTTCAATTATATATAAATAATTTTTTTTTTTTTAATATAACTATAATAATTATAATATATTATTTTAATTAAAAAGTTTTAATATATATTTTCGAAAACTGGGGGAAGTGCTTGGGCTAAATACTTGCCCTAAAACTCATTGTGAGGAGTACCTCAGGATTTTTTTTTTTTACTTTTTATTTTTAATATTATTTAATTATTTATAGTGTATATAATAATAATATTTTATTATATTATAATATTTATTATTTTTTAAATTTTGTTATGTACTATTGATATGATTCCAATTGTATTATTTTATAATCAACAACCTTCCTCCTAACATCTTATTTATTATTTATTTGTAATGATGACATATGTAGATGTTAATAGTTAGAACCTTATCAAGATAGTAAAACTCATATTCGAAAAGGTTGACTTGTGATTTTGGGAGTGGACAAAGAAACTTGACTTAGTAAATCCAAGAACCTTAGACATCTTACTTTTGAAGAATCATAATTATTAGGATTTCCCACATGAAGAAGAGAATTAAAAGCTAATGAAAGGTTTCCCACATTTATGGTAAAGGGCATAAAGCCACGTATATTCCACAAACGAAAAAAACGTTTTCATTTTTTTAACATATATTTGAGTTCGAATCTCACTTAACCTCAACATAAAAGCATTGGTTGCTTCGTCTAATAATAATATTCTTGGATTCTTTATGATTGCCCTTGCTATTGCTATCCTTTGCTTTTGCCCTCCTGATAACTGCACTCCTCTATCTCCATTGTTTGTATTGTACCCGTCTTTCAAGCAGCTGTAGTTGCAGATTCCATTGTAACTAAATTAATTAAACTTTTTATAATTGAAGTGTAACTAAAAATGACCATTAATTTATTTATGAGCATTGGCAGCCTCTGCAGCCTCGATCATATCTACCTCTACCTCTGTTGCATTCTCCTTTTCCATAACAAATGTTATCTCGAATGCTTCCTGTAAATAGGACAGGCTCTTGACTGACAAGGGCTATATGTTGCCTCGAACTCCTCAAGTTGAACACACGAATGTCCTTCCCATCAATTTTTATGGTGCCTTTTAGTGGGTCATAGAACCTCTCAATCAATCCAATTATTGTTGATTTTCCAGAGCCACTCTTCTCAACAAGTGCAATCGTTCTACCTTTTTTTTATGTGGAGGCTAAAACCCTTAAAGATCATAATATCTGGACGAGCTGGATAAGCAAAGTCCACATTTTGTAAATCTATATTCCCTTCTATCATGTTCAATGTTTCACCCTTCTCATCATTGGAGTTAATGCGGCTTTCTCTGCCTAAAATATTGAACACAGATTTTACTGCATCAGATCCTTTAGCAATATCACTTGTCATACTCCCTGCCTCTGCTATCAGTCGCCCAGTGCTCATCAAAATTATATAAATTTGGAAAAGAGATCTAGAGGTAATATATCCTTTATGGACACCCAGGTGTTATAGGTGAGTTGGAGAGGAGAAGGCAATCCTCCAAGATAGGTCCCAGGTTCGAATCTCCACCCTACCAAAAAGCTGAATTGGGTACCCAAAATCCAATTGATAATGTTGGTGCGGGCAGACGGTGCCGGTGACTTTGACGTGTAGAACCCCCTGTTCATGGTCTCTTAGACCAAGGCAGTCCACAAGGGTTTTTCGCTTTAAAATATATATATTTTATGGACAAGTTTCCCTCCATACCAAAAACTTAGTGATGACATACATAAATGTGCACATTGTGCTGTTCCTAAAACTAATCTTGGATTGGATTGCCTCGTATTCTCTCTTTGAGGGCCCTCTTGACTTTTGTTGAAGAGACTAAGTATCTTTTCCTCGTAATGAGAAGGTCGTAATAGTCCTGTGATTACCTACAACCTCTGATGCCATTTGGCTTCCTTGAGCTTGAGATCTAATGGTCTTTGCCGACATGATTTTAAGTATAGCCTGTCTCATCGTAATAACATATTATTACGATTGGTTGCGCTGCTAGCATTACAATTGCAAAACGCCAGGCTAAAATTAAGCTCAAAGTGAAAGCTAAACCCACAGCTGATGTGGTTATTTAGCTGTGGTTTGAATAAGAAGGGATAGACGATCTCCCACTATAGATCTCACCTGAATAATAAATTTAAGACATAAAAAATTAGAATATATTTATATAATGCTTTAATAGAAAATAGTAAATGTAGAGATAGTGAAATTGGTGAGAAACATACCACATTAGCTTCTTTGTCAATCTTGGAGCAAATTGCTCCACTAGAATTCTCTTCATCCAACTTCAAATGTAAGGATCTTGGATAACATCCTCTCTTGGACTCTTTTTGTAAGATATTCCCCCAATACTGCAAAGTTGTAGTGCTGGACAATGTTAACTAAAAAGGAAAACACACCCAAGGCAAAAAAAAAAAATGAGTGAATACATTTTAATTTTGGACTTCATCTCATTGTGGTCTTCTAGAAAAAACACAAATATCATAGTTCCAAGTGTAATGCCATAAATTGGTTGTACTGCTCCAAATCCCATCGCGCCTAAACAACCCAATAGAGCTTGCTTCCATTTTGAAGCATTAATTGACAAAAGGAAGGGGTCGTTGAAGAATCCCTTTGTTCTTTTAGTTCTAGATTGCCTGAAATGGCCACGAGTTATAAATATGGGCAGCAGCAATAACTTGCTCCATGGTGGCTCCCTCCTTTCCAAATAGAATGTTCTCTTTAATGGAGGTGGCAAACAGTGCAGGTTCTTGGCTTACCAATCCCATTTGACTGCGCAGCCATTTCAATTGCAGAGACATGATATTAACTCCGTCCAGCAGAATCTCTCCACAGAGAGGATCATAAAATAGCTGGAGCAGCGCAACAGCCGTGGACTTACCCGACCCGCTTCCTCCCACCAATGCAACGGTTTTACTTGCGGGAATGGTGAGAGACAAAACTCTCAAGTATGAAGGGTCTCTGGCCTTGCTGGATACATGGCAGATTCGACTTCGCCACGCACCTCCTATAGTATTTGCCATTGCAATTGTCGGAGTCGATCATGGGCACCCTTTCGATCATCTCAAATATGCGCCCCGCAGCCTTAGTTATGTAAATACGAAATTTGTCGAATTCAAAAATGTTCCATAAATAAACCTTAAATTTGAAAAAATATATATATATATAACCCTAAAATAAAGGGGTTGGAGTAAACAAGGGTCGCAGGGACTGGCAGTGAAAACGTGGATTTCATGGTCGCACAGCCTTAGTTATGTCGAATTTTATTTATAAAATTTGAAATTTATCGAATTCAAAATTATAACAAAAATTTCATAAATAAACTTTAAATTTGAAAAAAAAATATATAACCCTAAAATAAAGGGGTTGAAAAATATATATAACCCTAAAATAAAGGGGTCGGAGTAAAAGAGGGTCGCAGGGACTGGCAGTGAAAACGTGGATTTCATGGCCGCGCTTAGCGAGGACGAGGTGAAGGGTCCGGGCATGGCGTTCCAAGCCTCCGGCCTTGTCCTTTTTCGAACAACATCAATGATGGAAATGCTTGATCCCCGTAACTCGATTTGAGATTATTATTTTTTTTACGTCGATTTGAGATTGTTTTTTTTTTTTCCTAAATGAAAAACGGGGAAACCCTTCACATTTCAGGTGTATTATAATGCATGACATTCATTTTGAAGGCTTTTCATGGTGTTAGCCGTATTTTACAGTCGTTAATTATCGTCTCGATCATTAAGCTGAATTGACTTAATTAAGCTACAAAAAAACCCCAAACCCAAACCCAATTAAGCTGCGAGTGGAACGGCACAGAGGGTAGGAGGGAGGAACGGGAGAGTGCAGAGGTTCTAGAAGTTTCAAGCTTCTAGAAACTTCTAGGAGGAGCAATTTTTTAGGTCCAGATCTTCATACCGCTGAAAACTAATAGCTGATAGAACGGAGAAGATTTGAACTGTACACTGAACCAGACAAGAAATATCAGCACAAAAAAATTAAAGGGTTTGCGGCAAAGGGTTTTTGGAGAGCAAGAAGGGTTTGCGATGAAGTATTGTATTAAACATCTATTTCATCGGGTTTACGACAAGATATTGAAGTAGGCCTCAAGCAGAGCGTGGGGACACTAAAGCAGAGTTGATAGAACGAAGAAGATTCAAACTGTACACTGAACAAGACAAGAAATATCAACACAAAAAAATGAAAGGGTTTACGACAAAGGGTTTTTGCATAGCAAAGAGGGTTTGCGGCGGAGTATTGTATTAAACATCTATTTCATCGAGTAAACACATTTTCCGTCCTTTTTCGATTTATAAAACAATTTAAGTGGGTAAGAGAAATACATTCGTAATAGGGGTTTGCGGTAGAAGGTTTTATTATCAGCAAGGGTTTGCAAAGCAAGGAGGGTTTTATCACAAATTTATTTCATCGGATCAATAGTACAGAGGGTTCGGCTATAAAGGGTTTGAAAATGGAAGAAGGGAAGCAACAATTGCAAGAACCAATATATGTCAATGAAAAACAGTATTGAAGGATATTAAGGTGTCGACAAGCTCGAGCAAGGGCAACAACAATGAAGAGGGCATATCGAAAAATAAAAATAAAAAATATTCTACCACATAAATAGGTGGAGAATAAGGAACAATCAAAGGCAAATCACCAAAATGAGTTTTTAGATGAGGAAGAAACTTACAGTCCCACAACTACACCACTCATGTGGACACCAAGACTTTATGTGCAAGAGCTAATGAATATGAAAGAGAAACTTAAAAGCATGGAAAGGAGGGAGAAATTAAGAGAAACTAAATCATATGAGGTTATAAACACCATTCGAAGGCTGGAAAAGGAAAACAACCAACTCAATGAGTAAGTGTCAAAGCTACAAAACCTTGCAAACATGGGTCAACGTGAATGACATGTTCTCAAACAAGCCATCCACCCCCCAATAAATGATGCAATAGAGGTGGAAAAAACAAATGCAAATCAAATAAAAAAGGTACATAAAACACTCGAAAACATGGAAACAAGAGAAAATGAGCTACGAAATGAATTAGGAAAGGCAAAGACATGGTTTGAAGTAGTAAAAGAACCAGTCAATCAACAAAAAGAGTTGATAGAGAAGCAAGTAAAAGGTCAAATTACAGAAGAGAAAGAAAGACATGAGAAGTTATCAAATATAATCATCAAAGGGTTGAAAGATTATGGGGACAGAGAAGACACAAATCGTTTAACCAGGGACTTCTTGTCAGATCGATTACAATGGAAGGGTCAGATAAAAAAAGCAAGTAGAATTGGTAGGCTGAGAGAAGGAGGTAGAGATAGACATATTCGGGTCACATTGATGAGCTACAAGGATAAAATAAGGTTACTTAAAAACAGAGGCATGTTGAGAGGGTCACAATTTTATTTAGATGATGACCTAACATTTTTACAGCAGGAAGAAAGAAATAAGGAATGGGAAAAGGTGATAGCGGCAAGAAATGAAGGGAACAGGCATATTTAAGAAATGGAAAGGCATACATCACATCTAAACAAATCCAAAACAAATAGGGAGTATGGCCCACCTGGGTACATCTTACAATGGTAAGTTGGAACTGTAGAGGTTTCCCTTGGAGAAGAGGACCCGGGTTAGGGCCCATTGCTAGAGACAAAGATATAATCATATTGACAGAAACACATGAACACGATAGATGTAGGACTCCAAAATTTGTGGGATACAAAAAAATAGCAATATGGAATAAAGTAGCAAAAAATGGCAAAGGCCATGGAGGTATTATGGTTTTCATAAAAGAGGAATGGGATAGGGTCATTAAAATTGAAAAACAAGATGAAAACAAACAGTACATCTGGATAAAGATCCTAGAAAATAAGTCAGTTATTAGCATAGTGGCATGTTATTTTGCTCCCAAGAATTCTAAATTCTATAAGAAACATGACCTTAACAGAGAAGACCCATACTCCTCCTTAAAAAGAGACATTTCAATATACAATAAGTTGGGGGAGATTATATTAATTGGAGATTTCAATGCAAGGACAACAAATAAGCAAGCTAACATTATAGAAGATAACAAAGATATTGAGATTAATCCTCTTTGGATGCCAGAAGAGGAAAATCAACAGTGGACCAAGACTTCAGAAGATGAGCATGGGGCTATCACGCAATATGGAGAAGAGTTGTTAGGTCTTTGCAGCATATAAAATTTGATTATTTGCAATGGGATGAACAAATGGAAAAATTCAAGAAAGTATAAATGCAAAACATATAAGGGACAAAGTGTAATAGAAATTATTGACTATGTAATATGCTCACAAAATTACATACCAAAAATAGAGGAGCTAGAAGTGGAAGATTCTCCAGTGGAACTTAAGTCAGATCACAACCTAATTGTTATGAAACTTCAAATGCATGGAGACAAACCAAGGGAAAAACACTTGCAAGGCAATCAAAATAAATATCCCCACAAGGGAAACATTATCTTAACAGATGAAAATCGATAGAATTTTATAGCAGTATTAAATAACAAGTTACAGGAAAGAGAAAAACTACATCATAGTAGTAGAGATTACAATAAGAGTGAATGGTTAATGCACGTTATTCAAGAAGCTCTAAACAAATGCAAGAGAGCTAAACCTAAAAAGAAAGAAAGGAATAGCTTCCCAACCAACCCATGGTTCGATGAAGATTGCAAAAAAATGTGAAGATTACTAAAAGAACCAACGGGTAAAACAAGAGCAAACAAAAAAGCATATGAGAAACTGGTAAGGGCAAAAAAAGAAGAATACACTAGAACAAGGAGGAAAGAATTAATTTACTTAGGGAAACATGAACCAAATTTTTTTTGGAAGGAATTAAGCGTGAAAAGGATGCAAACTGAAAATAACATAACAGTTAATCAGTGGTTGGAGTATTCAAAACAACTGTATCAGCGTAGTAACCAGCAGGAGACACCCCCTACTATCATTGTCAAGAAAGAACTTTTCACAATTGAAGACATTATTCAAGGGATAAAAAAGTTAGCAACTGGTAAAGCCTGTGACATAGACAATCTTCAAGCAGAGCATATAAAATGGGGATAGATATCTTGGCATTGCAAATCAAAAAAATTGTCAATGAGGTCATACAAAATGGCTTCCCTACTGAGTGGACAACTAGCTTGACCATTCATTTGTTTAAAAGTGGAGATGTAAATAATCCCTCAAACTATCAAACTTCATGATCAACCCTCTCTTTGCAAAGTTGTTTGGGAGTATGATAAAGCGTAGTATCAGAATATGGGCAGAAGAAAAGGGAAAGAGAGCAAAGGGGCAAGCAGGTTTTAGGCCCAAGCACTCAACTATTGATCACTGTATCACGCTCAAACACGTAGTGGAAAAAATATGGGACAAAAAAGAGGAGGCTTTTTGTTGTTTTGTAGACTTCAAAAAGGCATTTGACACAATGCCAAGGAAAAAATTATGGAGCAGAATGGAAGAGCTAGAGGTTCCAATTCACTATAGGGCAACAATTCACAGACTATATGAGCATGTAAAGGCTAGAATCAGAACACATGAAGGGTTATCTGAATTATTTGGTAGTGGCATATGTGTCAAACAAGGTTGCCCTCTATCTATGACCTTACTTGGGTTGTACATTGACAAGTTAGAAGAATGAATAAACAAATTTGGGGGAGAGGGTGTGCATTTAGCCAAATATGTGATAAAACTCCTCATGTATGCAGATGATGTAATTCTTGTGGCCAAAATAGCCAAAGATCTAGAAGATCACCTTCAAGCTCTAGAAATCTTTTGTAAAGAAGTTGGGATGCAGGTGAACATGAGCAAAACAAAAATTATGATTTTTTCAACAAAAAAGAAGAAGCAACAACTCAAATTTCAGTTTGCAGGAGAACCGCTTGATGTAGTAGTAAAATACAAATACCTGGGCATAGAATTTCATGACAAACTTAATTGGAATACATGTAAGACGAAAATAACTCAAAGTGGTTGGAGAGCACTACATGCACTTCAAAACAGGTGTAGGAATGCCGAGTTGTGGGACTGGAAGACCACAAAGGTCTTATTTGGCCTACTTGTTACACCGATTCTGTTGTATGGTTGCGAGGTGTGGGCTAGTGGCACAAAAAATGCAAAATGGAGGCAAATAGAAAGGATTCAAAAATATCTAATCACAAACTTTCTCAAAATTAAGGCCACAACCCCTTATGAAATTATTCTAGCTAAAACTGGAATGTTCCCTTTAGAAGCAATTGTTATGACCAAGCTGTTACATTACTTGAAAAAAACAGAAAACATGACAAATGATAGATGGCCTAGGGTAGCTAAGGACGAAGAGTTGCATAGGCGAAAGAATACATGGATGAAACAAAATCAGAAATGGATGAAACGTTGGGAAATCAACATAAATGAATGCCCAAATGTCAACAAAGACAAAAAAATTATGTGAATGAAAAGTTCAAAAGTGGAATGTGGAAAAATACAAGCAGGAAAAAACAATATTATATTGCAAATTTTAACCCAACGTATGACCACAAGGAAAAAACGTATATAGGCGCTGAAATCAAGTGGAAGGAAAAAATACTCATTGCTTAGATAAGGACTAGCTCTCATAGGCTTAGACGTGAAACAGAGAGATGGACAACGCCCAAAGAACCATGGGAAGAAAGGATATGTACTCTATACAGCATAGGGGTAGTAGAAATAGAAGAACACTTCATCTATAAATGCCCGAGTTTTTCAGATATCCGTGACAAATACAAAGAAACACTTGGGAACGAGTTTATGGCAAAGTTATTTGAAGACAATAAAATAAAAGAAGTTGAGGAATTGCTAACACAAATCAGCTGGAGAAGGAACAACCTTCTCAAAGATATTAAATATCATATGATATGATTTGAGTAATTGTACTTTCATATTTAAGATCTCATAAACCATATTTGGGTCTCGCGGACGTAATTAAAATCTTTCATTTCATTTCATCTGTTAACGTTTTGTGTTATTTTGGGGGAGGGAGTAACGTTACTTTTCCTTTTATCACTACATTTTTATATCACTACATTTTTCCATATCCTAAGCGGCAGTAACCATGAGTAATCATTTTTCCATATTCTAAGTGGCAGTGACCATGAGTAATCTGGGTGAATATTTTAGTAATTTTTTTAAGTATATACAATTAAATTCAAAGCTATATAGCATTGAATATCTTTTTAGAAATAGATTGAATGATTTTTTTCGAAATATATTAATGAAGCGACTCCCTGAATAATATCGGGCGTTTTTGGGTTGTCCCCTAACGGGTGGGGTTGGCCGTCATCACTAATGGAAAATACAAGCAGCAACACTACGTAGTTGGTTTATGTTTTTATGACCACCTAGTTAGTTAGGCATAGGTTTTTTTATTTGTTTTTATAATAACGTAATATATTGTGTTTCACAATTAATTTTTTTATGATTATTTAGGTATAGTTTCTTTCATTTATTTTTTATAATAATGCAACATCTTAATTAAATTTTTATGACCACATGTTAGACATAGTTTATTACATTTATATTTTATAATAATGCAATATCTTAATAAAAAATTTATGACCACCGACATGTATAGTTTAGTTGTTAAGCTCTTAAATTTTTATAATCACATGGTTAGCCATAGTTTCTTTGATTTACTTTTATAATAATGCAAGATCTTGTGTTGTTAAATTTTTATTTATGATATATATATATAATTTTAATTAAAAAGTTTTAATAGTGCTTGGGCCATTACCTACCCTAAAACTCATTGTGAGGAGTACCTCAGGATTTTAATTTTATTTATTTATTTATTTATTTATAATGTATATAATAATAATATTTTATTATATTATAATATTCATTATTTTTTAAATTTTGTTATGTACTATTGATAAGATTCCAATTGTATTATTTTATAATCAACAACTTGGCTATTATACATTAGAACCTTCCTCCTAACATCTTATTTATTTGTAATGATAACATATGTAGATGTTAATAGTTAGAACCTAATCAAGATAGCAAAATTCAGATTCGAAAAAGTTGACTCATGCACTGGACAAAGAAACTGGACTTAGTAAAAACTCCACAAAAAGAAGAAGAAGAAGAAGAATGATTTAGAAAAGCTTCCTCTCCACCATGAAGTTACAAGATTTGAAGGGATGGAGCTTTTTATCTAATACAAATAGGAGACAATTTTTTTGTGCCGTCAAAGAAAAAAAATATTTTGTAGTAAATATTATATACAATCATATAACTACTAGCTTAGATATAAAGGATATATATATATAAAAACACCGCGAGTTATCAATTCTGAGGCGCCTATCTTGGAGATCACACCCCCAAGAAATGAAATAAGCACCTCAAGATTGATAACTCTCTACGTTTTTAGATATATATCCTTTATATCTAAGATAGTAGCATCCGCAGCCGCACAATTATTATATTAAAATATTTTTCAATGACATTTTATATATATATTGATAAATATAACATGCCAAAAATATTTAAAATAGCTTTGAGTGAGATGAAAATGCTCAAGTGATAACAAGTCTAAATCCCAATAGGCGGTGTTGATAAACACCTTATTATTTTAAAGATTGATGTTGATAAACACCTTATTATTTCATAGATTGGCCATTTAAGCTCCAAAGACTTTAGTCGTTCTTCTTCTTCCTTTCTCTTAGCAACTCCTTTTCTCGACTTTAGTTTTTTATATCGATCATATGAAAAGGGTGGTATTATTCTAAGTCCTTCCAATGCCTTAACTCTTGAGATGACAACAAAAGTTAAACCTTGTCTTTCTGTCTATCCTATGTCAATTGTTGCTTTATTCAATGTCAAACCTTGTGACTTATGAATTGTCAATCCCCAAGCTAATTTTAATGGAAGTTGTCTTATCTTTCCCTTTTCTACTGGTGTAATTGGAACAATTCGACATGTATCATCAAATAGCATCCCTGTGTAGTTATTGAACTCCATCAAAACATATGTTGGTTGATCTGGTGGAGACCTTCCAAGTTTATAGACTATATTTCAAATATATCCTAATGCACCGTTAACAAGTCCAGCTTCAGTCCATAAGTTGGCTGTTAACATAACTCTTGCATTTTTTGTAATTAGTAACTCAACTTCAAGTTCTTAATTATCACGTCCTCCTGGATTAGTTCTTCCCCCTTTTGTTGTAATACTACGTGCCACAGGATATTTTGATTTTAACAATTGTCTCCTGTTATGATTATGCACATTCTCATTCCTGGCAAATAGATGGAAGCTATTGTCAAATTCTTCTATTGTTTCTGCATCTAATGATGTATTGGTCCTTCTCATCAATAATTGCCAGTCATCAATAGTTGGATTTGCATCTCTGATATTTGTAAGAAGTTGACGAAATATTTTTTGTTCTTCACTATCTCCTTCCTGTCGAAATACCTTATCCAATATTATGACTCTTGAAAATTCTTGCCATAATAATTTTGCATACTTATCGTTGGCATATGGTGGGCTATCTATCACAAGTGGTAATTATCCTTAATCACCGACCAAAATGATTGACCTTCCTCCAAAGCATATGTTAGAATACCGTGGAAATGCTTGACGAAGATGTGAATCTATTTGTTCCAATAATTTTTGGCCTATGAAGCTCATCTCATCAATCAATATATATTTTATATGTTGTAAATATTCTTGAAAACTTGTTAATCTAGTTCTTTTCAATTTTTCAAAATCTGCAACAGGAATTCGGAGAGTTCAAAATATGTTTGAAATCATTTCCACAAATGATGTCCCAAATGAGGAATAGGAAATAATGGAAACTGAAATCTTAGAAACACAATTTAAATATGAAGGGAAGAACTTAGAGACAAACCAACAAATCAAAGGTTTTCAACAAAAAAAAAAAAAAAAATTTACACAAGAAAAACAATCTTTCAAATGTCAAAACTTTAAATAATATGAGGTCCCAATATAGACTCTGTTAAACCATCCAGGTAAAATTTTGGTTGTGTACGAGCATTCTTCAAGGCTATAATCCATCTAAGATTCAATTGGAATAAGTCAAGAAACAGGGAAAAAAAAATTGAAGATGGATTCTAATCAAAAAATAGGTCGCAAGACCAATCAATATCATATGGTAAAAGAAGGTGAAAAGCTTGTAGAGGAAGGTAAGATTAATGTCCTTCACTACTTTTTTAGCCCTGGTATTAATGAAGATCATCACTTGGAATATTAGAGGACTCAAAGGGAGTCTTTCAAAACAAAATGAAATTAGAAGAATGATTCAGATAAATCATCCACATCTTGTTTTCCTTCAAGAAACAAAGATATCAATGGAGGATATGGATTCAATTGCTAGTAAAATTTGGCTAGCTAGAAAAGTGGTTTCCCTCAGTTCCCAAGGGACTTCTAGTGGCATTGCTTGTCTTTGGGACCCAAAAGAGGTATTTATTCACCATATGGTTTGCAGTTGGGTTTTGTTGGCTATAGCTATTCAAAGTAGACATTCCAACCAAATTATGCTCTGCATTACTGTTTATGCTCCCACTTCTTTGGAGGAAAAAAGAAGACAGTGGAAGGATATTACTCATATTATCTATCATTTTCCTGAAGCTTGGATCTTTATCGGAGGAGATTTCAATACCATCCTCTCTCTGGATGAGAAAAGGGGGGGAAATAGAAATTTGGACAAAAGCACTGACCTCATGAGAGAATATATTACAAACCTCCATCTTGTGGATATCCAACCAGATAATGGCCTTATGACTTGGTCTAGCATAAGGCAAGGCTTAGCTTGTATAATGGAGATATTGGATAGGTTTTTGCTCTCTAAAAATTTCTTAATCCATGGTCACATTCCTAAAGTGAAGACTCTTAATAATGCTGGTTTAGATCATTGGCCAGTCATGGTGGAAATGTGGAAAACCAATGTGAGTTTCTCTCCTTTTCGTTTTCAATTAATGTGGCTTAGAGACATTTCCTTTAGACTTCATGTGCAACAATGGTGGAAGGAAGGTAAATCTAGGCATGGGACTAAGATGTTCTATTTTGCCAAAATACTACAATACATTAAATCCAAAATCAAGACTTGGAACTGGAAAGAGGTCAGGGATGTTCATAAAAAAACATTAAGTTATTGCTCATATTAAAAATTTGAATAAGAAAATCCATTTAGATGGCCTCAAAGAGAAGAGAAGTGTAGATGAAATTAAACTCACAACTCAGTTAGAGGAATGGGAAAAAAGAGAAGAAATATTATGGAAGCAAAAATCTAGAATTCAATGGATCAAAGAAGGAGATCGAAACATAAATTTCTTCCACAAATATCTTCTAGCTCGAAGCTCTCACAACTTTATTTCTTCATTAAAATTAGATTTTGGAGATGTTGTTTATACTTGGGATGGAATGAACTCTATTGTTGTTGATTACTTTTCCAATATTTTTGCTGCTACTCCTCTTGACTCGGCTTCACAACAAAATGTTCTTCAAGAAATCCCTTCTCTTATCACTTCTAAGGAGAACTCTATTTTGACTGCTCTTGTTACTATCTGTTGGGACTAAAATGGAATGAACAAGATGAGATATATTGTACATGAAAATGTGTTACATATATAGGCAGGAGGCCTATATGATAAATGACAAGTGTCAATATAAACTGACAAGTGTCAAAACAGAGGCATAGTGCACATTAACAATATTCTAACATTCCCCCTTAATGTGCACTATCCTAACTAAAAAAAAACAAGTCAACATTAGGTAACATTCCCCCTTAATGTTGACTTCTCTAAAAAAAAATAATATCATCCTCTTTTATTGTTGATTTGGTCTAGGCTTATGCTCCTTGTGCTTAGCTCTCCAATTGTGAATAATGCTAGATTCACTGTGTATACATCTCGGTCTGTTGCCTCAGGGTTAGCCACATCTATGGGTTTGTTGCCAATGGGTCAGCCGTCTAAGTGCCTCAGGGTCATCATGGGTGCCTCAGGGTCAACCACTTCTGGGTCTGTTGCCTCTGTAGGTCATCCTCAAAGGATGTTGCCTCTCGTAGGTCACTGACTAGATCCACCATGAATATCAAATCCCTCCTCATGGTGAACTCAATCTAGAAGGTGTCGGTCTCTGCCGAAAATGCACCTTAATACATAAGAAAAAACGAGCCATGAAATACAATAAAATGAGCCATAGAAGCCAAATATGGAGGAGAAGAAAGAAGAATAGAAGAGAATCTTCTAAAGTGTCTTCGTCTATAGTCTTCAGAAGTAGATTAAAAAAAAACTTGGATAGAGTCTAAGGTGTCTATGTCTGTAGTCCCTAGAATAAGTGTCCTTATGGTAGTCACCTCATCTTATCGGAATGCATGGGTAACCAGCCACTGCATCCACCAAGTAGAAAGAGGAGAATACTAGATACTAGGTTCACTTACAAGTGCCTTGGGAGTGTCGAGTTCAACCGAGAGTGCACTCCAAGGTAGAAAACTTTGAGGCTTAAAAACTCAAATGAAATAGCCTCAAAATTACAAATGAACACCACCAATGTGTCCATCTTGAAAAAATCTTTCCAACGACTATAAGCATGGCTATAGTCGGATCTCAATAAGTCCTTCATCCATGGGAAAAACAACAGTAACCTCACTAAGCAGCAAATACCCCTCGCAATGTGGCGGCATTGCTCTCTAGCAGAATAAAAAAAACATATCAGTTTACCCTCGCAGGGAATTACATGGGCCATCTAGGCCTTCCACTCTTCATTTCCTATTTGGAAAAAACATTAAACAATGCCCAAGAATACAATAAACAGGCCATGTAGGTCTTCCACTTCCACTCCCATGTGGAAAAAGAACAGGGCCAATAAGGCCATCTTGTCGGCCAATAAAAAATTCTCCACCATGATTTAAAAAAATTTCCCCCTTGGAAAACTACAAAGTTTGAAAAAATTTGGCCATGTGGGCCTTTTCCACTCCACTTGCCATGTGGAACAAAACATTTAAAAAAAAATAAAGTGCCTCGTGCTTTAATTGTAAGTGGAGTAATCACAGAGGACGACCCCACAACGCTGCCATTATCGATCTCGACGCCTCCCGCGACAGTCTCTGTTTCTTTGGCATTGGATGCCACCGCCCCAACTTTAACGTGCTCCTGCTCCTTGGTGCCAATTTATCCTTATTGAAACCTCTGTGCCACCTCCATCGTCCTCCCTGTCCCGCAGGGAACTTCCACTTGTCAGTCCTACTGTGGCCTCACTATTGTGGTGCTGTGATCGACCCCGTAGAAGCCTCGAATACTCCAATAGAGCAGCTCAAAATGCCGAGCACCAGCTAGAAAACTGTGGTGGCCTTCATCTCCCATCGCATTTCGTAGATG
Source organism: Wollemia nobilis (assembly GCA_028583015.1). Lineage (NCBI taxonomy): Eukaryota > Viridiplantae > Streptophyta > Pinopsida > Araucariales > Araucariaceae > Wollemia > Wollemia nobilis. Next base: position 2,512,649 of record JAQPPZ010002274.1, read on the forward strand.
GAAACGCATGCGTGTCCGGGCGAACACGCCTTTGAATTCCCGCCAGAGTTGCAACGTGGCTCCAAGAATCATAGTTCAAATTTTATATTAACGGCAAAGCCCAAGGTCCCGATTTCGAAACCCAAGCTGACAAAGATCATAAAAATGAAAACAAGAAAATTTTAAATTGCAGAAGCACCAGCACAGAAACTCAAAATCACATTCTCCGTTGAAATGTCTATGAATGCTTCTAAAACTTTTGCCATTCGAATAGCCTCAACAAGGGCCAAATTAATTCTGGGCAGAGAGGCCATTTTAGCAGGAATGGAAGACCTACATTTTGCCATATTAATTCTGGGCAGAGAGGCCTAGTTTTTCTTTCCATGTGGCCACAACTTCTGCTTGAAGTGTTTTCAGAAGTGGATGGGACATTGAAATGATGACTTTTCGGGCTGTCATTACAGGGAGGAGGATCTCTAGCCCAGGTGAAAATCTGCAATAGGTGAAAACAAAATTGAGGCACTGGGCTCAAGTTTTTGCTTGCTAAATTCGTCAATGTCTTTGAGAATCACATGAATGTAATAATTTACTATGTATTTACCTTTGTAACCAAGAGAAGATTCTTCTTATGGGTGAAAAAAAAAAGTAGTGACGGGGTGCTCAAGAACTTCATTAAATAGCTCAAGGAGTCTGTTCTTCGTGGACGTCGTCATGCCACCGTCGGGCCTCGTACCTCTATCCTCTTCCTCATCTTTGTGCTAGTTTTCGTTGCTGGCAGAAGCTCCTTCGCTCATGAGTTCCTGCCTCCTCTAGGCCTTTTGCTCGTCGGTAAGATTCTCGTCCGCATAAATAGCCCTAATCCGACTTAGCAAATCATTCCCATCCCTGGCATCGACAGGCATAGATCTGACAATAGTAACATTCTCACTCGAAAGCAAACAATCGGGGCAAAACCAGTACCAATCTGTCTGGGAAGATTCATGATAATGACGTGGGATGTGAAGTTGGTCGCCTCCTTTGTTGGGTCATTTTTAGAATTAGATGCCACATATCCTCGCTTGAGATCCTTAACAGCAATGTTTTTCACATTGAATCCAACATTGTCACCTGGCAATGCCTCTTGCAGAGCTTCATGGTTATGAGCGAAAGGCTGCTTTTTTTTTTTAGACAAACAGAACATTATCAATTTTTCTTATACCAGCTTCTTCGAGCATTGAAGTATATACACACAGCAAATGTATTTCATCGGGATCTGAAGCCAAAGAATGTCCTTGCCAATGCTGATTGCAAGCTCAAAATTTGTGAATTTGGCTTAGCAAGAGTTGCCTTCAATGACACTCCCACAACAATATTTTGGACAAACTATGTTGCCACAAGATAATACAGGGCTCCTGAGCTTCTCCATCAGGAGAACTGCGATCCACTCAGCAGCAAGGAATAGGGCAACGAGGGCAATACGGACGAAGCAAACAACAACAATAATAATAACAACAATATCCACAGGTCAATTTTTTTTTTCAGCCATTACTCTTTTGCAAACTTTTGGTTTCTGATCCATCATTGATGGAGAGCATACTCCCTGGTTTGAAAATAAAATGGAGAAAAAAAATGGGAAAGGGGAAAAAAAAATTAAGGGGAGGGAGGATTTCCATGAGGGAAATCCCCCTCTGATACCAAATATTGGGACTAAAATGGAATGAACAAGATGAGATATATTGTACATGAAAATGTGTTACATATATAGGCAAGAGGCCTATATGATAAATGACAAGTGTCAATATAAACTGACAAGTGTCAAAACAGAGGCATAGTGCAAGAGGCCTATATGATAAATGACAAGTGTCAATATAAACTGACAAGTGTCAAAACAGAGGCATAGTGCACATTAACAATATTCTAACACTATCAATGAGCTTCAACAAGTAGTTTTTAAAATGCAAAAAGGGAAAACCCCAGGTCCTGATGATTTTCCCATTGAGTTCTACCAAGAGTTCTGGGATATCCTTCATGTTGATTTATTAGAGGTGGTGGAAGAAGCCAGGAAAGCCAAAGAAATTTTTAAGGTTATCAATAAAACTTATATTACTCTTGTTCCAAAAGCTCAAGAGGTTGATCATATCTCAGCTTTTAGACCTATTGCTTTATGTAATGTTCTTCTCAAAATCATTACTAAAATCATGGCAGAAAGTTTGAAGCCTCTTTTGCATAAGATTATTTTTCCAGAGCAAGGGGGTTATGTGGAAGGACGTCAAATAGAAGATGAGATAGTTCTTGCTTAGGAAGCCATCCATTCCATGGATATGCAAAAATCTCCTTCCATGTTCATTCGGTTAGACTTATCCAAAGCTTATGACAGAGTGGATTGGCACTTCCTTATAAAATTTTTGAGGCAATTTGGTTTCTCTAAGGATTGGATGGATTGGATTATGGGATGTATCCCTTCAATTTTCCTACTTAGTTCTTATCAATGGCAGGCCTTCTCAATCATTCCCAGCTTCCAGAGGTATTAGGCAAGGTGACCCGCTATCCCCTTATTTATTCATCAGTCTTGTTGAATGCTTGTGTAGGACTATAACCAAAAATAGGGAAATAAAACCCTTGAGGGAGTTACCATTGCTCATGGAGATAGACATATCTCTCATCTTCAATTTGTGGATGACTCTACTCTTTTAGGTAAAGCTATAGTTAAGGAAGCTTCTAATATTAAGCAAATTATTAGCTCTTTTTCTAAGGCTACTGGGCGCTTGATCAATGAAGACAAATCTAAAGTTATTTTTTTTCACTGCTCTACTAGATGAGAATCCATGGTCTTGGATAAATTAAGATATAAGAAGACCTCCCTTCCAATCACTTATTTAGGTATTCCCATAAATATTCAAAGGCAAAAAAATAAATATTGGAATTGGATGTTGGACAAAGTCAAGAAGAAAATTGAAAAGTGGACCAACAGGTGGGTTTCTTCTAGGGGTAGAATCACCTTGGTAAAATCAGTCCTTCAAGCTATTCCTATTTATATTTCTTCCATTTTGAATATCCCAAAGGTTGTTCTTCGAGAATTGGATCAAATCAGTCATCGTTTCCTTTGGAGTGGTACTAAGGAGAAAATAAAATGGGCCTTGGTGAAATGGGATACTTTATGTCTTCCTAAGAATGAAGGGGGTTAGGATTCCGGTCTTCTATTAATAACAACAAAGCTTTAGCTGCTAAATTATATTGGAGGATGTTGCATAACCCCAATGCTCTTTGGGCCAATAATCTCCGTGCTAAATATGTTGAGAACAAAAGTCCTGAAGACCTTGTTCGCTATCAACTTCCTACCAAAGGTTTTCCTATTTTAGCAGTTCTTAAGACTGGTGAGGATTTGATAAAAAAAATTATTTTGGATCATTCATAATGGTCAATAGGTAAATTTTTGGATAGATTCTTGGGATGGTCACAAGCCTTTGATAACTTAGTTTCTCGATTGGAGGCCTTGGATGGAGGAGCTTCACCGAGCTAACTTGATAAAGGTGGCTAATTACTATAGGTACCATACTGGTAATTCAAAGGTTGGTAGATATTGGATCCCTATCGAGGACTGGCCTATTCAAATCCCAGAAAGGCAAAGACAAGATATCCAAGGCATCCTTCATATGAGATCCCTCTCTTGGTCCCATGAAAAAGATTGTTTTGGATGGAACAACACTACTAAAGGTGAGTATTCACTTGCTCAAGGTTATTTGACCCTATGCCATAATAATCCCAACCATTATTCTGACATCTTTTCTCGATTGTGGGCTCAAAAGCTCTGGACTAAGGTGAGGTTCTTTAATTGGTTTTTATTGCATCGTAGGGTGCTTACTGGTGAGCAACTTATGAAGCATGGTTTTCATGGCCCTTTTAGATGTCAAATGTGTGAAGAGAATGTAGAAACTCTCAACCATATTTTTATTGAGTGTACTTTAGCCTCTGAGCTACAGAGGAGAATGGCCACTTTTTTTTAAATAAAGGGGTAAAAATTTATTGATAAAAATTCTGGATTATAGAGTACAACTGAGCTTCCAACCAGAACTCAAATAAACAACCAAACATGCTAAAACCACTAGAATAGAATGACACCCAGAAAAGACAACAAGAATAAACCACATCAAGTTTGTACATCCTTATGGATCAACTCCCACAAGCGTTGAGTCCCTAGATGGGAGACTCTCCCAATTATCGATACTCCAAGGATCTAGTAGCTCAGAAGCCCTTTTGGCCAGGTAATCAGCAACCACATTCCATTCCATTTGAATGTGCACAAAGGATATAAATTTGAACTCTTCACTCATTCTGAGAATCTGAACGGCTACAGAGGCCAACTACCAATTAACTTCCTCCACCCTTTTACTATTTAAAATATTAACCATAATTTGAGAGTCAGACTCACAGATAATCCTATGTCAACCAAGAGAAAACCCCCTCCACAAGGCCTCAAGAATTGCAAGAGCTTCCATAAAATTGTTGGAGTGAACACCTTTATAAATGGAAAAGAAAAAACTAACACCCCCAGTAGAATCTCTCCCAACACCGCCAATGCCAGCATGTCTAGGATTACCCCTGGACGATCCATCAGTATTAATTTTTAAAACTCCTCTAGGGGGTGGTCTCCACCTACCATCTCTCCTAACCTTCTTGCTGAGCTAAGGAACACTACTAGGGCTAGAAGAGTTCACACCATCCCCAAAGAGACCAAGGGCTTGTTGTACCTTATCCTCCCTAGAATCCAAAAGAGGGTTCACATCACATTTGCTATGGATGGTTTCCTAAACCATATACATGATCCTTTGCCAGATATGTTGAATAGGCAAATAACTGCCCTAAAATATGCGCCGGTTCTATTCAAGCCAAATTTGCCAGATGATGCAAGAAGGGCCCAAATTCTAAGCCACCCAAAGGAATGGGGCCTTGGTCGAAGGTTTGTCCAGACTACTCCAAAACTCCACTAGGGATAGAACATGAAAACATGGATGGTTCCAGGCGCTCCACCAACGGTGCCAAATGTCTTTGGTAAAGGAGCATTGGAAAAATAAATGAGAAGATTCATCCTCATTCTTACTACAAAGGACACAAAAAGAGGGATCCTGAAATCCCCTCTTCCTCACATTATCCCAAGTGAGGCATTTATTACGAGCTACCAACCAGAGAAAGAAGTTACATTTTGGCCGGGCAAATTTGTTCCACACCTTTTTCCACCAAGTGACAGGAAGACTCCCATACTTTTGCTTATCAAGAACCTGATAACCATAGGCTACCGAGTAGGTTCCCTTAGGATCAGGGTTCCAAGCCAGAATATATTTACCCCTCAATGAAGAACAAGGCCTCCCCGTAAGAATAAGAGCAAGCACCTCTTTGTCCTTGGCCAGTCCTCCCTAGGGCCATTCTTGCGGATCTTTCCACCTGTACATCTCCATATTTCCAAAAGACTAGATTTTTTTAAAGTCCTCCACACGAGACCAACCTACTTCCAAGAAAAAAATGCTTAGGGAACGTAACCTATGATATTTATTTAGGATAAGAGGGTGGCCATCCCAAGAATCCTCCCAAAAAAGATTATTTAATCCCTGATTGCAAATCCAAAACAAACCATGCTTGATTAAATTAGCTCCTCTTTTCATAGTGTCCTAGATAACTGAACCTTTCCCAACCAAGCTGACTCTAGGGATTTTAGCCTCAGAAATACCTCTCAAGTATTTACAAAATAATATTTTAGCCCAAATATGATCTTGAGAGGTACACCAAGAAATGAGATAGACGCCTCGAGATTGATAAGTCTCAGTGTTTTTAGATATATATCATTTATATCTAATATAGTAGCATCCACGACCGCACAATTATTATATTAAAATATTTTTCAATGACATTTAAAAAATATATATATATATTTTTAATGTCATTGAAAAATATTTTAAAATAACTTTGAGTGAGATGAAAATGCTCAAGTGATAACAAATCTGAATCCTAATAGGCGGTGTTGATAAACACCTTATTATTTTAAATATTGATGTTGATAAACACCTTATTATTTCAAAGATTGGCTAGAGCCAATAATTTAAGCTCCAAAGACTTTAGTCGCTCTTCTTCTTCCTTTCTCTTAACAACTCCTTTTCCCGACTTCAACTTTTAATATTGATCATATGAAAAGGGTGGTATTATTCTAAGTCCTTCCAATGCCTTAACTCTTGAGATGGCAACAAAAGTTAAACCTTGTCTTTCTGTCTGTCTTATGTCAATTGTTGTTTTATTCAGTGTCAAACCTTGTGACTTAGGAATTGTCAATCCCAAGCTAATTTTAATGGAAGTTGTCTTATCTTTCCCTTTTCTACTGGTGTAATTGGAACAATTCGAGGAGATGTATCATCAAATAGCATCCCTATGTAGTTATTGAACTCCACCAAAACATATGTTGGTTGATCTGGTGGAGACCTTCCAAGTTTATAGACTATATTTCGAATATAGCCTAATGCACCGTTAACAAGTCCAGCTTCAGTCCATAAGTTGGTTGTTAACATGACTCTTGCATTTTTTGCAATTAGTAACTCAACTTCAAGTTCTTCATTATCACGTCCCCTGGATTAGTTCTTCCCCCTTTTGTTGCAATACTACGTGCCATAGGATATTTTGATTTTAACAATTGTCTCATGTTATGATTATGCATATTCTCATTCCTGGCAAATAGATGGAAGCTATTGTCAAATTCTTCTATTGTAGCTGCATCTAATGATGTATTGGTCCTTCTCATCAATAATTGTTAGTCATCAATAGTTGGATTTGCATCTTTGATATTTGTAAGAAGTTGACGAAATCTTTTTTGTTCTTCACTATATCCTTCCTGTCAGAATACCTTATCCAATAATATGACTGTTGAAAATTCTTGCCATAATAATTCTGCATACTTATCGCTGGCATATGGTGGGCTATCCATCATAGGTGGTAATTATCCTTAATCACTGACCAAAATGATTGACCTTCCTCCAAAGCATATTTTAGAATACTGTGGAAATGCTTGACGAAGACGTGAATCTATTTGTTCCAATAATTTTTGGCCTATGAAGCTCATCTCATCAATCAATATATATTTTATATGTTATAAATCTTCTTGAAAACTTGTTAATCTAGTTCTTTCCAAATTTTCAAAATGTGCAACAGGAATTTGCAAAGTTCCATGTATAGTAGCTACACCTATGTTAAATGCAGCGACTCCAATTGGTGCAAGTAGTAATAGGGGACAATGTTCTAGAGATGATAAATTTTCAAGTAATTGACGAATTGCACCTATAAGATAAGATTTCCATGTTCCTGTTGTTCCTTGTACTATCATGTGCAATGGAGGTACATTTTGACCTTCATTATAGCGTTCCTTGATTATATCAAAAGCTTTTTTCTGTTTGATGCTTAAGCTTTCATATCGATAATTCAATGTGGTATCATCAGGAATGAGCAAGACATTTTCCTTCATGAAGGTTATATGTTGTATTGTTTTTTTTGTGTAATATTGTCCTTGATATTCTATATTCCATGGCATTAGTTTATCAAAATCTCTTCTTCCAAGCATATCTATTTCACTTACGTCCATGAGTTTCCCACGGTATAGTTTGGATATAATTTCCCATTCATGTTCAGTCGTGTTTTGTTGTACCACTCCAACATCATCATCTGATTCACTATAATGTTCTTCTGTATTGTTTTACCTATTTATCCTTTCAACATGCCATGGATTGTAATTGAATGACTCCCAATTTGAAATGATATTTCCATCATCAAGTTCGACATCTCTCTTTATATTTATGAATGGTTTGTAAGTAGCAGCTTTGACCAACAAAACTCAACAAATTTTTCTGATTATCATTCAGGAATGGTGATAAATCGTGGAAATACCCTCACAATAGTTGCTTCTTTTCTAGCTTTCCATTTGAAGTCATTTTTTCTCTTAGGATTATATATCCAAGATTTAACTGCATTTATAAGTGAAACATTTTTCATGTTATAAGGTCGTTGCATATATCTGCCAATTAAAGATTTACCTTCTCTTTCGGGGTCATCTTCATCATTATGTTCCACCTCCTTGAATACTTTTCATCCAACATTTAGAGGAACAAATACTCGACTGCATTCAACCAATGGAAGCTCTAATAACATATGACATGTTTCTTGTGCTCCTATATCTCTCTCTATAAGTGTTTATGTTAGAATACGTCTATATGCTCTTGTTGCTGGATCATCATTATTCTACATATTTGCTATTCGCATCAACATTTGTTGATAAGTTTCTGAGCTTTTTTAGCTTTCGCAGCATACTTGAAAATATAGTTTATAACTGCATGCTTTGAAAGAATAGGTTGCCAATCTACATTTGCTTTCCATAACTGTAAAATGTAATGATTATGTGTGTTTACTCGCTCATCATTTCTTGTTGGTTCTCATCATTTCTTGTTGGTTCATACTTCTTATCTTCTGTTTCAGGATCTTCATATAATTTTGAACCTTCTAGATTCAGAGGCCATGGTGCATTGTACCTAAATAAAAGAAATAAGATAAATGATATTAGTTACAAATTTTTTATGTATATTTGGAATAGTTGAAATACTTTGAATTACCTCTACATACATGCAAACCATCTTCCCTCTTTTTTTTCATAAACAAGCACCCTCTCTACATAGCGTGTGGCGCTCTACACAGTTGAGAATCTCTTTGTAATCTAGGTTTGCATCAATTTGCATAAGTTGTCATGTATTTCTCAAACATTGATGTTGACCGAAACTTTGTAATACCTGCAGTTCACAACTATATAAATACAAACCTAAATATAAACTCATAAATATAAATCTAAACAATTATTTATATTTACCTATATATTTCGTTGGTGAGGGTCTCCTCGAGGATTCCATGCATGCACAATATTATCAAAATATCTTTGTGCATTTTTAACTTGATTTTCATTTTTCCAATCTAAATTGTCCATATTCGGAGCTCCCTCTAACCATAAGAAACCATGGACATGTGGAGAGCCTCTATGTTGCCATTCATATCTACACAAAAATTCTTTTACTTTCATTTTTTTTGCAACACCTCCTTTCGAAATGTGGTGTTTCGAATATGTATGTAATAAGCTAAAATATGAGATAGTCAATAATATTTTGTTTTCTCCATTTTTGTGCTTCATGAGGATCAACTGGTGGAGTTCCTAACATCAATGCATTTGGTGAGGCCAATACAAATCAACTGCACTTAAGGTGAAGAAAATAGTGGTTGACCCAATTTGATGTAATAAGTCATTTAACACAACACGACACTTTGTCCAGTAGGATCTTGTGCCTCTTAACGATGTACCAAAACCCATTAAGCGATCTACAAGATGGGATTGAGGGATATTTTCCATATGTTCACATAGTTCATTGATTGTAATGGGTAAGTCTTGAAGACTCTTCTTTACAAATACTGTTGAAGAATTATGTGCTTGATGTCATGTAATCATGTTCATCATGAAATATCTTTTGCCTCTTAATGACACTTTGTCCAGTAAGATCTTGTGCCTCTTAACGATGTACCAAAATGCATTAAGCGATCTACAAGATGGGATTGAGGGATATTTTCCATATGTTCACACAGTTCATTGATTGTAATGGGTAAGTCTTGAAGACTCTTCTTTACAAATACTGTTGAAGAATTATGTGCTTGATGTCGCGTAATAATGTTCATCATGAAATATCTAAATCTTGGATGTTTTCCAAAATGATGATCTTTATAACAAATTATATGTTTTACAAATTCATGTAGATGAAGTTTTTTCATTCTAGGCTACAACCAATCACAATTTCCATCTCCAAATAATGTCGGGAAGGCCATATCCAGTAACCCTTCTATAACATACTCATTTATAGGAGATGCTCCAATTCCAGGTCAATCAATAAGTGTTCCAGGATCCGCATTAGGGTTGTTTACCCATGCACGAATGAGTTACATCTCCCTCGGAGCATTAGGCGGTTTGGAGGCCATTGATGTGGTGTGATCAATTATATTTCCTTCATCAATCTCTAGAATTGGACCCATAAATACATATTCATTCATATCAAAATCAAACTCCATATGGACAATTAAGTTTATGAAAGACATTTGTAGTGGTGTCTGTTGGGAGTTCACTCAAAACATTTTCATCAATTTGTACATCCTTATAAAACTTATCATGCTCAACCTTATACTTAAGAGCTTTGTATACTCTCTCTTTATTCACTGTAAAATTATAATTTGTACCACGTTGATCTTTTCTCCTAACAATAATGATTGGCAAATCATTTATTGAATGAGGAAATACCTTAGCAATTTCTTTCACCTCTTGAGGAAAACTTATTGTGTGCCCTTTATACTTGTATTGGCCTATTGTAGCATGTGTTACCTGTAATATGGGATTAACACGGGCTATCAATATTTCTTCAATTTGTGTCAAATTCACAAGTTCAGGTGGTTGTAGTCCAGGATCCATATTATTCTCTACAGAAAATCGATTAGGACCTTTTTCTTGTCGACACCTATTACATACTGGACCTTTGTCTATCAAACACACTTTATTCCAGGATAGCATTCATCACAAATATAACACATCGATGGTGATGCAAGACTGTCTAATTGATGTCAAAATATAGTCTGTGATTCATTGAAATCCACACCATATGTTGGAATTTATTGTATATTTATTGCTATACCTTTAATATTTCCTTCTCTTCGAGGCTGCGATGTCCATTCTTGATGCTTCTTCATGTTAATTTCATTGCATCCGCTTTGTGTTTGTTGAACGAAAACTATATTTGAAACATTTCTTCTAAGAAAATAAGATGCTTCAGATGCATCCATCTATCTTACTACTTCATTGTTTTCAATATTTTCTCCATTACCTTGTTGCCTTTGTCTATCTTGGTTAGATCATCTAATTCTCTCAAGTGTTTGATGGAGGATTTGAAGTTCATTATTCACCTCGTTATCTGTGTTTATCATCTGTTGGTGCTCTCTTATGTCTTGTTCCTATGTCATTTGTGCATGAGACATTCTTTTTCGTTTTGTTTATTTTTCTCTTTCTTCTTGTATCTTTTCAACTATTGATTCTGCCTTGCGTTTTGCACAATTTTGTCTTTGCTTCTCATTTTCTCTTTCTTTGGCTAACTATCATTTGTGCACGTCTCTGTTTCTGATATTCTCTTTGATATGTCAAACGTTGTTGTTTCTTTTCCTCCTCTGATATATTTATTTTTGGTGTATTTTCTATTTGTTCCTGTAAAAAAATATTTTAAATATTATTAGTTTAAATTAATAAATATTAAAATAGTACTATATACATAAACTCATATTATAGTATTCTATATATATTATATAATACTATAATATATATTATAGTATTCTATAATATATTATTATAGTATTATAATATTATAATACTATAATATTATAATATTATAATACTATAGTCATCATACATTCCGATAAATCAATGAAACCCCAAAAATTAATACTTTATATTAATACTATAATATATAATATATACATTTCGATAAATCAATGAAACCTTAGAAATTAATAATATAGTATTATAATATATATAATAATATAATATACTAAGTCAATTCTAGTATAAAATGTTTTGAGCAGTATCAAAGGTTTTTAGTATCGATTGTGTGCATTTTTAATTTCAATGATCTCAAGAATTTTCAATTATGCTACTTGGAACCATCTACAGGATTACATCTTTGCACTTGCCCAACTAAATAACGCTGGTGAATGTAACTCTATATCATTGTTCAAGCCTTTACAAAAGCAGTCTCGAATGAATTTCTCACTATTCACAATTTACAGAAGCAGTTTGAAATCAATTGCGATGTGGATTGTTTTTGGTATATTTCAATGGATGTTCATATATTTATACAATATTTTATTAAACAATTGCAACGGTTGGTTAGTCGGCTGTTTTAGTTTAAATATTAAAAATGTTTGCAACGATTGGTTAGTCGGCTATTTTAGTTTAAATATTTTAAATGTTTTTGTTAATGTCGGCTTTTTTAATAAAAAAAATTATTTACGACATGACATTTATGACCTCTTTGCCTCCCACCCCCCTGTCTGCCATTGTAGGAACGCCTCTTAGTGAAATAGATTTGAGTGAGATGAAAATTCTCAAGTGACAACAAATCTAAATCCCAATAGGTGGTGTTGATAAACACCTTATTATTTCAAATATTGATGTTGATAAACACCTTATTATTTCATAGATTAGCTAGAGCTAATCATTTAAGCTCCAAAGAATTTAGTCACTCTTCTTCCTTTCTCTTAGCAACTCCTTTTCTCGACTTTAGTTTTTCATATCGATCATATGAAAATGGTTGTATTATTCTAAGTCCTTCCAATGCATTAACTCTTGAGATGGCAACAAAAGTTAAACCTTGTCTTTCTATCAGTCCTATGTCACTTGTTGCTTTATTCAATGTCAAACCTTGTGACTTACAAAATGTCAATCCCCAAGCTAATTTTAATGGAAGCTGTCTTATCTTTCCCTTTTCTACTGGTGTAATTGGAACAATTCGAGGAGATGTATCATCAAATAACATCCTTGTGTAGTTATCGAACTCCACTAAAAAATATGTTGGTTGATCTGGTGGAGACCTTCCAGGTTTATAGACTATATTTCGAATATAGCCTAATGCATAATTAACAAGTTCAGCTTCAGTCCATAAGTTGGATTTTAACATAACTCTTGAATTTTTTGCAATTAGTAACTCAACTTCAAGTTCTTCATTATCACGTCCTCCTAGATTAGTTCTTCCCCCTTTTGTTGCAATACTATGTGCCACAGGATATTTTGATTTTAACAATTGTCTCATGTTATGATTATGCACATTCTCATTTGTGGCAAATAGATGGAAGCTATTGTCAAATTCTTCTATTGTAGCTGCATCTAATGATGTATTGGTCCTTCTCATCAATAATTGCCAGTCATCAATAGTTGGATTTGCATCTCTGATATTTGTAAGAAGTTGACAAAATCTTCTTTGTTCTTCACTATTTCCTTCTTATCGAAATACCTTATCCAATATTATGACTGTAGAAAATTCTTACCATAATAATTTTGCATACTTATCGTTGGCATATGGTGGGCTATCCATCACAGGTGGTAACTGTCCACGTTGATATTTTCTCCTAACAATAATGATTGGAAAATCACTTATTGAATGAGGCAATACCTTAGAAATTTCTTTCACCTCTTGAGGAAAAATTATTGTGTGCCCTTTATACTTGTATTGGCCTCCCGTAGTATGTGTTACTTGTAATATGGGATTAACACGAGCTATCAACATTTCTTCAATTTGAGTCAAATTCGCAAGTTCAGGTGGTTGTAGTCCAAGATCCATATTATTCTCTGTAGAAAATCGATTAGGACATTTTTCTTGTCGACACCTATTACATACTGGACCTTTATCTGTCAAACACACTTTTATTCCAGGATAGCATTCATCACAAATATAACACATTGATGGTGATGCAATATTGTCTAATTGATGTTGAAATATAGTCCGCAATTCATTGAAATCCACACCATATGTTGGAATTCGTTGTATATTTATTGCTATACCTTCAATATTTCCTTCTCTTCGAGGTTGCGATGTCCTTTCTTGATGCATCTCCATGTTAATCTCATTGCATCCACTTTGTGTCTGTTGAACGACAACTATATTTGAAGCATTTCTTCTAAGAAAAGAATATGCTTCAGATGCATCCATCTGTCGTACTACTTCATTGTTTTCAATATTTTCTCCATTACCCTGTTGCCTTTGTCTGTCTTGGTTAGATCGTCTAATTCTCTCAAGTGTTTGATGGAGGATTTGAAGTTCATTATTCACCTCGTTATCTGTTTCTATCATCTTTTGGTGCTCTCTTCTGTCTTGTTCCTGTGTCATTTGTGCACGAGACATTCTTTTTCATTTTGTTTGTTTTTCTCTTTCTTCTTGTATGTTTTAAACTATTGATTTTGTGTTGCGTTTTGCACGATTTTGTCTTTTTTTCTCATTTTCTCTTTCTCTTTGGCTAACTATCATTTGTGCATGTCTCTGTCTCTGATATTCTCTTTGATATGCCAAACGTTGTTTCTTCTTTTCCTCCTCTGATATATTTATTTTTGGTGTATTGTTTTCCATTTGTTCCTGTAAAAAAATATTTTAAATATTATTAGTTTAAATTAATAAATATTAAAATAGTACAATATATATATAAATTGATATTAGTATTCTATAATAATAATATACATTATCATAATAATATTATAATAGTATATTATATAATACTATAATATATATTATAGTATTATAATATTATATAGTATATAATATTAATCTTATATTAATAATACTATAGTTATTATACATTCTGATAAATCAATGAAACCCTAAAAATTAATACTTTATATTAATACTATAATATATATAATACTATAATATATAATATATAGAGGATAGATAATTGAACTACAGATTTGTGGAGGGATGTTTTTTGCAGGACTGTCCAAACTATCGAACTCGTTTTGGCCATATCTCACTCATCCGAACTCGGATTGAGCTAAAATTTTGAGGGTAGATGCCTGAAAAACCCTAGAACGTCTCCACCAATTTTCATATCATTTGGAGCAACACATATCCTAGCACATCCCTATGTGTGAACGAGATATTTGGCAAGCGGCTATGCGAGGGTTTCATCTGGGTTGAGTGCAAGCAGCTCCAGAGGTTGGTTTTTAGGGCCTTCGGGCCCTAGCGGCCAATATTTTTGTGGTTTATGCTCAATATTTTAGCAGGAAATGTTGCAGGGGATCCAATATGGGTTAGAAATTTATCTTTCAACAGATCATACTATGAACTTGAGTGACAATGACTTCCAATTTTCTGCACAAAAGAAAAGTGAAAACCATACCTTTCCACGATGTCTAGGGCAAGGATTAAAGAGATCACGAAACAAGTTTCAAGCAGTTGATCAAAAAATGGCTCATATCTCAAGTGAATCTGGTGCTAAGGTGCACCCACAAAATAATTCTACTGTGAAAACCCCTGTCAAGGGTAAGAATTTCAAAGACTCGATCCCAAAAATGAATTTTAGGGATGCCCTCCATGGTGGACAACCTCAACCCAATGCTAATATCAATCTTAGGGCTTCCCATAAACCTCTAAGAATGCCTAATATTGATCCCAGGAAAACGGAGTCAGGATGTCTTAAAGCAGCTGATGGAACTCCTATTGTTAAGCTTGATATGGGTAACATTCAGACTGGCATTGAAGATTTGGAAAAAAAGGACTAATTTGTCGGTTCGTGGGTTTTCGTCCGAGTCTATCTGCTTTCAAAGTCTGGGCTGCAAAAAGCTGGAAAACTAAAGGTGAGTTACAAATCTCTATTTATCCAAATGGTTATTTTCTTGTTTTATTTGCTAATAATGAAGATAGAGAGAAAAATTTTCAAGGGGGTCCTTGGTTTTTTGGAAGAGCAGTGCTTTTCATGAAGCCCTGGCATACTAAATTTAAAGCCGAAGAAGAGATGCCTTCTATAGCTCCCGTGTGGGTTAGACTCTTTGGCCTCCCTATTGAATTTTGGAATCCTACTATTTTTTCTTCAATTGGAAACTCTTTAGGAACTTTTATGATGATCTGTTGATTGTACTCAAAATTTTGAACATATTATTTATGCTCGGATTTGTGTTTTAATGGATTTTGACAAACCCCTACCTAAAAAGATCACATTACAATTTGGGGAAGACACTTGGGAGCAAGTAGTGGACTATGAGAACATTCCTTTTCGTTGTAGAATTTGCCATGAATATGGTCATTTGGCCGGTGCTTGCCCAAATAAAATTCCTGATCAAAATAAAGAAGATATAAACTCAACAGGTTTCCAAATACCTAAGAAGAAGAACACTCAAAAAAAACCAGTTATGAAGGATCAATCAAAGTCATCTGCTAATATGTTTGAAATCCTTTCCACAAATGATGTCCCAAGTGAGGAAGAGGAAATAATGGAAACTGAAATCTTAGAAACACAATTTAAATATGAAGGGAAGAACTCAGAGACAAACCAACAAATCAAAGGTTTTCAATAGAAAAAAGGGAGAAAATTTACACAAGAAAAACAATCTTTCAAATGTCAAAACTTCAAATAATATGAGGTCCCAATATAGACTCCGTTGAACCATCTAGTAAAATTTTGGTTGTGTACGAGCATTCTTCAAGGTTAGAAGCCATCTCAGATTCAATTGGAATAAGTCAAGAAACAGGGAAAAAAAAATTGAAGATGGATTCTAATCAAAAAGCAGGTCGCAAGACCAATCAATATCATATGGTAAAAGAAGGTGAAAAGCTTGTAGAGGAAGGTAAGATTAATGCCCTTCCCAAATTTTTTAGCCCTGGTATTAATGAAGATCATCACTTGGAATATTAGAGGACTCAAAGGGAGTCTTTCAAAACAAAATGAAATTAGAAGAATGATTCAGATAAATCATCCACATCTTGTTTTCCTTCAAGAAACAAAGATGTCAATGGAGGATATGGACTCAATTGCTAGTAAAATTTGGCCAGCTGGAAAAGTGGTTTCCCTCAGTTCCCAAGGGACTTCTGGTGGCATTGCTTGTCTTTGGGACCCAAAAGAGGTAGTTATTCACCATATGGTTGGCAGTTGGGGTTTGTTGGCTATAGCTATTCAAAGTAGACATTCCAACCAAATTATGCTCTGCATTACTGTTTATGCTTCGACTTCTTTGGAGGAAAAAAGAAGACAGTGGAAGGATATTACTCATATTATCTCTCATTTTCCTGAAGCTTGGATCTTGATCGGAGGAGATTTCAATACCATCCTCTCTCTGGATGAGAAAATGGGGGGAAATAGAAATTTGGACAAAAGCACTGACCTCATGAGCGAATATATTGCAAACCTCCATCTTGTGGATATCCAACCGAGATAATGGCCTTATGACTTGGTCTAACATAAGGCAAGGCTTAGCTTGTATAATGGAGAGATTGGATAGGTTTTTGCTCTCTAAAAATTTCTTAATCCATGGTCACATTCCTAAAGTGAAGACTCTTAATAATGTTGGTTCGGATCATTGGCCAGTCATGGTGGAAATGTGGAAAACCAATGTGAGTTTCTCTCCTTTTCGTTTTCAATTAATGTGGCTTAGAGACATTTCCTTTAGACCTCGTGTGCAACAATGGTGGAAGGAAGGTAAACCTAGGCATGGGACTAAGATGTTCTGTTTTTCCAAAATACTGCAATACATTAAATCCAAAATCAAGACTTGGAACTGGAAAGAGTTTGGGGATGTTCATAAAAAAAACATGAAGTTATTGCTCATCTTGAAAATTTGAATAAGAAAATCCATTTAGATGGCCTCACAGAGAAGAGAAGTCGCAGATGAAATTAAACTCACAACTCGGTTAGAGGAATGGGAAAAAAGAGAAGAAATCTTATGGAAGCAAAAATCTAGAATTCAATGGCTCAAAGAAGGAGATCGAAACACAAATTTCTTCCACAAATCTCTTCTAGCTCGAAGATCTCACAACTTTATTTCTTCCTTAAAATCAGATTCTGGAGATGTTGTTTATACTTGGGATGGCATGAACTCTATTGTTGTTGATTACTTTTCCAATATTTTTGCTGCTACTCCTCTTGACTCAACTTCACAACAAAATGTTCTTCAAGAAATCCCTTCTCTTATCACTTCTGAGGAGAACTCTATTTTGACTGCTCCTATTACTATCAATGAGCTTCAACAAGTAGTTTTTAAAATGCAAAAAGGGAAAACCCCAGGTCCTGATGGTTTTCCCATTGAGTTCTACCAAGAGTTCTGGGATATCCTTCATGTTGATTTATTAGAGGTGGTGGAAGAAGCCAGGAAAGCCAAAGAAATTTTGAAGGTTATCAATAAAACTTATATTACTCTTGTTCCAAAAGCTCAAGAGGTTGATCATATCTCAGCTTTTAGACCTATTGCTTTATGTAATGTTCTTCTCAAAATCATTACTAAAATCATGGCAGAAAGGTTGAAGCCTCTTTTGCATAAGATTATTTCCCTAGAGCAAGGGGGTTATGTGGAAGGACGTCAAATAGTAGATGAGATAGTTCTTGCTCAGGAAGCCATCCATTCCATGGATATGCAAAAATCTCCTTCCATGTTCATTCGGTTAGACTTATCCAAAGCTTATGACAGAGTGGATTGGCACTTCCTTATCAAATTTTTGAGGCAATTTGGTTTCTCTAAGGATTGGATGGATTGGATTATGGGATGTATCTCTTCAGTTTCCTACTTAGTTCTTATCAATGGTAGGCCTTCTCAATCATTCCCAACTTCTAGAGGTATTAGGCAAGGTGACCCGCTATCCCCTTATTTATTCATCATTCTTGTTGAATGCTTGGGTAGGACTATAACCAAAAAGAGGGAAAACAAAACCCTTGAGGGAGTTACCATTGCTCATGGAGCTAGACCTATCTCTCATCTTCAATTTGTGGATGACTCTACTCTTTTAGGTAAAGCTACAGTTAAGGAAGCTTCTAATATTAAGCAAATCATTAGCTGTTTTTCTAAGGCTATCGGGCAGTTGATCAATGAAGACAAATCTAAAGTTATTTTCTTTCACCTGCTTTGCTAGACAAGAATCCATGGTCTTGGATAAATTAAGATATAAGAAGACCTCCCTTCCAATCACTTATTTAGGTATTCCCATAAATATTCAAAGGCAAAAAAATAAAGATTGGAATTGGTTGTTGGACAAAGTCAAGAAGAAAATTGGAAAGTGGACCAACAGGTGGCTTTCTTCTCAGGGTAGAATCACCTTGGTAAAATCAGTCCTTCAAGCTATTCCTATTTATGTTTCTTCCATTTTGAATATCCCAAAGGTTGTTCTTCGAGAATTAGATCAAATCAGTCATCGTTTCCTTTGGAGTGGTACTAAGGAGAAAAGAAAATGGGCCTTGGTGAAATGGGATACTTTATGTCTTCCTAAGAATGAAGGGGGGTTAGGATTCTGGTCTTCTATTAATAACAACAAAGCTTTAGCTGCTAAATTATATTGGAGGATGTTGCATAACCCCAATGCTCTTTGGGCCAATAATCTCTCATGCTAAATATGTTGAGAACAAAAGTCCTGAAGACCTTGTTCGCTATCAACTTCCTACCAAAGGTTCTCCCATTTTAGAAGTTCTTAAGACTGGTGAGGATTTGATAAAGAAAAAATTATTTTGGATCATTCATAATGGTCAACGAGTAAATTTTTGGATAGATTCTTGGGATGGTCACAAGCCTTTGATAACTCAGTTTCCCGATTGGAGGCCTTGGATGGAGGAGCTTCATCGAGCTAACTGGATAAAGGTGGCTAATTACTATCGGTACCATACTGGTAATTCAAAGGTTGGTAGATATTGGATCCCTATTGAGGATTGGCCTATTCAAATCCCAGAAAGGCAAAGACAAGATATCCAAGGCATCCTTCATATGAGATCCCTCTCTTGGTCCCATGAAAAAGATTGTTTTGGATGGAACAACACTACTAAGGGTGAGTATTCAGTTGCTCAAGGTTATTTGACCTTATGCCATAATAATCCCAACCATTCTTCGGACATATTTTCTCGATTGTGGGCTCAAAAGCTCTGGCCTAAGGTGAGGTTCTTTAATTGGCTTTTATTGCATCGTAGGGTGCTTACTCGGTGAGCAACTTATGAAGCATGGTTTTCATGGCCCTTTTAGATGTGAAATGTGTGAAGAGAATGTAGAAACTCTCAACCATATTTTTATTGAGTGTACTTTAGCCTCTGAGCTATGGAGGAGAATGGCCACTTTTTTTTTAAATAAAGGGGTAAAAATTTATTGATAAAAATTCTGGATTATAGAGTACAACTGAGCTTCCAACCAGGACTCAAATAAACAACCAAACAGGCTAAAACCACTAGACTAGAATGACACCCAAAAAAGACAACAAGAATAAACCACATTAAGTCTATACATCCTTGTGGATCAACTCCCATAGGCGTTGAGAGTCCCCAGATGGGAGACTCTCCCAATTATCGATACTCCAAGGATCCAGTAGCTCAGAAGCCCTTTTGGCCAGGTAATCAGCAACCACATTCCATTCCCTTGGAATGTGCACAAAGGATATAAATTCAAACTCTTCACTCATTCTGAGAATCTGAACGGCTATAGAGGCCAACTGCCAATTAACTTCCTCCACCCTTTTACTGTTTAAAATATTAACCATAATTTGAGAGTCAGACTCGCAGATAATCCTATGCCAGCCAAGAGAAAACCCCCTCCGCAAGGCCTCAAGAATTGCAAGAGCTTCCATAAAATTGTTGGAGTGAACACCTTTATAAATGGAAAAGAAAAAATTGACACCACCAGTAGAATCTCTCCCAACACCGCCAATGCCAACATGTCCAGGATTACCCCTAGACGATCCATCAATATTAATTTTTAAAACTCCTCTAGGGGGTGGCCTCCACCTACCATCTCTCCTAACCTTCTTGCTGAGCTGAGGAACCCTACTAGGGCTAGAAGAGTTCACACCATCCCCAAAGAGACCAAGGGCTTGTTGTACCTTCTCCTCCCTAGAATCCAAAAGAGGGTCCACATCACATTTGCTATGGATGGTTTCCTGAACCATATACAGGATCCTTTGCCAGATCTATTGAACAACCAAATAACTGCCCTAAAATATGTGTCGGTTCTGTTCGAGCCAAATTTGCTAGATGATGCAAGAAGGGCCCAAATTCCAAGCCACCCGAAGGAAGGGGGCCTTGGTCGGAGGTCTGCCCAGACTACTCCAAAACTCCACCAGGGACAGCACATGAAAACATGGATGGTTCCGGGCGCTCCACCAACGGTGCCAAATGTCTCTGGCAAAGGAGCATTGGAAAAATAAATGAGAAGAGTCATCCTCATTCTTACTACAAAGGACACAAAAAGAGGGACCCTGAAATCCCCTCTTCCTCACATTATCCCAAGTGAGGCATTTATTACGAGCTACCAACCAGAGAAAGAAGTTACATTTTGGCCAGGCAAATTTGTTCCACACCTTTTTCCACCAAGTGACAGGAAGACTCCCATACTTTTGCTTATCAAGAACCTGATAACCATAGGCTACCGAGTAGGTTCCCTTAGGATCAGGGTTCCAAGCCAGAATATCTTTACCCCTCAATGAAGAACAAGGCCTCCCCATAAGAATAAGAGCAAGCACCTCTCTGTCCTTGGCTAGTCCCCCCTGGGGCCATTCTTGTGGATCTTTCCACTTGTACATCTCCATATTTCCAAAAGACTAGATTTTTTTAAAGTCCTCCACACGAGACCAACCTGCTTCCAAGAAAAAAATGCTTAGGGAACGTAACCTAGGATATTGATTCAAGATAGGAGGGTGGCCATCCCAAGAATCCTCCCAAAAAAGAGCATTTGATCCCTGATTGCAAATCCAGAACAAACCCTGCTTGATTAAATTAGCTCCTCTTTTCAGAGTGTCCTAGATAACTGAACCTTTCCCAACCAAGCTGACTCTAGGGATTTCAGCCTCAAAAATACCTCTCAAGTATTTACAAGATAATATTTTAGCCCAAATATGATCTTGAGAGGTACACCATCTCCAATAAAGTTTTGCAGCCAAAGCCTGCCCAAAAAGAGTTGTTCTGTCGCAACCCAAGGCCTCCCTCTTGCACCGGCCTACATATAGAATCCCACCTAACCAAACTCCATTTAGATTGATCAAGTTTTCCAGACCATAAAAACTATCTTGACAAAGCATCCATGTCCTTGATGAAGTGAGAGGGAGCTATTTGTACAAAACATCTATAAATGGGTAAAGCTTGAACAACAGATTTTAAAAGCAACACTCTACCTACAAGTGGATAGCCATCTGAAAGTCCAATGATTCACCTTCCTTCTAAACTTATCAAGCATAGATCTGCCAAGAAGATCTAGGTAGAGGGTGAGATGAAATTGGAATACCAAGATAAATGAAGGGGGGAGTCCCAACCTGGAATCTTAGAATGCGAGCAATCCTGGCTTGAATAAGAGGAGGGGTATTGAAGAAGAAAATAGAAGACTTGTCCTCATTAATCAACTGTCCAGAAGCACCAAGATATATGTCAAGAGACTGTCTAATATTTCCAACTTCCCTGATAGTGGCAACTCCCAACAAAGTAGTATCATCAACAAATTGAAGGTGGGAAAGAGGTGGCAAACTACTATCCCACTTCCACCCCTGAATGAGACCCTGCATGACTTGAGACTTGAGCAATCTTCCCAACCCTTCCGCCATAATGATAAACAAATAAGGAGATAAAGGATCTCCTTGCCTCAATCCCCTTGAGGCCTCAAACAGCTCTGATGGCTCATTATTAACAAGAACAGAGAATGAGGAAGAAGAAACACAACTCATCACCCATCTAATCCATTCCTCCTCAAATCCAAAAGCAACAAGAAATTTCTGAAGAAAGGACCATCTGACCCGATCATAGGCTTTGGCCATGTCCAACTTAATGAACATAGTTTTCTCCTTAGAAGTTTCCATCGAGTGAATAGCTTCTATAGCAATAACAACCCCATCCAAGATTTGTCGGCCAACAACAAACCCTCCTTGCTCCTCAGAGATGATTTTTCTCAACCATATCTTCAGCCTCTCAACAATAATTTTTGTGATGATCTTATACACAACATTGTAGAGAGCAATAGGCCTGAACATATCCAAGGAATTTGCTCCCTCTTTTTTGGGTATAAGCACCACAAAGGTAGCATTTAGGGCCCTTAGCATCTGTTTGTTCTTTTGGGACTCATGGACCACCTCCAAAAGATCAAATTTGATTAAATCCCAAAACTCCTGATAAAACTCAATCGGGAATCCATCTGGGCCTGGGGCTTTTCCTTTTTTCATCTTGAATACAACATTTTCCAACTCCTCAAGGGAAATTGGACCCATCAAGTGCTCATTCATCTCTCTAGAAACAATCATTGGAATACAGTTTAGAATAAGCTTTTCATTCTCATCATCTGATAGGGAGTCCTCCTTGAAGAGAGAGGAAAAATACCTCTTAGTCTCTTCTGAAATATCCCTGAAAGAAGAGAGCAGGGCACCCTGAGAATTCACAAGAGAGGTAATCAGGTTACCATTACGGTGAGCCTTAACTGAGTTATAAAATAAGGTTGTGTTCCTATCCCCTTCCTGAAGCCAATCTACTCGAGATTTTTGTTTCCAAAAAATTTCTTCCCTCAGTTCCCATTCAACAAGGTCTTTCGTAGCCTCAGATTCCTCAACAAGAAGCTCCTTCGTGAATCCCTGATCTCTAATCTTCCTTGAAGCTTCTTCCATCCTCCTAAGAGCTGCCAACTTAGCCAAGGAAAGGTTCCCAAAATTTAGTCTATTCCATCTCTTCAATTTATGTTTTACAAATTGTAGTCGCTTCATAAAGGAATACATAGCGGTGCCATGAGGAGGTTTGCCAGTGGTCCACCAGCCTCGCATGAAATCATGAAGCTTAGGATCACGAAGCCACATAAGTTGAAACTTAAAGGAGGGATTATTTTTTAGCCCTAACTCCAAAGCAGAGAGTTTGATAGGCCAATGATCAGATCCCCTACCCTCCAGAATCATAGAACTAGCACCTCTGTTATTACCCATCCAATAACTGGATATCAAAAACCTATCCAGTCTCTCTGATATGGAAGCTTCCCCACACCTTCTATTGTGCCAAGTAAAGATCCCATTATCTGGCTTGATGTCAACCAAGTTTAGGGCCTGGATATGAGCACTGAAGACAGAAGAAAAAGGCTCGAGACGGTCCACCCCACCACGTTTCTCCTCTAGACAAGTGATAGAGTTGAAGTCTCCAGCCAAAATCCATGGGTATAGGGGAACCAAACTTCTCACAAAGCAAATGTGCTTCCACAAATTCACTTTACCATTGTAATCAACAGGAGCATACACATTTGTAAGTAGGATGATTTCACCAGATTCATTATCATGCCCGACCATTGAAATAGACCATCTGCTGGAAATCCAAGTAAGAGGGGATATCTTAACCGGATCCCATAAACAAGCGACGCCACCAGCATATCCACATGCACCAATACACTGGCATTGCCCCCTTCTCCACAACTTGGGAGCAATATTGAACATACTATCAATAGCCAATTTAGTCTCCTGAATAAACACCACATCCGGAGAATGCACACGAACCAAATCACGAATAACTTTTTGTCTGGGGATGCTATTCAACCCCCTTACATTCCATGAGAGGATAATCATTTTTGGGGGTTATAAAAATGGGAGTCCAATGTTCTCACCAAGCTTGACTCCACCAAAGTCTCCCCCATTAACTTAATTTTATCCTGGTCCTTCTTCCGACCCACCTTCATATTCTTATCTGAAAAACTTTTTTTAATTATTTTTTGTTGCAATCCCAACACCGTAGGAGTTTTGCAGTCCAAGGATGACTGCATCAGTGCCTGAGTAGGAGAGGGCATAACTAAATTTGTACCACTTTCCAAAATAGTTTCCCTTATAGGGCTAGACCCAACCATGTCCCCTATACTCAGATCCAAAGCCCTTTGTTCTTCATTTAAACCCCCTAGATCCGATTCCTTAAGTTC
The DNA here is from genome assembly GCA_028583015.1 of Wollemia nobilis. Classification (NCBI taxonomy): domain Eukaryota; kingdom Viridiplantae; phylum Streptophyta; class Pinopsida; order Araucariales; family Araucariaceae; genus Wollemia; species Wollemia nobilis. Next base: position 2,537,280 of record JAQPPZ010002274.1, read on the forward strand.
CCCCTCAAGAAGAGACATCTGATTTGGCCTTGTTATATTTGCATCACGTAGCGACGTTTCGGGTATCTCCATGCACTGATCAAGATCATCTAATATTTCAAAATGGTTGAGTAGAGCATCTGGCTGGCTATCCTTAAGGTCTTTGTTTGCCCTTCGTCCTCTGTTTTGGGATTTTATCGAAACAAAACCTTCCTTATCCCGTTCCCCTTCCTTTATCGGGGCTTTTCCTTTATCCAAACTTTGTCCAGACCGAGAGGGCCCAGGATTTGAAGCCACAGGCGAGACAAACTTAGGGCATTTTCTTTGCAGGTGGCCATATTCATGGTAAATCCGACAACAAAATGGAAGAGCTTCATAGTCAAGTTTTTGAACCCATGTAGTTGATCCAAATTGTATTTCAATAGAATCTGGAATAGGATTATTTAAGTCAATTTCAACACAAATACGAGCAACAGAGATTACCTTTTTATCCATTGTCTGTTGTGACGGTCCAACCGGCTTCCCAAGCAGAAGGGCAATCTTATGCAAGATATTAGTTCTCCAAAATTCCAACGGGAGCCATGGAAGCCGCACCCATACTGGAACCCGCGATGGTCGCTCCTCTGATGGGTTGAAACCCACATGCCAGGGTTTAAGAAAGAGTCCCACTTGGTTATAGAAATAAGGACCCCCTTCAAATGCTTTGTTACGATCTGCAATACAAGAGAAAACCACCATAAAATAGTTGTTCGCACTCAGCATCACCTCCACATCGCCTTCAAGATTCCAAGTCTTCCTGACCCAAGCCTCCACAAAGGGGAGAGAAATTCGGATGCCCAAAAATTTTCCAATAAGGGCATGTTTGGTTAGATACTCCACATCTTCCGCCACCGAGTCTGGTTGAACCACTAGAACTGGCCTGGCTTCACATCATTCCAAACATCCATTGTTCTTTAACAAGCGGTTCCCGACATGCACTTGGAAAATCCTGTTCCTTCCAATCATTTTTAGATGAAAAAATATCACGAGCATGCACTCTCTGTGCCGGACCCGATGCCATCACGACATTCCTCCAATTTTTCAGACCTCCTCCGAAAGTTGCTGCCATCCCCACAGAGCAGTTTTTCTTCATCAAACCCTAGCAGAGTAGTTTTTCCTCATCAAACCCTAGCAGAGCCTCAAAGTCGAGAATGGCCACTTTACTTGGCTTACAGTGGTCCATTTTTTTTACTTTTGAATAGCTTTGGAGGGATTGGCCTAATCAAGAGGGTGTTGATCATTTTATTAGGCGGTTAGTTTGGATGGGTTCTACCATTCTTCTTTGGAATATTTGGAATGAAAGGAACAACCAAATTTTTAATCAAGATAGGAAGGATATTCACTATATTTGGCAAAAGACCATAGCCAACTTAGTTGAATCAGTCCATCAACTCCTTAATCACCCCCAAAACTCCCACCAAATATGGGATCAAGTGATGCAAATATTGAAGATTAAATATTCTAAGGGCAACCAACTTAAAGGGAATGTGAGTATTAGTAAGATGGATAGGACAAGAAATTGGCAACCTCCTCCTAAGGATTTTGGAAAAGTCAATACTGATGGAGCCTCTAGAGGGAACCCTAGAAAAGTGTGGGAGGAATTGGTAGACTTTCAGATGGCTCCCTGGTTTTTACTTTTGCTGAGAATTTGGGTATTCTTTCCAATAACCTTGTTGAGGGGTATGGTATCCTCAGAGGCCTTCAGGAGGCTACTAAGGTTGGATGGGAAAAGGTGTTAGTTGAGTCCGACTCTCAACTTATGCATTAATCTCTTGAAGACTCCTTCTAAGAATCATAAGGTGGATTGGAGAATAAAAAGAATTATTGAGAATATTCAATTAATCCAGATGGTATTTTTGAAAGTTGATTACAATCATGTGGTCGAGAGATCAAAACAAGAGTGCTGATGCTTTAGCTAATTGGGCTTTGGACAAAGGTGATCTTACTTGTTATGGCCACCCTCCTAGATGGTGGGCTTCTCAAATTAGGGAAGCTCTTCTTTCTATCATTTCTTTGGATGGCTCCAGCTTCCTAGTTTCTTCTTGCTTTTTTTTTTTGCTTCTCTTTGGTTCATTCAGTTTTTTTTAGTTCCCTAGCTCATTCTATTCTTTATTTTGTTTCCTCTGTTGATTCTTGCCTTAATAGTCTTCTGGTCTAGATAGGTCATTGTTATGTTCAATTTTTTTTTCTTTTTCTTTTTTCTTTTTTTTGTTTAGTTTTTTAAGGTGGGTGGGTTCTTTTGTTTTGTTTTGTTTTTGTGTTCTTTGTGTTGTTTTTTGTTGTTCTTGTGTTTTTTGTTGTTTTGTGTTTTTTTTTTTATGTTTTTTGTTATTGTTCTTGTGTTTTTTTCGTTCTTGTTCTTGGGTTTCTCTTTGTTTGTGTTAATTCGTGTTTTTATGTGAGTGTTTTCTATGTTTTTTGTTTTTTTTTATTGTCTATTGTTGGTTGTTTTTATTTTTATTTTTATTTTATTTTTTTAACTTTTTAGGTTTTGGTTGTGTTTATTTTTCATGTTTTTTTTGGGTTATGTCTTTGTAGTGTTCTGTTGTTTTTGTCTTGTTTGTGTTTTGTTATGTGGTTCTTGTGTTTTTCTATGTGGTTCGTGTTGTGGTTTCTTTTATCTTATTGTGCGTGTTTGGTTGTGCTTTTGTTTTTGACACACTCAAGGAGCATGTTTTTTATTTTATTTTATTATTTTTGTTGTTATTTTTTTATTTACTTATTTTTAAATTGGTTTTGTGTGTTTGTTTGCTCCTTGAGTATGTCAAAGGTGGTAGGCCAGGTCCGAGTCCTAGGCATTTTTTGCGGAATGGATACCCCTGCCTCCTTGGGTCTTACCCGAAAGTGGCATCCCTTTTGGGATGTTTTCCACAAATAAAAAATATATATAATATATACATTTCGATAAATCAATGAAACCCTAGAAATTAATAATATAGTATTATAATATATATATATATATAATATACTAAGTCAATTCTAGTATAAATGTTTTTGAGCAGTATCAAAGGTTTTTTTGTATCGATTGTGTGCATTTATAATTTCAATGATGTCAATAATTTCCAATTATGCTACATGGCACCATTTGTAGGATTACATATTAGCACTTGCCCAACTAAATAACGTTGGTGAATGTAACTCTATATCATTGTTCAAACCTTTGCAAAAGTAGTCCCGAATGAATTTCTCGCTATTCGCAATTTATAGAAACAATTCAAAATCAATTGCGTTGTGGATTGTTTTTGGTATATGGCAATGGATGTTCATGTATTTATACAATATTTTATTAAACAGTTGCAACGATTGATTAGTCGGTTTTTTTAGTTTAAATATTTTAAATGTCAGTTTTTTAATAAAAAAAAAATTGTGTACGGCGTGACATGTATGACCTCTTTACCTTCCACCCCTTGTCTTCCATTGTAGGAACGCCTCTCAACGTAAATAGATTTGAGTGAGATGAAAATGCTCAAGTGATAACAAATCTGAATCCCAATAGGCGGTGTTGATAAACACTTTATTATTTCAAAGATTGATGTTGATAAACACCTTATTATTTCATAGATTGGCTAGAGCCAATCATTTAAGCTCCAAAGACTTTAGTCGCTCTTCTTATTCCTTTCTCTTAACAACTCCTTTTCCCGACTTCAGCTTTTCATATCGATCATATGAAAAGGGTGGTATTATTCTAAGTCCTTCCAATGCCTTAACTCTTGAGATGGCAATAAAAGTTAAACCTCGTCTTTTTGTCTGTTCTATGTCAATTGTTGCTTTATTCAATGTAAAACCTTGTGACTTATGAATTTTCAATCCCCAAGATAATTTTAATGGAAGTTGTCTTATCTTTCCCTTTTCTACTGGTGTAATTGGAACAATTCTAGGAGATGTATCATCAAATAGCATCCCTGTGTAGTTATCGAACTCCACCAAAACATATGTTGGTTGATCTGGTGGATACCTTCCAAGTTTATAGACTATATTTCGAATATAGCTTAATGCACCATTAACAAGTCCAGCTTCATTCCATAAGTTGGCTGTTAACATAACTCTTGCATATTTTGCAATTAGTAACTCAACTTCAAGTTCTTCATTATCACATCCTCCTGGATTAGTTCTTCCCCCTTTTGTTGCAATACTACGTGCCACAGGATATTTTGATTTTAACAATTGTCTCTTGTTATGATTATGCACATTCTCATTCATGGTAAATAGATGGAAGCTATTTTCAAATTCTTCTATTGTAGCTGCATCTAATGATGTATTGGTCCTTCTCATCAATAATTTCTAGTCATCAATAGTTGGATTTGCATCTCTGATATTTTTAAGAAGTTGACGAACTATTTTTTGTTCTTCACTATCTCATTCCTGTCGAAATACCTTATCCAATATTATGACTGTTGAAAATTCTTGCCATAATAATTTTACATACTTATCACTAGCATATGGTGGGCTATCCATCACAGGTGGTAACTATCCTAAATCACTGACCAAAATGATTGAACTTCCTCCAAAGCATATGTTAGAATACTATGGAAATGCTTGACGAATACGTGAATCTATTTGTTCCAATAATTTCTGGCCTATGAAGCTCATCTCATCAATCAATATATATTTTATATGTTTTAAATATTCTTGAAAACTTGTTAATCTAGTTCCTTCCAATTTTTCAAAACCTGCAATAGGAATTCATAGAGTTTCATGTATAGTAGTTGCACCTATGTTAAATACAACGACTCCAGTTGGTGCAAGTAGTAATAGGAGACAACGTTCAAGAGATGATAAATTTACAAGTAATTGACGAATTGCACCTATAAGCTAATATTTCCCTGTTCTTGTTGTTCCTTATATTATCATGTGCAATGGAGGTACATTTTGACCTTAATTATAGTGTTCCTTGATTATATCAAAAGATTTTTTCTGTTTTATGCTTAAGCTTTCATGTGGATAATTCAAAGTGGTATCATCAGGAATGAGCAAGCCATTTTCCTTCATGAAGGTTATATGTTGTATTGCTTTTTTTGTGTAATCTTCTCCTTGATATTTTATATTCCATGGTGCAAGTTTATCAAAATCTCTTCTTCCAAGCATATCTATTTCACTTACATCCATGAGTTACCCACAGTATAGTTTGGATATAATTTCCCATTCATGTTCAGTCATGTTTTGTTGTACCACTCCAACATCATCATCTTCAGATTCACTATAATGTTCTTCTGTCTTGTTTTACCTACTTATCCTTTCACCATTCGATGGGTTGTAATTGAATGACTCCCAATTTGAAATGATATTTCCATCATCAATTCTGATATCTTTCTCTATATTTTTGAATGTTTTGTAAAGTAGCAGCTTTGACCAACAAAACTCAACAAATTTTTCTGATTGTCATTCAGGAATGGTGATAAATCATGGAAATACCCTCACAATAGCTGCTTATTTTCTAGCTTTCCATTTGAAGTCATTTTTTCTCTTAGTATTATATATCCAATATTTAGCTACATTTATAAGTGAAACACTTTACATGTTATAAGGTCATTGCATATATCCGTAAATTAAAGATTTACCTTCTCTTTCGGTCTCATCTTCATCATTATGTTCCACCTCCTTGAATACTTTTTGTCCAAAATTTAGAGGAACAAATACTCGACTACATTCAACCAATGGAAGCTCTAATAGCATATGACATATTTCTTGTTCTCCTATATCTCTCTCTATAAGTGTTTTTGTTAGAAGACGTCTATATCCTCTTGTTGTTGGATCATCAATATTCTGCATATTTTCTATTCACATCATCATTTGTTGATAAGTTTTTGAGTTTTTTCAGCTTTCGCAACATACTTGCCAATATAGTTTATAACTACATGATTTGAAAGAACAGGTTGCCAATCTACATTTGCTCTCCATAACTGTAAAATGTAATGATTATGTGTGTTTACTCGCTCATCATTTCTTGATGATTCATACTTTGTATCTCCTGTTTTAGGATCTTCGTATAATTTTAAACCTTCTAGATTCAAAGGCCATGGTCTATTGTACCTAAATAAAAGAAATAAGTTACAAATTTTTTATGTATATGTGGAATAGTTGAAATACTTTAAATTACCTCTTCATACTTGCAAACCATATTCCCTCTCTTTTTTCGTAAGCAAGCACCCTCTCTACATAGCCTGTGGCACTCTACACAGTTGAGAATCTCTTCGTAATCTAGATTTGCATCAATTTGCAGAAGTTGTGTATTTCTCAAACATGGATGTTGACCAAAACTTTGTAATACCTACAATTCACAACTATATAAATACAAACCTAAATATAAACTCATATAAATATAAATCTAAACAGTTATTTATATGTATTTGTATATTTCGTTGGTGAGGGTCTCCTCGAGGATTCCATGCATGCACAATATTATCAAAATATCTTTGTGCATTTTTAACTTGATTTTAGTTTTTCCAATCTAAATTGTCCATATTCGGAGCTTCCTCTAACCATAAGAAACCATGGACATGTGGAGAGCCTCTATGTTGCCATTCGTATCTACACCAAAATTCTTTTACTTTCATTTTTTTTTGCAACACCTCTTTTCAAAATGTGGTGTTTCAAATATGCATTTAATAAGCTACAATATGAGGATAGTCAATAATATTTTTTTTGTCCATTTTTGTGCTTCATGAGGATCAATTGGTGGAGTTCTTGGCATCAATGCATGTAGGTCGGGAAAATACAGATCAGCTGCACTTAAGGTGAAGAAAATAGTGGGTGACCTAATTTGATGTAATAAGTCATTTAACTCAACACGATACTTTGTCCAGTAAGATCTTGTGCCTCTTAACGATGTACAAAAACACATTAAGTGATCTGCATGATGGGATTGAGGGATATTTTCCATATGTTCACGCAATTCATTAATTGTAATGGGTAAGTCTTGAAGACTCTTCTTTACAAATACTGCTGAAGAATTTTGTGCACGATGTCACATAATCATGTTCATCATGAAATATCTAAAAATTGGATGTTTTCCAAAATGATGATCTCTATATCGAATTAGATATTTTACGAATTCATGTAGATGAAGTTTTTTCATTCTAGGCTGCAACCAATCACAATTTCCATCTGCAAATAATATCGGGAAGGCCATATCCAATAACCCTTCTATAACATACTCATTTATAGGAGATGCTCCAATTCCAGGCCAATCAATAAGTGTTACAGGATCCGTATTAGGGTTGTTTACCCATGCATGAATGAGTTCCATCTCCCTCAGATCATTAGGCGGTTTTGAGGCCATTTATGTGGTGTGATCAATTATATTTCCTTCTTCAATATCTAGAATTGGACCCATAAATACATATTCATTCATATCAGAATCAAACTCCATATGGATAGAATTAAGTTTATGAAAGACATTTGTAGTGGTGTTTGTTGGGAGTTCACTCAAAACATTTTCATCAATTTGTACATCCTTATAAAACTTATCATGCTCAACCTTATACTTAAGAGCTTTGTATACTCTCTCTTTATTCATTGTAAAATTATAATTTATACCATGTTGATCTTTTCTCCTAACAATAATGATTGGCAAATCACTTATTGAATGAGGCAATACCTTAGCAAATTCTTTCACCTCTTGAGGAAAACTTATTGTGTGCCATTTATACTTGTATTGGCCTCCCGTAGCATGTGTTACTTGTAATATGGGATTAACACGGGCTATCAAAATTTCTTCAATTTGTGTCAAATTCACAAATTCAGGTGGTTGTAGTCCAGGATCCATATTATTCTCTGCAAAAAATTGATTAGGACATTTTTCTTGTCAACACCTATTACATACTGGACCTTTGTTTTTCAAATGCACCTTTATTCCAGGATAGCATTCATCATAAATATAACACATCGATGGTGATGCAATACTATCTAATTGATGTCAAAATATAGTTTGTGATTCATTGAAATCCACACCATATGTTGCAATTTATTGTATATTTATTGCTATACCTTCAATATTTCCTTCTCTTTGAGGCCGTGATGTCCTTTCTTGATGCATTTCATGTTAATCTCATTGCATATGCTTTGTGTTTGTTGAATGACAACTATATTTGAAGCATTTCTTCTAAGAAAATAATATTCTTCAGATGCATCCATCTGTCGTATTACTTCATTGTTTTCAATATTTTCTCCATTACCCTATTGCCTTTGTCTGTCTTGGTTAGATCGTCTAATTCTCACAAGTGTTTGATGGATGATTTGAAGTTCATTATTCATCTCGTTATTTGTGTCTATCATCTGTTGGTGCTCTCTTATGTCTTGTTCCTGTGTCATTTGTGCACGAGATATTCTTTTTCATTTTGTTTGTTTTTCTCTTTCTTCTTGTATCTTTTCAACTGTTGATTCTCCCTTGGGTTTTGCATGATTTTGTCTTTGTTTCTCATTTTCTCTTTCTCTTTGGCTAACTGTCATCTGTGCACGTCTTTGTATCTGATATTCTCTTTGATATGCCAACTGTTGTTGCTTCTTTTCCTCCTCTGATATATTTATTTTTGGTGTATTTTCCATTTGTTCCTGTAAAAAAATATTTTAAATATTATTAGTAAATTAAAAAATATTAAAATAGTACAATATATATATAAATTGATATTAGTATTCTATAATAATAATATACATTATCATAATAATATTATAATAGTATATTATATAATACTATAATATATATATTATAGTATTATAATATTATAATACTATAATATATAATATTAATCTTATATTAATAATACTATAGTTATCATACATTTCGAAATTCCGATAAATCAATGAAACCCTAGAAATTAATAATACAGTATTATAATATATATAATATTAATATAATATACTAAGTCAATTCTAGTATAAAATGGTTTGAAAAGTATCAAAGGTTTTTAGTACCGATTGTGTACATTTTTAATTTCAATGATGTCAAGAATTTCTAATTATGCTACATAGCACCATCTATAGGATTACATCTTTGTACCTGCCCAACTAAATAAAGCTGGTGAATGTAACTCTATATCATTGTTCAAACCTTTACAGAAGTAGTCTTGAATGAATTTCTCGCTATTCGTAATTTACAAAAGCAGTTTGAAATCAATTGCGATGTGGATTGTTTTTGGTATGTTGCAATGGATGTTCATGTATTTATACAATATTTTATTAAACAGTTGCAACGGTTGGTTAGTCGGTTGTTTTAGTTTAAATATTTTAAATGTTTGCAACGGTTGGTTAGTCGGTTGTTTTAGTTTAAATATTTTAAATGTTTTTGTTAATGTCGGCTTTTTTAATAAAAAAAAATTGTTTACGGTATGACATGTATGACCTCTTTGCCTCCCACCCCCTATCTACCATTGTAGGAATGCCTCTCGAGCGTAAATATCTTTGAGTGAGATGAAAATGCTCAAGTGATAACAAATATAAATTCCAATAGGCGGTGTTGATAAACACTTTATTATTTCAAATATTGATGTTGATAAACACATTATTATTTCATAGAATGGCTAGAGCCAATCATTTAAGCTCCAAAGACTTTAGTCGCTCTTCTTCTTCCTTTCTCTTAACAACTCCTTTTCTCGACTTCAGCTTTTAATATCAATCATATGAAAAGGGTGGTAATATTCTAAGTCCTTCCAATGCCTTAACTCTTGAGATGGCAACAAAAGTTAAACCTTGTCTTTCTGTCTATCCTATGTCAATTGTTGTTTTATTTAGTGTCAAACCTTGTGACTTAGGAATTGTCAATCCCAAGCTAATTTTAATGGAAGTTGTCTTATCTTTCCCTTTTCTACTGGTGTAATTGGAACAATTCGAGGAGATGTATCATCAAATAGCATCCATGTGTAGTTATCGAACTCCACCAAAACATATGTAGGTTTATCTGGTGGAGACCTTCCAGGTTTATAGACTATATTTTGAATATAGCCTAATGCACCGTTAACAAGTCCAACTTCAGTCCATAAGTTTGCTGTTAACATAACTCTTGTATTTTTTGCAATTAGTAATTCAACTTCAATTTCTTCATTATTATGTCCTCCTAGATTAGTTCTTCCCCCTTTTGTTGCAATACTACGTGCCATAGGATATTTTGATTTTAACAATTGTCTCCTATTATGACTATCCACATTCTCATTCATGGCAAATAGATGGAATCTATTGTCAAATTCTTCTATTTTAGCTACATCTAATGATGTATTAGTCCTTCTCGTCAATAATTTCCAATCATCAATAGTTGGATTTGCATCTCTGATATTTGTAAGAAGTTGACGAAATCTTTTTTTTCTTCACTATCTCCTTCCTGTCGGAATACCTTATTCAATATTATGACTGTTGAAAATTCTTGCCATAATAATTTTGCATACTTATCGTTGGCATATGGTGGGCTATCCATCATAGGTGGTAACTGTCCTGAATCACTGACCAAAATGATTGACCTTCCTCCAAAGCATATGTTAGAATACTGTGGAAATGCTTGACGAAGACGTGAATCTATTTGTTCCAATAATTTCTGGCCTATGAAGCTCATCTCATCAATCAATATATATTTTATATGTAAATATTCTTGAAAACTTCTTAATCTAGTTCCTTCTAATTTTTCAAAATCTACAACAGGAATTTGCAGAATTCCATGTATAGTAGTTGCACCTATGTTAAATGCAGCGACTCCAGTTGGTGCAAGTAGTAATAGGGGACAACGTTCTAGAGATGATAAATTTTGAAGTCATTGATGAATTGCACCTATAAGATAAGATTTCCCTGTTCCTATTGTTCCTTGTATTATCATGTGCAATGGAGGTACATTTTGACCTTCATTATAGTGTTCCTTGATTATATCAAAAGCTTTTTTTTGTTTGATGCTTAAGATTTCATATGGATAATTCGAAGTGGTATCATTAGGAATGAGCAAGCCATTTTCCTTCATGAAGGTTATATGTTGTATTGCTTTTTTTGTGTAATCTTCTCCTTGATATTCTATATTCCATGGTGCAAGTTTATCAAAATCTCTTCTTCCAAGCATATCTATTTCACTTACATCCATGAGTTTCCCATGGTATAGTTTAGATATAATTTCCTATTCATGTTCAGTCATGTTTTGTTGTACCACTCCAACATCATTATCTTCAGATTCGCTATAATGTTCTTCTGTATTGTTTTGCCTACTTATCCTTTCAACATGCCATGGGTTGTAATTGAATGACTCCCAATTTGAAATGATATTCCATCATCAAATTTGATATCTCTCTATATATTTCTGAATGGTTTATAAAGTAGCAGCTTTGACCAACAAAACTCAATAAATTTTTCTAATTATTGTTTAGAAATTGTGATAAATCATGGAAATACCCTCACAATAGCTCCTTCTTTTCTAGCTTTCCATTTGATGTCATTTTTCTCTTAGGATTATATATCCAAGATTTAGCTACATTTATAAGTGAAACACTTTACATGTTATAAGGTCATTGCATACCATAAATTAAAGATTTACCTTCTCTTTCTATCTCATCTTCATCATTATATTCCACCTGCTTGAATACTTTCCGTCCAACTTTTAGAGGAACAAATACTCAACTTCATTCAACCAATGGAAGCTCTAATAACATATGACATGTTTCTTGTGCTCCTATATCTCTCTCTATAAGTTTTTTTTTTAGAAGACGTCTATATGCTCTTATTGTTGGATCATAATTATTCTGCATATTTTCTATTCACATCAACATTTGTTGATAATTTTCTAAGCTTTTTTTTAGCTTTCGCAGCATACTTGAAAATATAGTTTATAACTGCATGCTTTGAAAGAACAGGTTGCCAATCTACATTTGCTCTCCATAACTGTAAAATGTAACGATTATGTGTCTTTACTCGCTCATCATTTCTTGCTGGTTCATACTTCTTATCTCCTGTTTTAGGATCTTCGTATAATTTTGAACCTTCTAGATTCAGAGGCCATGGTGCATTGTACCTAAATAAAAGAAATAAGATAAATGGTTTTGTGTTACAATTTTTTATGTATATGTGGAATAGTTGAAATACTTTGAATTACCTCTACATACCTACAAACCATATTCCCTCTTTTTTTTGTAAGCAAGCACCCTCTCTACATAGCGTGTGGTGCTCTACACAGTTGAGAATCTCTTTGTAATCTAGATTTGCATCAATTTGCATAAGTTGTGTATTTCTTAAACATGGATGTTGACCGAAACTTTGTAATACCTGCAATTCACAACTATATAAATACAAACCTAAATATAAACTCATATAAATATAAATTTAAATAGTTATTTATATTTGCCTGTATATTCCGTTGGTGAGGGTCTCCTCGAGGATTCCATGCGTGCACAATATTATCAAAATATCTTGTGCATTTTTAACTTGATTTTCATTTTTCCAATCTAAATTGTCCATATTCGAAGCTCCCTCTAACCATAAGAAACCATGGACATGTGGAGAGCCTCTATGTTGCCATTCGTATTTACACCAAAATTCTTTTACTTTTATTTTTTTTGCAACATCTCCTTTCGAAATGTGGTTTTTCGAATATGCATATAATAAGCTACAATATGAGGATAGTAAATAATATTTTGTTTTCTCCATTTTTGTGCTTCATGAGGATCAATTGGTGGAGTTCCTGGCATCAATGCATTAGGTCGGGCCAATACAGATCAGCTGCACTTAAGGTGAAGAAAATAGTGGGTGACCCTGTTGCAAGTGTGAAGAAGGTGACAAACCAAGTGGCCTAGAAATATCTAGATTTTCAACCACAATGTGAATGCAAATGAAGTTTATCGGCAAATTTTTTGACGACGCAATTTTTATTAAAACCTCATCTTCTACATTCTCTCCACCTTCTTCGTATCCTTGTTCTCCCTATTTTCCCGCCACCTTTTCCTCCTTATCCCTTCGTATTTTTATCTCCTCCTCCACGTCTTTCCCTCATCCCATTATCACTCCATATCTTCTTCCTCTACTATTTCCTACTTAAACCTATGTGTGCCAAACTTGTAATAGGAGTTGCAGCTGCGTAATAATAAAGTTTTGTTTATTTAATTATTTTATGCCCACCTAGTACTTTGATCATCACTGGTATCAGATCCGAGGCTAGGGGCTCAAAATTTGAGGTGGAAGCGGCCATGAGTTTGACCTATTTTTTGAGGTAAACCAATCTGAGGAAGTTATCAGAAGACGCATGCGGGGTCCAAGGTCCATTTTTTGAGGTGATTTGATAATCAAGGAGAACACGTAGATGGCAGAGCAGAGCACGGTTTTCATGGTGCATGTGGGGAAGCAAATCAAGGAGCGCTTGACTAAGAGGCATGAATTTCAAGGTGACATGTCGCAGAGCTCTGGAGGACACATGGATAGCTGATGTGGAGGGCACACAGCTCGAGGAGATGAGCTAGCAATGACGTGGCAGTAATAACATGAGATGGTAGAAGTGATGCATGGTAGTGATATGGCACAGTGAGGTGGCGACACTTGGCAATGCTTGATTGGTTGGACGTGGCAAAATTGCATTTGTTGTAAAAGGCAAAACGTGTGGTTGGCGATTTCCCAAAGACAATCAAGTGAATACATGCTCATTCGCATATAAAAATCCTTATTTCACCTCTCTCCCACTGCATGTGGGATAAAGGATTTTTTTTTTTAGAACTTTAGCCCTCGTATGTTTTAAATATTTTTTTCACTCTTTGTTCTCGCCCGAGTGCCTAGCGCGATTGGCAAATGCATTTCAGTTGGCAAATGGAGGTCCCGAGTTCAAAACCTGTCGGGGACGATTAAAGTTTTTTTTTTTTTTGCGCCGAGTCATTAGATAAAAGGCACACGCTGCCTTAAGGTGCTAAGATCCGCCGCGTGGTGCAGGGGCCAAGACTGCCTGTTAGAAGCCGCGGGGTGCAATGTTCGAACCATCGCGTAACAAAAAAAAAATGTTTTTATAGTTTTGTTTTAAATTTTTTCAATTAATATATAGTTTTTAAATTTTTTTAAATAAATTTAATAGTTTGTTAATTTATATTTTTAATTATTTTTTTAATATAAACTTTTTTTTTTTAAATAATTAAAGGTATAAAAAAATTATTAATTTTTTTTTATAAAAACTTTATAAAATTATTGAAAACCTTTAAAACTTTTTGGAAAGGGAAATTGGAAAAAAAAATTTGATGATCAAAATTTCTTGAGCACCTAAAAATTGACATATGCAACTCATTTAAATTTTTTGCCATGATGAGTAGATGATCCAGTCAACTAGATATTACCATGCCCTATGCTCTCTATTGAGGAGAGAATCTGTTGAGTCTTTTGATGAACGGGTCCGACAAGACGGAATACATACTGTATTCATTCAACTATAGAATTCAGTAATAGCCCACTAGAGGAAGCCTGATTCTGGATATGAGGCTGACTCAAAGGATAATATTTTTAAAAAACAAGTGGAGGAGTCTGATTCAGTTGCATTTGAGCCTGGGGAACAATCCAGTGAGAGCTATACCCCATGCTTGCCTAAACCAGAGCCCAAGCCTGAGGTAGATCCAGAGCCGATGGAGCTGAGGTAGAGCCAGAGTTGGTGGATCCTAAGCCAGTAAAGGCAAAGCCAATAGTAGTTCGTGAAATCATTGTTTTTAGTGATGACGAGGATTCCATTGCAGATAATTTTGAACCTCTAGTACTGGGCGATCCACAACAAGAGGAACATGAAATCAGTGAGAGAATTAAGAAATATATATTTTATTTGAATCTGTAATTGCTTTGTACTTCCTATTTTTAGTCAAATCAAAGTTTGCTTTCAAGTAGTATAAATGGCCTCAAATTCAAATCTCTCAATTCCTGAATTTAATGGTAGTGATTATGAATACTAGTCAACAACGATGAAAACTATGTTGATTGGTAAAGGTTTATGGAAAATAGTTGAAGAGGGTTACATAGAACCCTCTACTGCTGACTGGTCTACTTTAGTGATGTCGATAGAAAAGCTAAGAAAGAAGCCCAAAAAATAATTCCTTTGCCATGTACCATTTACAAGCAACCCTAGGAAAAAGTATCTTTCCTAGAATAGCATCTTGTGTAATAGCTCAAGATGCTTGGAAAGCCTTGAAGGAAATATTTCAAGGTAGTGATCAAGTAAAACATGTCAAACTTCAAACACTGAAGAGAGATTTTGAAAATCTCAAAATTTAGGAGAATGAGAAAGTAGGAGACTACTACGTGCGAGTCAAAGCCATAGTAGATAAAATGGTCACTCAGTGAGTCTAAGATTTAGTTAACCTTAGATTATAGTTAGGCCAAGGTAATAATAATTGACACAAATAATTAAAGCCGAAAATATATTAAACTAACTCGATGAAACATACATTAACTTAAACCTTATATAGGCTTAGAACATGCGCTATAGTAGGGAAGGGAAGGTGGAGGAAGATCGGGGAGTTTAGAGAGAACGGAGGAGTAGGAAGTGGAGTGGGAGGTGGCAGCGAGCGTGGGGAGAGGAAGGGAGTGGAGTGATAAGGGAAAATGGACGGCAGGAAAGGAGGAAGGAGAATGGAGGGATAAGGAGAAAATAAAGGAAAGGGAGAAGGAATATCATGCCGACCATCCGACAAGAGTAGCCGACAAAAGGTAAGTGTGTTCACACTGGGCTTAGAAAAACTAGATTTTTCTAAGCCTGTTTCAAGCTAAGTCCTGTTCACACTTGCAACATTCTCCCCCTTAAAGTTGAGAGAACTGACTATACAGTCTCTCAGCTTTACAAATTGAGCTTTAGCCGGTGCCTTGGTGAAGATGTCGATGACGTTCTCCAAAGTGTGGCAATAGTGAAGCTCAACAATATCAGTTTCCACCATATCTCGGATGAAGTGGTACTTCATATCAAAATGCTTTGATCTACTATGGTGGACAGGATTGTATGCCAACTGAATGGCACTGATGTTGTCACAGAATATTCGAGTTGGACCACTTTGCTGCTCTCCAATCTCTTCTAATACCTTTCGGAGCCATAGAGCTTGAGTACTAGCATGAGTAACCGCTATATACTCAGCTTCTATTGAAGATAGTGCTACTACTGTCTGCTTCTTGGAACTCCAAGTTATTAGGCCCGAACCAAGACTAAAATAGTTACCCGATGTGGATTTTCTATCATCAATATTGCTGCCCCAATCACTATCACTAAAGCCTTCAAGCTTGATAGTATCACTTTTGTAGTACTGGATTCCAAAATCCAATGTACCCTTCACATATCTCAAAATCCTTTTAGCTTCCTGCAAATGCAGCTCAGATGGATTAGACATAAATCTAGAAACAAGAGATACAACATATCGAATGTCTGGTCCGGTGTTGGCGAGAAACATCAAACTCCCAACAATGCTTCTGAAAGTGGTCACATCAACTTTCGGTGCTCCATCATCCTTGCTTAATTGGATCCCATGTCCAATTGGAGTTGCAACTGATTTGCATTGCTCCATAGCAAACTTCGAATCATATCACGAGCATACTTAAGTTGATGAGATGAAGATCCCCGAATCTGTCTGATGTACTTCCATTCCAAGAAAGTATTTCATCAAGCCAAGATCCTTCATCTCAAATTCCTGCATCATGGAGTGCTTGAACTCCATGTTAACTTTTTCATTACTACCCATAAAAATGAGATCATCCACATACAAACAAACTATGAGGATGTCATTTCCTTGATTCAAGTAGTAGAGCGTGGGTTCATTTTTGCTTCTGATGAACCCATAATCTTTAAAGTACCCATCAATGCGTGAGTACCAAGCTCTCGGTGCCTGCTTGAGGCCATAAAGAGCCTTCTTCAGTTTGTAAACAAGATGTTCCTTGTTTTTCTCTTCAAATCCCTGTGGTTGCTCAACATACACTTCTTCTGTCAAGTAACCATTTAGAAATGCACTCTTTACATCCATGTGTTGGACTGTCCATCCCTTGTGTGCAGCTAAGGCAAGAACTGTTCTGATAGTCTCCTGTCTGGCTACAGGAGCAAAAGTCTCTTCATAATCAATTCCATATTTCTGAGTAAATCCCTTTGCAACTAATCTCGCCTTGTGCCTCTCAATGCTACCATCAACATTAAACTTGGTCTTGTAGACCCACTTACATCCAACACGTTTCTTACCTTTAGGAAGCTTCACCAACTCCCAAGTGTCGTTGTTTTTTATAGAGGTGATCTCCTCTTTCATGGCATCTTGCCAAATATTTTGAGTACAAGCCTTCTCATAACTAGAAGGTTCAAGTTGTGCATTAGTTAACAAAGCATAGTTAACTAAATCTCCCCTAGGTTCCTGCTGGGAAACATCATCACCATACAAGTGCATATTTTCTAATCTTTGTAGAACAGAATTCATTTCACTAGCTTGACTCCTAGTGTATCTTTTTGAATTTTTTTTATCCAACATCTGATATGATGGATGATTCTGTAGAGTTCTCTTACCTCTCGGTGGAGAATCGATGTCCATTGGTGAGGAACTTACTGATCTCTGCGGAGAAGGACTTGGTGAAGAAGTTGAATCAGAAGATGAACCTGGATCTCTGGGAGGAGACCGCTTACTTTTCTGTGGTGTCTGTTGTTGCACCTACTTAGAACCTACATCACTAGATTCATCATCACTAAAAATCGGGGGCTTACCCCATTCTCCCCCTTCATCAAAAATCACATCCCTGGAAAGCACAAACTTTCGTGTCCTGGGATTGTAGAGTCTGTAAGCTTTTGTATTCTCACAATATCCTACAAAGATGCATGCCTGACTCTTTGGATCGAGCTTCTTTCGTAGCTCATCAGGAATGTGAGAATATGCCGATGAGCCAAACACTCTAAAATACTTAACATTTGGCTTTTTACCATACCAAGCTTGGTAAGGTGTCTGTCCTTCCAAACTTGCAGTAGGACTTCTGTTCAAGATATGTATGCTGGTCCTGGCTGCATCTGCCCAATATGAATTAGTCAAATGCTTCGTCAGAAGCATAGACCTTGCCATCTCCACAATGGTGCGATTCTTCCTCTCTGCGACACCATTCTCGTTGTGGAGTGTAGGCACGTGTGAACCGCCTCTTAATGCCATGTTGCTTACAGAAATTCAAGAACTCATTAGAGGAGTATTCTCCTCCCCTATCCGATCTAAGACATTTTACAAAATATCTACTCTCACTTTCAACTCTTGTTTTGAAATCGACAAAGCATTCAAATGCTTCATCCTTATATTTCAAAAAATATATCCAGAACATTCTAGTAAAATCATCAATGAAGAGTAGGAAGTAAGAGTTGTTACCAAGACTCTTGGTCCGCATCGGACCACGGATGTCCGTATGCACTAGCTGGAGTGGATAGCTGGCCCGCCATGCTTGTCCATGAGGAAATTTTGATCTGGCATGCTTCCCAAGAGCACACCCTTCACAGACTTCCTTACTATCCTGAACCTTAGGAAGTCCGGTTACCATCGCTTGTGAAGTTAGCATTTTCAAACTAGCTGAATTCAAATGACCATATCTCAAGTGCCATAGGACACTTGGATTGGAAATAGCAACATTTGCTAACTTATCTCCCCTTGGCTGGCCAAACTTTAAAGGAAACAATCTATTCTTTGACATTGGCACTTGTGTAATGATTCTATTACTGTTATTTTTATCAAAAATAGTGCATTTACCCTCATCAAAAAGCAACTTGTAGTTCTTTTCTAACATTTGACCAACACTTAAAATATTGTGTTGAAGATGGGGTGTGTAATAGATATCACTTACATGTTTGACGCCTTCTTTAGTTGGAACGGCCATTGCTCCAATGCCTTCAACTGCCAATGATTTATCATCTCCCAATTTGATGCTTGGATTTGTATGAGGAGTTTAGAGTAGCAAAGAGCCCTTCTTTGCCACTCATATGGTTTGAACACCCAGGGTCCAAGATCCATGTATCATTCATGTTACGATCTCGCTCGACCATAAGAGAGAAAGAGATTTGTGGCCTCTTCCTCTTCTCCAAAATTTCCAAACCGACTGCTCTGGCTGCTACTAGTTCCTTGTGAAGTCTTTGTCCAACAGTCACGAGCATAATGGCCAAGTTTGCCACAGTTGTAGCAAGATTGTTTTGACTTATCTCCTCCTTTGCCTCTGCCCGATTGTTTTCCTCTATTTTGCTGTCCTCCTCTATTCTGTTGTTCACCTCTGTTTGAGAATCCTCCTCTTTTCTGATTTCCTCTTCTGTTAGGAGTTCCACCTCTCTGATTATTTCTGCCTCTACCTCTATTCTGTCCTCTGCCATGGCCTCTACCTCTGCCTTCTTGTGAAGCAAAGGCTTTATCATCTCCTCCGTAACTTGTGGAAGGAGTGTGTTGTAACCTCTCTTCATGTGAGAGAAGTGAGCCAATTAGGGATTCAAAAGACAGAGAAGTTAGGTCTTTGGATTCTTCTATAATTATGGCAACTGAATTCCACTTAGGAAGAAGTGTCCTCAACACTTTCTTCACTATAACTTCAGGCTTTACATCTTCTCCTAAAGTGACCATCTTATCTACTACGACTTTCACACGCACGCAATAATCACCAACCTTTTCACTCTCTTGCATTTTAAGAGTCTCAAACTCTCATTTCAAGGTTTGTAGTTTAACTTGTTTGACTTGGTCACTACCCCTATAACTTTCTTTTAAAGCATTCCAAGCAGATTCAACAGTTATAAAAGAAGCTATTCTAGGGAAAATACTTCTATCAAGGGCGGCTTGGATATGATAAAGGGCGGAAGAATTATTCTTCTGTGCTTCCTTTCTAGCCCTTTTATCAACCACATTCAAAGCTGCCCATTCAGCAGCGGTAGGTTCGGTATATCCCTCTTCAATCACATCCCAAAGACCTTTGCCTATCAAAAGAGTTTTCATTTTAATTGACCAATACTCGTAATCACCACCATTGAACTCAGGGATTGGTAGACTAGTATTGGAAGCCATATTAGAAAGCAAACTTTATTGCAACTTCAAACAAGTAGTACAAAGAAGTACAAAATAGATCACTGATTTACTTGATTTAAATCAAATCTAGCTTTCTTAATATGCTCACCGATTTGGCATTCTTCTTCTCGAGGATCACCCAAAACTCGGAAAGGTGAAATTATGTCACTTCGTCATCACTAATTATAATGACTTCAGGTGCGGCTGCTGGTTCATAACTTCTTTTAAGAACATTTCGTTCTTCGAGTTGCAGGTTTCACCTCCATCGGTTCTTCTTCCTCTTCTTCTTCTTCTTCTTCTTCTTCTTTTGGTTCCGAATCGGGAGAGCGTGGTGTATAGCTCTCACTTTTTTCTATTTCGAGCACTCGTAGGTGTATAACCGTCACTTGACTGTCCTTCAGGTACTATTTCAACCGTCTCGGATTCAACTATCCTTTGCCCGAAGATATTATCTTCAGAATCTGCCTCGTAGCCAGAATCTGGTTTCCTCAGATGAGCAATCACTTGATTCTCTAATTGGCAAAACACTGTATGAAGTCCATACCGCTGGACTTTCCCGTCAAAGGAATCAGGAGTCTCTCTCCTCAAAAGAGAGAGTAATGCATTATAGCATCCGGTTGACCGGATCATCTACCCAGAATCACACCGTATGAACTGGGTTACAACTTAGTATGATGCCAAAAAAAAACTTTTATATCAAAATATCTTTGCACCCTTTTATTTTTATAAAAATTTTTTCTAAAATTTGTTTTAATAAAGACTTTTTTTTTAAAAATTAACAATTTCCTATATATATTTTTAATTATTATTTTTTAAATGAAATGGATATTTAAAAAACAATAATAAAAAACTATATATAGAAATTATAATTTTTTAAAAAAAAAAAAAACAAATAATAAAAAATTTAACCTTTTTTTTTTTGTAAACCCCCGCTGGGATTCGAACCGGTAACCTCCGCTGTCTACCCGACGATCTTAGCCGCTGCACCACGCAGCTTCGGATGGTACAAAGGAACCAAAAAAAAATATTAAACCTCCATTAATCGCAAAGACAAAAAAATTTTTTTTTACCCCGGCGGGATTCGACCCCGGGTCTCTGCTCTGCAAGGCGGGGAACTTCACCGCTAGGCCACGCTAGATGGACGAGATAGGAGAGGAAGGGGGTTCTACTTAAAATGGCGGCGAAATACAGTTTGAAAAAAAAAATTCCAGTTTTTAATCCCACATGCAGTGGGCAAAGAGAATGTCCAGGCTTTATCAAAGCCTGCGGACACACAAGAGGTCGATTGCCTTCGGGCAATCGATCTCGCCAACCTTTTGCCCGTCAATCAACCAACCAAACGCCGCCACGTGGCACACACCCGGAGCACTCGTCCACGTCAGCCAGCCACGTCAGCACTCGTCCACGTCAGCCAGCCACGTCAGCACTCGTCCACGTCAGCTCTGCCACGTCAACGTCCAGTCAGCTCTTGGTCAACCTCGATCCACATGTCGCCGACTCCGTTGCCACGTCAGCTCTGTTGTCAGATCCTCAAGATCCAGTGATCACCTCTCCATGTCTCCTCGATCCTGTACTTCTCCATTGCTCCTCGAGATCCGTGCGCTCCTCGAGATCCGTGCGACCGCCTCTCCACCGCTCCTCGGGATCCATGCGACAGCTTCTCCACCGCTCCTCGAGATCCATGCGATAGCTTCTCCGTCGCTCCTCGGGATCCGTGCGCTTCGGCTTCCGTGCCTTACCTCGGCCCTCGGGATCTGTGCCCCCTCTGCTCTGATACCAGTGTGAGTCTAAGATTCAGTTAACCTTAGATTATAGTTAGGCCAAGGTAATAATAATTGACACAAATAATTAAAGCCAAAAATATATTAAACTAACCAGATGAAACATACATTAACTTAAACCTTATATAGGCTTAGAACATGCGCTATAGTAGGGAAGGGAAGGTGGAGGAAGATCGGGGAGTTTAGAGAGAACGGAGGAGTAGGAAGTGGAGTGGGAGGTGGCAGCGAGCGTGGGGAGAGGAAGGGAGTGGAGTGATAAGGGAAAATGGACGGCAGGAAAGGAGGAAGGAGAATGGAGGGATAAGGAGAAAATAAAGGAAAGGGAGAAGAAATATCATGCCGACCATCCGACAAGATTAGCCGACAAAAGGTAAGTGTGTTCACACTGGGCTTAGAAAAACTAGATTTTTCTAAGCCTCGTTTCAAGCTAAGTCCTGTTCACACTTG